>VXBQ01007922.1:21593-124093 GCA_013400175.1 Phainopepla nitens | reverse complement strand
ACATATTACATTACTTCATCCATAGTTAATGACAAGTGTGCTATATTTTTAATCTTTGTAGCTTTATTGTGTGTAAGTGGTTTTAATAATTGGTGCTGCAGGATGGTTACTTCTCAGAATTACCCTGCAAAATTGCTGTGTTTTCAGCCTTCAGTCGTGCAGGTTGTAAATTATAAACTTGAATAGTAATAAACTTGGCTCTCTCTCACTGCTCTGTGGAGATGCCAGCCGGTAACAACAGCAAAAAGATACATGCTGGCAAAAATTTCTCCCTGAAGCTATCCTCATCCTGTGTGCATGGCCTGTGGGGTAAGGCGGCCCTCTGGTGACTCGTGCTTTTGCTTTGTGTGTGTGACCATGAGCAGGAAAATAACTGCAACGAGACAGGGATAGTGGTAAGGAGCAAAGGGGGGCTCCCTGAACCCCCCACCTCCTCCAAGACATTCCTTGGTCTCCTATCCACGTGGAGCATGAGCACTTCTACCAGAATTGTGATAAACAAGGGCTGCGGTATCCAAATGCCTATGTTGGTGTCCTGAGCCTGCACATCCCTGAACTGGGGCTCTGGAAGGGGCTGCGCACGGCTGGTGCTGGGACTGCAGCCTCGTCTCGTGTGGAGTCTCTGCTCATCCCATCTGAGGGCTGAGCTTAGGCTGCTGCCCACCAGTGCAGCACAAATACTGTAAAGCCTGGGGCAAGCAGAACATTTTTATTTAAGAAAAGAAGAAACGCAAAATTGGGTGAAGGTGTTCTGGAGGCTTCCTGTTTCAGCTGGCTTGTTCTGTTTGGCATTTCTCAGTTCTCTTTTTCTGGGCCCGTCCCCAGCAGAATGATGATGGTGCCTCCCCTTCCCCTGTGCACTGGGGTGATGAAGACTGCGTCCCTCCCTCCTGTGCTGCCTTGGCTCCCAGTTTGCACCCCAGAGAGCCGGGGGCCCAGGTGTTGGGGCAGGCCCCCAAAGCCCCGTGCACACACAGTGCCCAGCATCCCAGGGAGCGCTGTGAGCGCAGCAGACACGCAGCGTCTCTCCGGAGGGGCAGCTCTGGGATGGCCTCAGGTAACAGCAGCTCCTTTGATCGGGCTTGTTGCCTTCAGCCTCCAGCTGCCGGCGACGTTCTGCTGCCTCTGAAACCCTGTTCACCCATGGGCAATATCCACCTGCTGCAGTCCTCAGAGCTCGGCAGGGAATGTGAGACGTGCTCTCGGAGTGCCTGCAGGAGTTACTGGAATAGCTGGTGATCAGCCTGCCGGGGGCCTGGGGGAGGGTGTCACGGGCCAGGCAGCACTTGCAGCAGCCACACAGCCTGCAGAGCCGAGCAGTCCTCAGCTGAGGAGAGACTCGAGTCCTGCCAGCCGGCTCTGCTTTAAAGCAACACAAAGACCTCCCTTGAATTACTGAGTTCCTTTTATTTTGGCTTGGGGCGATACTCTCTGTCACGGTCTGTGACATTTTTAAGCCTTACATGGACACAGTTAAGTATTAATAGCTGTAACAAGATCTAAAGAGATGATTCATAACAAATAAATTACATTATGATTTAAGTTTCTTTCCTTCGCCCAGAAACACTGAAGACATGTGAGGTTCCTAATAAAAACATGTATCTTTAAGTTCCCAGGTAATACTGGATGCAGACATTTTTCATTAGTTCCTGAGCGTTGAGATGCCAACATTTGCTTTTCACCCCTCACTCTGTGTGGGGCTGGTCAAACTCTCACTGCTGGGAAGTGACTGGCTTTGCAGGTGGCTGTGCATTTCCAGGATACTTGTCCTCTCTGTATACAGCTGATTTGGGAAATCTTTATTGTTTGACCAAAGTGCTTCAGCACATGCTTAACTTCTGTCTTTGGGACTCAGGCACATGCTGAATGAAAGATTTTTAATCATGAAATGTTTGAGCATTTTCCTGTGACTTGCTGTGATGTGCTCACCCTGCACCAGCCTTTTGCAGGCATTGCAGTGCCTTGTGGCCCAGCTGTCTCCTCTGGATCTCTGGTGACCCGGCGCAGCCACGGCGGACCTGCCAGGTGACAACCATGAGTCACAGCAGGAGGTGAAGGCTAAGGTAGGAGATGTTCTAGTCTTATTTACACATGAAACACGTTGAAAAACAGATTACCACTGAAGCACACAGAACACTGAGCGAAGCACACAAACAGGTGCAAACACTGATTCCAAACGCGTTCCGGGACATCCACCTCGCTCCTGATGGCTGGAACAGAACAGCAGTCCTGTTTGAGCAGCGCTGACTGACGAAATTAAGGTAAGAGGGAGGAGGATTTTAAAAAAATAAAGCAACTTTTTTCTGCGCGCGTGCCATTGTTGTTTCCTTTTGGATGCTGTGATTGCCATTTTACTTTGTGTCTGTTGCCAGTTACGCAGAGCACCGGTTCACTGTGAGCACTTGTCGCAATGTGTGTGATTTCTTACCGAGGGTGTCCAGTTTGTTTTGGTTAGTATATTTGTGGGCAAAGATTTCATTCAGATATGCATTCAAGACCACCTGATTTGATAGAGGCTTTGAGCAGGGTTTAATCTGCCTTGTGGAACACGCTGGGGGGTGCTAGGCTGGGTGGGGAGGTGCCTGTGCCCATGCTGCTCTCAGCCAAGAGCTGCTCTGCTGAAGGCTTTGAGGGAGTTATCCTCACTAATTAGTCATCCTGTCTGAAACAAATAAGATCATCACTGCTTTTTGTTGAAATTTAAAATCCTGGTATGGCTGTGCTTGATGGAAGGGAAAGCAAGTTCAATAGTCCTTGCTTCCAGTGTTCAGGTGTTCACTTTCACACAAGCTCTTGTGTGTTTGAAAATCAGTGTTAATGCTGTGTGTGCCTCACTCCCCCGAGACCTGCTGCAGGGCCTGTTTCAACCACTGCGCAGTGTTCCTGGAACTGGGACCTCTTTGTGGCCTTGGGGGTTTGGAGCCCACACCCAGTAGGCTTACTACAGTGCTGCTAACAGTCGGTGTGGGTGCAGTGTCTGGGAGAGGAGACCTTGGGAAAGGGCTGCTGCTGTTACTGAGGTGCTAAATCACACAGGGGAATTGTGCAGGTGAGGCTTGAGGTACTCCACTGCTGGGCAGGTGTGGGGCAGGGCCACAGCCTGAGCATGGGCAGATGGGCAGCTGAGTGTGCTGAGCTCAGGGCAGGGCTGTGGCACGTGCGGGGCCGCCTGAATCGGGCGTAGTGTCTCATCTGCCTTTTGCAAAGAGTGTAAAGAGACAGAACTGTACAAGGTCCCTCCTAAAGGGGAGTGTATCAGCTTACCCCAGAATCAGCCATGAGGTGAATCTCATCTCAAATACTGGGACACCACAAAGCATTGTCCTTAGAAAGTACACTTATCCTCTGACAGAATTTAAATTAGTTAATAGTTTCCAGCAACCAAAAACTAAAGCATGATTTGAGCAGGAAGGAAGCCACCAGCAGTGCTGCCACCTCTTTGACAGCTCTTATAATCACCATAGCTTTATCAGGAAGTGTTAAATTGTATTTTTTTATTGATATTTAAGAATAAATTCTTACAGCATCATCTCTATAAAAGGTTCATAACAGACCAAATACCACTCTAACCTTTTAAGCTTCTACAGTAAAAACTGTCGTCTTTATTTATCTAAGTTTGGGAGAGATACAAATGTAATCATAACCCCCAAGGCAAAATTTTATGGCAGTTTTCAGAACTCCTCTCTATAAAAACTACTCAAAGCTTCCAACATAAAAGCTCCCAATAAAATTTGCTTTAGATCCTAGTCATAAAACATGAATTTTTTTCCCCTGGTCCTAGAACTACAGGTGTCCAATTGGCAGCACTGGTTGCAATGCCAGGCTCCATGTACCTGCTGGGTCAAGTGGGCAAGGAGGGGCTGCTGCACCCCGAGCTGTGCCTTGACTCATCCCAGCACAGCCTGTGGGTGCCTGGCGTTGTGCCTGGTGGCAAGCATGGGCACGGAGATGTGCTTAGACCACGGCTGGAGTGGTTCTGGAAGTGAGCAAAATCTTTGGATATGTGAAGGACTATACAATAAAAACAAGTTGAAAAAGAGCATCGCAGGCAGTAACGTAGAACACGGAACTCTTTCCTCTGATGCTTGGTCATTTAAACATTTGGGATCTGCGCTTGTTTGCAAGACTGGTGGCCCTCCAGGTCCTTCTTTGGTGCCATAGGAATCCATGCACCACAGGTTGCCTTAATTACCGATTCCTTACTGTTATTTGCATGTACGATGTAAGCAGCACGTAGAAAACCCTTTATTTGTGTTTAGCTGAGAAACCTAATCCAGACCCATGTGCCATGAGGTTGGGCTGCGCTGAGCTGGAGGGGAACCAGGTTTGGCTGGGGGGACCCAGGCTGGCTGTGTTCTTGAAATGCAATGGAGGAATAAATCTCTGCGGGCTTTAGTGGATTCCTGGCAACTAAAGGCTCACGCTTTATCAGCCTATATTAATTTGCTTTTACTGTGCAGGGTGCATTTAACCCTGCTACCTCACTCTGTGTGGTTTCTGTTCAGAGACCTGAACCTGTTCTTCTGACTGCCATTAGGAGAAAAGCAAACATAGCACAAAGCTTCTATTGGTAAAGGAGTGCAGAGACAATTCCCAGATGTGAAATAAAAAGCACAGCCACCTTCTTTGGGATACATGCCTCAAAGCATCCCAGAAATGTCACGATAAATAAGAACAACTTGATGTAAAACTGTGCTTGGATGCAAGTATTTTTCTGAGGCAAAAATACCTTGATTCCTAAAGCTGCATTCTTCAGGGACTGCAGGAGGCTGGAGGTGGACCAGAAAGCCTTCACCTGGTGGCCCACATCTCGTGCTTGCAGGCCTTGGCCTTGCTTGTCATTTCGACCACCCGCCACATACTCCAACTCTTTTGAAGCTGGGAAACACTCAGTGATTGCTGGTCTCAGCTGATGGTCCTTGTGAGGAAGGTGGGAAGCCCACAGCCCCATCTTTTGGGAAGTTTCCTGCCCATAGTGCTTCCCAAAGGTTTTTTCTTCCTGACGCCATGTGCTCTTCTGTAGAGACATCCTTGGGAGCTCTAGGACTGCCAGGATGGGGCAGTTAGGAAAATCAGATAGATCCAATAGTTGCATTATGTGTAATAAAAACTATGATTCATGACACGGCTTTTCTGTTTATCCTAAAGTAGGTTTAAATTACAAATCTACCTTCCCAGTTGTGTGTGATGTCAGGAATCGGCTCTGGGAGCATTCCCAAGGCAGGTGTTAGAGTTGTGTTCTATCTCCCTCTCTGCTCCATTGGAGAACTTGCTGGGTTTCTGTCTGCTGGGTCTGTGATTACTGCTTAATTCTGCTTTGTGGGCCCTGTCTGACACAGGAACTTCTCCCCAGTGCCCATCCTGAGTTATCACTTAGCTTAGGGCTATTAGGTCTTTGCTGTGCCCCAGCTAAAAAAGCTGTATTAAGAGTATGTTGGTGAGACAGGTTCAGAGAAAGGGTGTTTTGTCTAAAGCACTGACAAACTGATACCTTCTCTGGCTGCATGGGCAAAACTACATAGCAGCCACCGGCTCTTCCTTGCCTCCCTTCTTCCTGACAGTCCTGAGGGAGCCCAAAGCATAGAGTATCCCCTGCATCCTACGTGGCCTTCAACAGCCATGTCCTGATGAAGCCGTGTCCTGACAAAGAAGTTAAAAATCTGTACTAAATTAATGAGACTGTTCCTTATAGCAGCAACCATCCATACACTCCCTCTTATGGCACCTTTTAATTATTGTTACTAATGATAGAGGTTTTGGGTCACTGCTTTCAGAAAGGAGCATACCAGGAAACTTGTTTCTCCTGGAAACAGGCACTCCAGGCTCCGTAGGCACAGGCTTAGAGGGCACAGGAGATACAGGGATCTTTGGCTGGTGTGGCTCGGGGATCCCGGGGCTGTGTTGGCTCTATGTTTTGTTGATAAACAGAGCCATTCCTTCCTGTGCCTTTGTACCTGTTCCCTCTCGTGAGCTCCAAAGACGTTTTATTTTCCCTCAGTTTTGGCATGGGATCAGCGGGTGGCTCTCTGCCTCTGATCTAAGTAAAATAGTCATGATTTGAGGTAGGTGCTGTTCACGTTATTTATCATTCCTGGCAGAACAAATGTTGGCCTTAAAATATGGCCATTAATATTTTGGTGAAGTATTGGATTTTGGACAGAGCCAGGCTGCTGGGTGAGGGGCCTAGTAGCTCACAGACCCCGGTGAGGAGGCCCAGTGATGGCAGGTGAGACTCCACGGTGGCATTCCCAGCCTGAAAGGTGGAAGTGCCAGGCAGACCATCCTGTATGTCCTGTTCAACTGCTGCTCGAGGGACAGTGCCGACGTCCCAGCCCCAGGTGCTCCTGGACAGAAGCAGCTTTTAATGGTTTTGATTTCTCTTGTGAAAATAAGGGTACTTGTAGCGGAGTACGAGGTGTGTGACTCTTGTGGGCATTTATCCTCATAAGATGAGGGAAAGGAAGGAAGAAGCTGTTGGCAGTTTGTGCTTGCACTGAGTAAAGGTTTCTGTGTGAGGTTTCTGCAGCTATTGATGGTCTGGGGTCCCCATATCTCTGCCTTACACAGGGTTGTCAGGTGCCTTTTGTGAAGGCTTGACAGGATCATCAATACTGGCATTAGAGCTCCTTGTGCAGCTTATGAGGAAGGGATGGGTGTGATGGATAAGGAGCCGTGTGAGAGATGGGGTGAGGTCAGTGCCCTTTTTTTTCTGGTTTTCATGGAGGCCGTGGTTGCTTCCCCGCGTTCCCACACAGGGACAGGAATTGATTGGTGCTGCCGTGAGTCACTTGGCAGGATGAGTCGGGAACCCCCAGGGGCTCTGCCAGGTGGGCAGATCAGGGTGGGTGCCGGCGGAGCTCCGGGACTGCTGGGCTATCAGAGCTTGGATGTAGGGAGCCCCTCTGAAGGCTGTCTCTGGGGATAGACACTCTGTGTCTGTGTGCGCTGTGAGGTGGAATGGCTGACAGATTGTAGTGCCCACACAGGGCACTGCAGAAACTGGACCGTTCTGCCTGTTCTCTCATCTCCAGTTTTATTTCCTTTGCTGCTGCTGCCTCTGGCTGTGAGAACAGAAAAGAATCCTCCCCCAAGTGTCTCCCAGTTCACGTGCTTTATCCAGATCTCATACTGCCTTCAGAGTCTGGCTGGAGCCTGAGGAGAGAGGCTGTGTGGCTGCTGATAGAGGGGCTGCGCCAGTGCACTCATGGGGCAGTAAGAGTGGGGTGAGCAACCATATTGCAACTCCCAGAGTCTCTGTGGCTCCCTCACTGCTCCAGCTGGGAAGTAATCTGCACCAGACTTGTTTCCTGGCACCAGCCAGCTTGCTTGGTGCCAGCTCCAATGTGTAGGCTGGCACATTGCAGGAACAAGGAATGTGTGTGGGGCAAAAGAAGTGGAAACAGTCCTGGCTCCATCACCTGTGCTCTGACCTGCCCTGGCCCCTGACAGCCCTGGATCCATGGGGTGGAGAAACATGCAGGACCAGACATCCCTCTTTCCTCTTGGTTTACACTATTTCCTCCTACTCTCTTTACCGGCGGTGCTTACGGGCACAGAATCCACCATGTCCCAGGTTAAATGCAAATTATTCCTATTCTGCCAAGGACGGTTCATACCAGAAGCGGGCAGTCGCTTCCACTGGGCTGTCTGTGAAATACCCCAAAAAGCAGCTCCAGTTGGGAAGAGCCAGTTTTATGAAGGTTAGATTTGGCTGTGTTCCTCACAAGCCGGTGGAGGTGCAGCACCGTGTGCAGCTGCTGGAGCTGAGACTGCCGCAGGGACCGGACACAGGAGTGAAATTCCCGTGCTTGTTTTACAGCAAAGGCAGGCTTGCTGCTGCTCCACGTGTGAAAGCTCCACGGGATTTGCCTTGAGCTGTTTTTTAGGCGGCTCTCAGACATTAAAGTGCTGGGGCCGTCCTGTAGCAGATTGGTGAGTTTGTGGGAAATGGCCTTTTGCAAAATATTTCCACAAGGTTTTTTTAATGCTCCCACTCTTTCCAAATGTGCCCTGGTTGACCCGAGGTACAGGGTAGGCAGCAGCTGCAAGGACGGTGTTAGAGTGGGACGTTCCCACTGCACCAGAGCCGGGCTGTCAGCCACAGAGAGGAGATGGGATCCTGCCTTATCCTATTAACTGTGGGGCCTTCTACCTGGAGATGAAAGAACAAAAGCCTGGGCAGACAGTTAATTATAGCTTCAGCTTCACAAGCCGAGTTAATGAATTTTAACGTGCCTCAATTAATAACTAATTGGGTTTTGCGCCTCGGCTGTGAGTGGAACTGGAGGGGTGTCCAGGAAAAAAATGGTCTGAAGAAGAGAGATTTTAATTGAAATACTGTAGGATTCTTGTACAGGGAAATGATTCCTGGTGTTATTGTACAGTTTGAATGCAGAGGGAAATTAAAGGGGAAGTTGCTTCCAAGGGTAAAAACAAGTAGCAGCATTACCGTGCCAGCAAGACACAGCATTATTGTGTCACCTGTAGTGTGCAGTTTGGAGAGTTGTCTATTCACAACATTTTTGTGCCACAGAGAAGTGGGTCCTGCAGGCACACCAGGATGTTCTACCTCAGAGTTCAGGAGTCAGACAATTTAGGTAGAAAGAAATGGTGCGTAACATAAATTTTTTTATACTCTAGGTTGGAATGTGCCTGGTAGTGCTATTGGTCTAATGAGATATTTTATGTCTGTTTCTGTGGAAAGAGGATTATTTTCTAAGCCTACAGTTAGGAGAATGTCCAGTGTTTTGCTGTGATTAGCATTAATTCAGGCTCTGGTGGGCCAAAGGAATTGACCAGAGATAAAGGTAGCAAAGGTTAAATTGTGTTTGCAGTAGTTTAAAGAGCGATAAATCCTGGAGAGTGCAGAAATAGAGGAACACTCTGCATCTCAAGCAGCAGAAAATTGTCGTCTTTTGAACTTGATGCTTTGAGTGTGAAGGAAGAAAGGAAAATATATCTATATGCCATTTCCTCCTTCACTACCATTTCCAGGGAATATTTATCAGCAGCCTCAGCCACCAGGCAGGAAAACACTCAGAAGCCGAAGTGCAGATTTAGTTTGTTTTGTTTTACTCTTTTATTTTTCTGGCTGTATTCAAACACCCTCAGAGAGAATGTGGAGTAATAAGAAAAAGAAAAGAAATTAATTTATTCAGTGCAGCATTGTCAGGCACCGACCCTCCACCGATGACTATTTACGCTGGGCTGCTCATCATGCCCTTCACAACTGCTGCACAATAAATAATAAAAGATTAAAACCTTAAACCTGGAAAACTTAGGAAAAAAATATTAGAAAATTTTATTTCGGATTATAAAAATCCGTGAATGATTTACTTTAAGGGACAATTTCATTGCTGCCATGTGCAGGAGCTAACGATCATGGAGGGCCCTGGATTGGTGAGGAGGCTGCTTGGGAAACATAGTCATGGGTAGGTGATAAAGTCACCTTGCTCCCACACTGCCTCACTGTCACTGCAGTGGCTTTCACCATTTGTTACAGGAAAATGATGGTCCATGTACATATTTATATGTGGATGGCAATAACATTGGTAATAACCCTCCCTGAACAAGCCACCTTGTTTTAGGGAGCCCGGCTTGCTTCCTGGTGCCTGCAGCCCTCACCCTTCCTTATGGGGAGGAGAGTGGAGCTTGGGTGAGGGACATTTGCAATGGCAGCTGTTCTTTGTCATTAAGGATATTGCTTTAACTCGGAGCAAGTGCCAAGTGTGCCAGGTTCCCTCCAGCTGCTCCCGTGGCACCCTCTTAGTGAGGAAATGGGTCTGTAAGAACCTTACAGTCTGCTCTGGAGAGCAGCACATCTCCTGGTATTTGGGTGGCTGGAGTGTGCCTGGCTGGGCATTGCCCTCATGTGAAAGTGGGTTTGTGCTGGCTGTGGGGAAAGGCTGCTGGATGCAGAGCTGGTTCAGCGGCCAACCATTGTTTGAATTTTATTTTGTGTTTTTAACACCCACACACACTGTGCAATTACCACATTCATGGCCAGGCTATTGTTGGGCAAAGCTGTCAAATGGAGCAGCAATTGATGGTGCCAAAGCCTAGGGAAAATGCAGTCAGAAGCAAAGGACAGTATAGGGTACAGAAGATAACTGGCTGTACTTTGAGGCACAGAGTGAGACATTTTTGCTGGTGAATGGAGGCACCTGGGAGGTTAAGTAAGCCTCATTTGGAAAACTCCCGTGTGTCCCAGCCCTCTGCCTTGTCCATGTCTTGCTGTATTTATTCAATCTAGCATATAGTAATTCTGATTCTTTGCTCCAAATCCCATATTTGCCATTTTTGTGCCGTGATTTCAGGCACTTGCCATGTTTTGCCCCAGTCTCTCTGTGTCCAATGGCAAAGTTTCTTGTTTTTGATGACTTACTAGAGTGTGCAGTTCTGGCTATGGTGCCTTCTTGCCTTTTCTCTAGGCCTCATGCTCCAGAGGCTGCTGAAACTTTTCTGGTTCTTCACTACCACCTTCTGTTAAAAAAAACCTCTCAGTGTGAAATGGTAGGAAAGAGGTTATGAACTTGATGCTACTGTGTAAGCGAGTTCCTTCCTTGGGGTGAGGTGATAGCAGTTGGAGGTGTTGGGAGACAGTCCTGGTAGCCCACAGGCTCTGGTGCCGGCCAGTTCCACCTTCCCCTCACCCTCTGAAGTGCACGTGCAGGCCGGGCAGCGCTTTGGCACAGCCTGTGGCGGCACAGAAGGGGCTGGGAGCAGAGCCTGCCAAGTCCCGGGCCCTGGAGGAGCCGCCAGCCTGAGTCCCACAGGTCACCAGCCATGCATGCAGGGCGCCCGCTCCCCGTGCGTGTGTCGCAGCCCGGCTCCTGGCCGGCGTCCCCGTTCCGCTCCTCCTGACAAAGCTGTGGCCAGAGGACAGCGGCAAGGGCACGGCCGCCGCAGCTTCGTCAGGCAGGGTGCGTGAGGGGACCGGGCTGGCTCTGCTCTCCACAGCCGCGGGAGCCTGTGTCAGGGAGGTGCCATCGCGGCGTGCCGAGCCCGAAGTGCCGGCGTTTGCACTCGCAGGGGTGTGAAGTGCCGCCCGGGAACTGTGATTTACTGCATGGCTCTGGCCGGTGCTCTTCACACCCCGGCGGTGACCGGGCCACGGGAGGGCGGGCGGGCAGGGGTGACGGGCACAGGCCCGCGCAGCTTGGCTGTCGCACGGAGGGAGACGGAGCAGTGCTCCGTGGCCACTGCGCCTGTCACCGGAGCCTGCCCGCGCCTTGATTCCCAGGCCAGGTCGGCACGGGCAGGTTTGTCTTGGGAAGCGCACACCAGTTCTGGGCTGACGCACAAAGCTGCAGGCGTCTGGAAACAGCCGTGGTCAGGCGTGGCTGCCTTAGGAGATGCTGCTGCCTGTCTTGAAATGACTAAAGTAGAGGGGGAGACCCCTCCCTCGGCCTGCGGGCCGTACACAGATTGCATGCAGAAGGTTTTACATTTCGGTTGAGAATTGTTTGTAGCACGACTCGTGTTTCTGCTGGTCTTAGTGAATCAGTGCTGACTTAACTTATCAGCGTTAAACGTTTGTTTCTCATTTGGAAGTTGGATGTGAGTGAGCATTTAAGGCCAGCATCCCTTGCTTTCTCAAAGCAAAGCTGCACATCTGTGTTCACAGGGAGTAAACGTGTAAGGTCCTTTCATGTGGTTAAACTGCAAATGGCATTCAGAGCCAAACCAATATGCAGCATATTTTTGTCCGCATTTCTTCTGCTTCACTTAACACCTGCCAAGCATTTCAGGAGAGGCCCTTGGTCAGATCAAACAAATCCTCATGGGCCACCAAGCGTCCTTCCCTGTCAGTTGCTGTCCAAACCCTTCATCCCTGTGCTGCCCTCCCCACAGCCCCCCCAAACCACTCACCCTTGGTTACCTGCAGAGCTGGCAGCCAAATGCGCTGTGCCTCTGTCAGCATAGGGAGGTTTTGTGCTTCTGTCCTTTCTTTAAAGCCCCTCTTCTCTCACCTGCACTGGTAGCTTTGCCTCACAGTCCCTGGCTGAGTGAGCTGCTGCAGGTAAGGACATCTTTCACCAGATCAGATATGAGTATCAGTGGCAGAAACATGTGATTCAGACAAGGCAGGGCTGGTATAAACTGGTTTTATTGCATCACACCACTCTGGCGGAGAAACTCCCACAGGCACTTACTGTAGCCATGTCTGATACTCACGTAACTCAGTGTGATCCTGTGGGGATTTAAGCTGTATTTGATGTGAACTGGAGTGAAATGGATTTCCATTCACCCATACAGACATTTCCAGCAGTTTAACCAGCTCAGTTTCCAAAGTGGTTTTAGGGCATGGGATCTGCGGCACAGCTGAGGGAGATAGGGAAGGGGAGGGGAGCTGTGGTGGCTGAGGAGCTCAGAGGTGACAGCCCAGGAAAGGGATGGTGCAGGTACCTGGGTGCCCTGCCCAGCATAGCCGACAGGTGCTTATCACAGCCCAGTTTTCCTGAGAGGAATTTAGGGCTGTTCCTGCACCCTGGCATGGGCCAGCACCCTCCGTGCTCAAAGCACAGCAAATGGGAATATTCTGCCTAAAGCGCTTTGGGTTCTTCATGGTGTTATTGCTCTGATACTGAGCAGAGATTTACGAGGTGCTCCAAGGTGGTGATTGAATGTGTCTGTGCTTCAGGACCTAATCATGTAAGCAGGAATTAAAAAGGGGATTTTTAAGAGGAATGCAAACTCCCCAGGATTTGCTACAGTTGTTGGGGATTCTAGCAAAGCCCACAGCAGAGCTGCATTTATTTCATTTATTTTGATATCGAAGTCTACTTAGGGAAGGAAATGAGTTAGATAAAATATTTATAAAAAGGAAACTGGAGAAAAGATGTGCAAGTTCCCCACCCCAAGAAATATATTGCATTGGATGTTTCAAGAGTTCCTGGGGTATTCTGTGTCTTACTTCCCTGTCTCATTCCCGCTCTGTGCAGAAAGAATTTCTCCTGTGTATATGTCAGGAGGGTGGCAAGCCAAAAATGCCATTGGTGTCTGGGGAGAGAGAGAGAGGACTTGTCAGCACTTCCCAGCATGGGGAATCCCAGTGAATGGGATTGGGTTAAAGACAGGAACCACCTCCTGTACCTACTAGTAGGAGGCAGGGCTTTATCGTGCATTGATGAATACGCAGAGCTAGAAGAGTTTGTAACCCATGAGGGAGGCACTGCCCTTGCTACTTGCTGTTTCCTGTCTGGTGTAAAGGGAGTGGGTGGCTTGGAGCCCCCACAGAAGGCTTCCGGGTGTAGGATTCCTGTGTGGGTCACTCAGATGTGATCTCTGTTTCTGTCTAATTTTGGTGGGATTTTCCTTGTGCAATCAGAGCTCAGGTTTGAGGTCAGAGCTCTCCTTCAATTCATGTCCATGTTGTTGGCTTTCCCAGGGCAGCTCTCCTTCCATAGCCCCTTGGAAAGAAGAGAGCCTGAGCTTTGCTGTCTTGCCAGGGCCTAAGAACACATGGGGGGACAGCCAAACCAGACGTGTCACTATCCCCTCTCCCAGCACGTCCCATCCATCCCACTGCCCCTGGAACGGAAGGAGATGGAAGTGGGGAGCAACAGAGCATGAACCCCTCCCTAGGAGCCCCCTGCACCCAGGACAGAAGCTGCTGAGACATGGGCTGCACCACTGCCATGTTGCCCCTTCTCACAGAGCAAATCCCCAGTACTGCTGCCACTATTGCCTCTTGGGAAGGGGGAGCTTTTTTTTGGATTTGTGAGCTGGGAATTCCCTTTCTGGAGGTGCTCTTGACTTCCGGTACAAAACACTTCCGAGCCCATTTCCCATTGTCATTTCTCAGCATCTGGGCACCGGGATGATTAGCACTAGTTTTAAGAGCAGCAGCTTTGATATAGTATGAGTTCGATTTGGGTTTTGCTAAGGGTTGTAGGGAGGCATCCTGTTCCTTCCCGTCATTCCATGTATACTTTGAAGAGCTCTGCTAATTGTTCCCTTTGAAGAGTCAAACTCCTGAACTTCTGAACCACTACTTTCCTGCTGTCATGCCAAAAGCACTGCCAGATCTATGTGCTCTAAACTTTCCTAACCACAGATTGCTAAAGCTGGTGCTCATGTTCCCTGGTAAGTCATTCAGGCATTACAAGCTCCAAAATGTGGGTGTGGAGGCCAGTTTCTGGGTGCAAGTTAGAGATGACCCTGGGTGTAGTAACTGCAGCATAATCCCATACGGAGCGTAGCCACTGCCCAGTTCTCTGGGTGATCCCAGAGCTGGCTCCAGGCTTGTGGCTATAGCTCAATACAAGCTTGGAGCCAAACTACACGTCCAGCAAACTGGAGGAGTTTCAGGCGAGATCCGTCTTTGGCTTGGCTGAGCAGTAAAGTTGTTTCAGCTTTTCTCTTGCTCCACGGGCTCTTAAGCTGGAACCAAAACCCAGGAGCAAAGGAGAAAGGTGTTTGGGTCACAGGAGGGGCCTGAGCAGCCCCAAAAAGCAGGGTTGCCGTGTCTCTCAGTGCTGTGCTGGCAGCCGCTGCTGGGTTCTGCAGAGAGTTTGCACAAGGTCCCTGCATGCGGCACTGACTCACTGCAGCCACAGCCCCTGGAGCGTGAACAGCTGGAGCAATTTCCAGCCCAGAGTTCTCCAGATTATGAATGTTCGTGAAAGGAAAAACGACACTGAGAGTTCTTAAGGGTTTGGTTTTGTAAAAGACATCTGGGTTGGAGGTTTGCGTTACCTCATAAGCCATCTGTATGTTTTTTGTTGTGGTATTTCACTGCATCACCTGGCTTTATCTTTGTGTTTGGATTTCTCTCCCGTATGCCTTCACTCTTGTCCCTTTTTTACCGAACCTTCCGCTTTCCAGAAGGAAAAGCAGTTCGTAGCCTTTGCAAGCACCCTTAAATGTCCCCCACCTCCTCCCAGCTACTCTGTTCTCTTTTGGCTCTGCTTTAGGGATGTTTTGGACGAGCCAGGAGATGGGACCTTGTAGGAGTTACAGGCAGATAAGCTCTGTGCAGAGAAGCCCTTTTCCACAGATATGGAAAAGAACAGCTTCCCTACCTGGAGGTGGGAGGAAACAAATCCCAACTTTCAGCAAGATCCTAAAAAAATTATCCCAAGAAACTTCCATCAAACTGGTGACACTGACTTTTGTCTCATGCCTGTTCCTGAGAATGATCAAGTGCCAGAAGAAACCAGTTCTTTGAAAGGCGAGCTGTGGTAATGTACTGGAATTCTCTGTGCCGAGCACAACTTCGGGCGTGACATCTCCTCTGTGGTCTCAGAATTCCTCTCCATTGACTGTAGCCATAATGCCCTGTGTTTCAGTCAAAATCCCAGCCTGGCAGCAGCCCCCTGCTTTCCACCACGGAGGGACAAGGATGGAAGGAACCAAACCTGCTGCGTTTGGTTTATGGAACTGGCCATTAACAAAGCCCAGCTCTGGTGATTAACGCCGTGCAGCGCTGGTGCGGGGCCGATACAAATAAAAGGTCTTTGCAGTTATGATGAGATATTCATGCGTGGCAGCTCTGGGCATAAACTCAGCTGTTACTGTGTGCTTAGCTATGGGAAATGGTGCAAAACAGGGCCGAACTCATTGCGTCCCACCTCATCTCACAAATAACGGCCTTGAACACGCCCGTCAGCAAGTCCATTTCCTGGCGGCGGCAGTTCCCAGTCCAGGTGTCCTCTGCACAGACAGGCAAGCCAGGGGTGACATGGCACAGGGGGAAACAGTTGTTAAGTGTTCATATAGCTTGTTTATGGTGATGGTGACAAGACCGTAAGGGGTGTCTTGCACTTTCTGTCCCTGCCGGGGGAGGGGAGCTCTGTGGGGGAAGGCTGTGGTGTGCTGGAGACAGGGAAACTGAGCCACACTGTGACCAAAGCCATAGTATGTCCTGCAGCAGAGATTGGAGCCCCCAGGAAGCCATGGCAGGGGAAGAGGAAGGCTGGATAGTCCCTGGTGATGTTCCCCCCAGCCTCACAGTACACCTAGTGGGAAATGGGGGGCTGAAGGCCAGGGCTCACGAAGGAGAGACCAGACAAGGGAGGGTGACAGCCTTGTGGCTATATCCCTGATGTTTGCAGGTGACATCCCTCAGACCTCCCTAACTCAGAGGCTTGCCGCTCCTTCTGGTGTCTGTCCAGACTTCTCTGATGTTTTCTTGGGCTTCGGGGTGGATGTGAGGCAGAGCAAGTTCATTTTCAAGCTGGATTTACAGCACAGAGCCTGACATATTCCACACCATTTTCCTGCTGGAGTCCCTTGCAGACTGAAGAGCCCTCCCTGAAAGGCTGAATGCTTTGGCACTGCTTTTATTAGATAGAGCTAGAGGTTTGCTGCTGATAATCCTGCCACAAATTCAGAATTAATCACAGCATAATGGAATCTGGTAGTGCTGGTTGTTAATTCTCTATTGAGTCTGCATTCCCGTGTTTGTTCTCATTTGTTCTGATCAGGGCCATTGTCTCTAATATTGCTGCATAAAGGGTAAGAAATAAATCAGCGGTGTTTAGCTTTCCTAACCATCTGCTCTGGCTCCCATCCCAAACTCAGTTTTTAAGTTGGGCACAGTTTGTGTGATTTTGCCTTGTGACAGAGAATGTCTCTTGGGAGAGGAGGAAAAAATTATTTCTGATCTCACCCCAGGAATCGATCATTCTAGGGATACTGCGCTTGAACTCACCAGGTTTTGGTCGTCATGCCTGTGATTAGGCTGAGCTTTGGCAAAGGTGCCGATAGGAGCTTCTTTCTCTCTGGAATAATGGAATTAATGCTTTTAACAGCAGTGTGTTACTTGGAAGTCTTAGGCACTTGGTTTGGCTATGGAGTTGATGTGCTTCAGTGGCATTTGGTCCCAGCAAGGTCAGTCTCCAACCTGTGTATGCTGTGATGCACCCCTTGGGTCATTACTGAACCTTCCTGTGGAGCGCAGCCGGTTGGTTTTAAGAGGTGTTGTTAATGTAGTGAAATTCCGGGCATTTGGGAGCTGCTGCATCGTCACAGATGGGACATACATCTTGTAAACTATAAATTTTTTAAAATTATTTAGCATCTCTGTTGCTGTGCGGGCCATGTGGCAGCGAGCACGGGATAATTCCACGGCTTTCATTAGAGCAGGCATCAAACATTTAAAGTCTACGGGTGGTGTTTTCAGGAACTATTATAATAATTAGGAAGGGAGAATGGGTTTAATAAGAGTTGGAAACAGTGATCGGCAGCCAGACCCCTCCCTGCAGTTCCTCCTCCCTGCAGACCCATCTGCACAGCACATCTGGGCACACGGAGCAGGGAGCAGCATGTTCAATCCCACCTGCCCTCAGTCTGAAGGAGGGTGTGGGGGGTCTGGGGTCACTCTGGGACACACCAGTGGCAAACTTGAGGAGAAGAATCTGTAGAAGACGCAGAAAAACCCAACCATACCCTTCCAGCAGACACTTGCGTTCGGTCTCTCGGCAGCTGTTGCTGGGTGCTCAGGGCTCATAGGCACAGAGCCCTGCGGGCCCTGGGCTGTGCTGTGCAAGCACGAGGGATGTCCCCAGCAGCGAGGACCTGGGGCCAGAGCTGGCAGCCAGTGGGATGCGGCATGGCCTCGCCCTTCTCCAGGACCTGCTCATGGGGTGCCCGAGCCAGGCTCTTGTGGTCAGGCGTTGCTGCCCCTCTGGAGCCCAGCACATAGAGGTCTGCAGTTCTTCGGTGCATTTCAGCTGTCAGGATGAAACATGAGAGGTAAAACCGTGAACTCCTGCTTGAAGGTCATAATGGCCACTGTAATCTACTTAATCGTGCCGAGGAGTGCAGTCCCTAGGAGCAGCTCTTTGCAATGGGGCACATTGTGGTGTGGAGGGAAGCTCTGACAGCTGGAAATCCAGTCAGGCTCTGTTGATCATGAGCATCTTCTAAGTGATGAGAAGTCCCAACTTACACCCAGTGGAGGAATATTCTGGAAAGAAGGTTCCCACAACTGAAGTTGGATATTCCACACACAGCAGCTACAGTCAGGATTGCTTCCTATCCGTATGGGGCAGTTTGGGGTTCTTGTGCTCAACCACTCTGGTCCGCATTCCCTAATGCCCTCTGCAGACCTTTGGAATTCCCTGGTGACAAGCAGCAGCTTTGTTCAACGTGCATGGAGGTCCTTGTGGAAGATACTACAGAGGGGAAGGGTAGTTCCAGTGTGCCAGCAAAGAAGTTACTGAACGATTAGCTGCTTGCTGCAACTGCATTGTGTGTCCTGCCAGGTGTTAAAGGGGTAGTGCTCAAGTCAGCAGATTTGTTATGTCATTCCATGTTCCCTGTGAGTTCAGGCTCCTGAGAAAGCAGCCAAGTTGCTGGCCTGGGAGCCTCAGGCTGGCTCTGAGCACCTCTGGGCTGGATAACCCCCTCCTAGGAAAGGCCCTGCTTTGGGTGTTGCTTCCAGCTGAGCTGTCCTTTCCCTCCCTGAGCAGATCCTTCCCTGGGACAGGGGCACAGAAACAAGCTGTGGTGACCTACCAGTCACCGGCCACCTTCTGGACAGGCCTCCAGGCAGGTGTCAGCAGAGAGCTCTGCTGCAGCCACCACTGGCTGTCACCACGTGCTCTGCAGCACCCCGGGACGCACTGCCAGGCAGGGTCACCGTGGGATGGGGCAAGCAGCCCCCCTCGCCTTGAGCTGAGGGCTCCTCATGGGGTGTGGCAGCCAGGCTCCAGGCCCGAGGAAGCAGTATGGTCTCACCTGCTCTGCAGAAGGACGAGCCCCCCACTGGCTGTGTGCCCCCACAGCCAGCCCAGCTCTCCAGCCTGCCATGGGGGTAGCTCTTGTCCGCTGACCTAAATTGAGGCTGAGCAAAGAGAGCAAGCAGCTGCCCCACTGCTGCTGCTCTGTTTTCAGCACGGCTCGAGCCTCCCTAATCCCCTTGGATTTTGTATCTACCAAAACAGCTTGGGCCCATCAGTAAATTGCAGTGGCATATGGTCCAGGTTTATGAGTAATCTGGCACACGCTGAAGGCAAGGAGGACGTCATCCTTCAGCAAATACAGAAAATTTTGTGGGGAGGGCTATGACTGTATTTAATGTAGTTGATGAGAAAGCTGTGAGAAAAAACACAGTCCTGTCTCAACTTCAGCTGCTGGGAGAAACAGCTGTGTAACAGAAAACAAACAGAAGTAGCAGGGGAGTCTGGTTGGTCCCGCAAAGGTTTTGTCACCTAAACTGATCCCATGGGTGTGTGTGGGGTTGGAGAGGAAAGCAGGCAGCCGGTGCCACCAGCCACCCTGTGGCACAACCACTGCCACATCAGCTGCTTGGAATAGTCCTCATCACCTCTCCACAGCTAAAGTTCCTCTAGCTGGGGCATATGCCACAGGCACAGCTTCATCCCTGAAGAGAGAAGGGAAGTGCAGCTCTGGAAGGAGGAGCCTGATGGTGGACACCTTGGTGGGTTGACCTTGTTATAGTGGCAGTGGATGTCCCAGCATGGTTTCCAGATGCTCTCTGAGGACACAAGAGTCACCTTCCAGTGTCAATGGACTCAGATTTGGATTCATCAGGCCAATTCACATGAGGAATGTCCAGGTCCTGGTCAAGGAATCCTCTATGCAGTGCTGTCCTGGCAGGGAGATGAAGCTATGAATGGTTTGAGCTGCACCAGCCAGCATGATGGACCTTCTGTAAGGGCTGGGGACATCCCTGGGCTCAACTGACATGCCCCAGAGATATCTGTGTCAGACCTGGACACCTCTGGGAGCAGGAGGACATGGAGATTGGAAGGGACTGTGCTGGGTAAAACACTGCAGCAGCATTGGGAGAGCTTTTCCTTGGCCCCTGATTGCTCTCTGTAGCTCAGAGCGGTGATGCTGCTTTTCCCTCCAGCTGGGATGAGAACGAACAGTTTCTCTTCTCTCCTCCCTGCTCAGCTGCTGTGGGCTCTGGAGCCCCATTCCTCCGAGAGCTTCCTTTCACTCTTCCCAAAATCCATGTTTCCTCAGTATGTTTTGAAGTCCAGCTACAGGAACCTCCCTCTCTCACAGCCTCCCTGTCTCTACACAGCGTAATGCTTTGGCAACACTAAGTGTTTTCTTTGGTTGCATAGACGTGGCTGTGGCTGTGACATTCAAGGGGGACTCATCTCCAAGAGGAGGTGCATGTGTCCTGTTCTGTGACCTGGTCGGCAGCGAGGAGAAGGAGAACACAGTTGGCTCTGAGTACCACTCTTCTCTTGCTGCCAACTGCCACTTGGAAACACCCCAAACTTCAAGGAAGGTTTCACCTCTTTAATCCAAGAAAAGGCCTCAAACAGCTCACAAATAACTTAAACCTTGGGCTTTTAAAACCTTAAACAGAGCCTTTGAGACCATACAAATCTTGGTGGCTCTGATTTTTAGCCTTTTGCTGGAAGCTTTGAAGCAACACAGTTTGCAGTTTAAAAGGAGCTTTGTTTTTTAAGTGGGAACTGATTTTTTAAGGCTGGGAATTGTGTGTTTTCTGTCTTTTTTTGCATAGTCCAATTCTGCATTCTGGAAACTAAAGAAAATACCTCATGTTAAAGGGTGGGATGCAGACCATGTGATCTCAGCAGCGAGATTGTCTTGATGGGCGTGGTGTCTTCTGTGGCACCGTGCTGAGACATTCTACCACTGCTGGGGCAAGTTGCTGGAGCAGGAGCTGAAGTTTCCTGCACTCCCTGGAAATCCACGGGTGTCTGCTCACAGTTCTTACTTTAAGCGTGTGTTGACAGGATCTTCACGTGCTCCATCGCTTTGCTGCTGGGGGTATGTGTGTGCTCGGATGGATCAGGGACAAGGCCCCTTGGCGCCTCCAGGTCGCCCTGGTGTGGCAAAGGCCCTTGTTGCCCCTGCCCCGCTCGGTGCCAGGGACAAGGGCATCTCCGGATCCTGTGTCGGTCCGTGCCTGGGAATGCCGAGCTGCGTGTCATGCCTGAAAAAAAGGCCTCACAGTGTCCCCTCGTGCTGCCACTGGCGTGAGGGAGGGCACGGCTCCCAGGAGGGGCTTGCTGGGGTTTTTCAAAGCAGTTTGGGGAAGGGCTGAGCCCCAGGTGTGCAGCAGAGCTGTGGTCTGCGGTTGTCCCTGTAATTCTCCTCTGCTTTCGTGTGGGTGGGACACCACCAGGTGATCTGTCCAGCTGTGATGACAGGACACCTCGGGAGTTTCTCCTTTGAGATGTGGCAGTCAGCGGTGGTGACGCATTTGTAGCCGTGCACAGGCGGTGTCCTGGTGTCTGTCCGCTGCTGCAGGACACGTGCTGGGCCCTGAGAGGCGAAGGAGTTAAACTGCTTCCAAACAGGCGTCTTCATGCTAATAAAGTACCTTGGAGCTGGTCCAGCAGGCAGACACCTGGGTATTATCCAAGCATCTGATACCCCTAGAGAACCAGAGCCTTGATGAGCTTTGTACACTCTTAGAAATCTTGGAGAAGAAAGGAGGCTTTCCATAGAAAATGGATTTTCAGGGCCAGCTGAAGGACACGACATTCAATATCTTTGCTTTAAAATAATTTCAGCTGCAGTTAATGTGAAGCAAAGAAGAAAAGGAAACCAAGACAGTGAAAGGATAATTAATTCTGAGTTGGAGCTGCAATTTGGAAGGGCTGTATTGTGAAGTGACCCTTTTCCAAATGATACCTGTACTGGCTCTTCTCAGAGAGCTCTTTGCAGTGAATTCTTATGTTGTTTTACTTTTATACTTTTATATGTTTTTCGTATGTTTGTTCTCCCCTAGTGTTACCGAGCGACCTTGAGTTCAGCCTTTCAGAGTAGTCAGGAGGCTCTGCAGGGCACCCTGACACAAGCTAGGCTGAGCAGGGCCCTCTGGGGCCAACTTCTCTTTCCATGCCATGGCAGGACGGCGCCTGGCTGTTCCCTGGGCTTATGGTGCCCTGCCATCCATCCTACTTTGTTCCTCTCTTCTCCCCAAACCACGACAGCATGCACACTCATCAGGAGAGGTTCTGCACAACCCCTTTTAGGACCATGGAGTATCCCTTTGGAGGGGCACAGTGTCCTTGCTCCCAGGGTCTCATGCTACAGAGCTCTAAGGGCACTTGGGTCATGGATCACCCTCTCTGGTTCCGATCTCATCTCGCTGGTGCATCTCCTCCATTCCTAGCACGTGTTGTACCGAATTTCTCCAGAAGCTTAGAAATGGTTTTTATAAGGAATGCTTTTTATGTTCCAGGGACTGAATCCTGTACTGAATATGATGTTTATTACTGGGCCATTCCAATGTAATTTGAAAAATATCTATTTCTGGCCTACTTGCTCTTCCTCAGCTTACAGAGAAACCAAATAAAAAGCATTGAGGCCAGAGCTCTAATGAGATTCACATTTTGGACATCAGATCAGTACAATAATGCATTTCACACTGTTGTTTCCTAATTTGCCTAATCAAATAAAAGGAGATGAAGCATCACAGAGCCCAACCTCTCCGTTCCAACAAGGCAGCGCTGAACCCGTCACTTGGCGCTTAAATTAATTTTCCCCACACAGGTTGGCCAAAGCACATAATTTAATCAGCGTCTTGCAGCTCAGTCAGTAGACACCATCTATCCCAGGGGCTGGCAATCCCAGGCAGCCATCCCGAGAACCACAGAGTGCATGGATAGCCTGGAGAGGTTTTGGGAAAGCGGGTAAGGCGTCTCAGGCTGCTGCAGTCCGTGCTGTCGCGGCTGGGTATCGAGCAGTCAGCTTCCGTGCTGTGCTAAATCCCAGGTCAATCCTCGCTCTAGTGCCACAATTGGGGCAGATGGGTCTCCCTGTGCTGTCAGGAGATTGTCCAGGGAAGTGAAGGCTCTTGTTGGAGCTTGGCAGGTGCTTGGGGCCAAGGTCAGGCTTGAGTTAATGCTAAAGCCAGTAGTGTGGTCAGGGAGGAATTTCTCCGTTACTTAGTCATGTCTTGTTATGTCCCAAAATGGGCAGGACTCATGCTCCAGGTACATCCACGTCCCTGAAGGCAGCTTAGAAGCAGCATGCTGTTTAGAACAAGTTTTCCTAAATGTCCTGCTGAGCAGTGCTGCTGGGAGCTTTTTGGGCGTTGCCCAATTCACTACCCAGAACAAAGCAGTTCATTTAGAGAACCTGAATGCTGAGACCTGGGACCCATCTCCTGGCAGTGGAGCAGACCTGGGAACCCCACAAATGCTGCAGGATTGGTGCCATTGCAGATGCTTTTCTCCTACAATGTGTTGGAGAATTTAGCAGCATTTGAGATTGTGCTTTTAAAGGAGAACCAATCAATGGATTGGGTTTGCGGTTCTGTTATAATTCACTGGGAGACAGGAATGGCATTTTGGTGCTGGTGACATTAGAGCAGACCTAAAAATTGTACTAAAACCCTCCAAAGTATAAAACCATGTTTGAGTTCTGTTTCTTGGGAAATTTGTCCCGGGCTCAGCTGTGCTATAGAGCACATCCAGCTTTGCAGGTGGGATTTTTGCCTCAGAAGGTGCGTTTGTTCCCAGTCCCAGTGAGGATGGCTGTGGTTTGTTGCAGTGGTACATCCCAGAGCTCTGCAGAAGGCGGCAGCAGCCACGGGCCCCAGCTGAGCAGTCCTGTGCATTCCCGTTTGGGAAAACAAGTTCATTTACAAAATCAGGGCAGAGCAAGCAAATGGGGAAAAAAAAGAAAAAGTGTGAATTAAATAATACAATTTTGGTGCAAGCATGGAAATCAAGTCTTGCTTTTCCATGGGGTGTGGAGCCATCCTTGTAACACAGGAGGAACCATTGTGAGTTCACTGCCAAAACCCAAAAAAGTTATCAAGTAAAGGCAATTTCTTGCATCCAAAGTCCCTCATTATGTTAAAAAAAAATATTGCAGCACAAAATTTACAAGTGCATCACAGGACTCACTTGCACTGTTAAACAGATGGCACCTACAGAGGACCCAAAAATATATAACAATTTTAATTGAGCCAATGCAAAACAGATCTGTGAAATAAAATAGGACATGCCAGGTCTAATAAGGCCCTCCCTAGAAATTGTGACATTAATTTTGTAACGGCACAAGAGGTACACAGAAGCCGCTTCTTAGCAAATGAAGCACTGCCTTGACTTGCTCAGTGCAGCCCCTGTGGTATCTGCTCAACACGCTGCCCCTGCTGTGGCTCTTCCTGGGAGTGCTGTGCCGTGGCCCTTGGCCACGTCAGGCTGTTTGCCTGGTGTCCTGCTCCGGTGCAGCTCCATGGGTGAGAGCCCTGGCTCTTGGTGAGGACAGCAGCCAAGCCCCTCGCTCTGGCAGTCGGGGAGGGAACGTTGCTCCGGCCATACCTGAGCTTGGCGTGTGCAGGGGGTGTTACCCGTGCCCATCCTGCTCCCAGGGCCACACTGCGATGCCCATTTTGGATGCCCAGCAGCGCAGAGAGGGGAGATCAGGGACGGATCCTACCTCCCAGCACTGCAGAGCTGAGCTCCCAGATTTCCCCTCAGTGGCTCCCCTGGTGTAGGAGAGGTTCCCCAAGCTGAACTCCAAAGGCAGGTGGTACTGAAGGCAGCCTTTGCTGCTTCCCAGTGAACTCAGGAAAACACCTGTCCTGCAGCAGAGCAGGGTTCCTGGAGTCATGAGACAGAGCTCTGTGACAGAGGATCAAATGGGGATTTTTCCCTCATTGATAGCACTGGGTTTATTTCACCTTGCCCTGCAGTCTGAATTGTGACCGATAAAAGAGCCACTTCTTCCACAGCTGGAAAGAGAAGTTTGGTCTGAAATGGCATAATACAGATTTCCCAAGTTCCTCCTACAGATGCAGGAGAAACAGCAGAAAGAAAAATGTAAAACCTCCCCTACTTAGAGCTTTCGCCTTTGTTTTTTCCCTGGAGTATGTCAGCATGAATCCAACCATGAGGTCACATGACAGCAGTGAGGGCAGTGTGGTGTCACCACTGGTTTTGCAGAAGCCAGACACCTGTGTCCTGGGAGTTTGTGAGAATCCCAGGAAAGGGATGCAGACCCATGACCTGCATGAGATGCCATTGCTGAGAGGGGTCAAAGATAACCTTATCTGTTCCACTAAACCCCAGCACCCCCGGGAGTGGGAATGCACCCCTGCGTGGGCACGTTCCAGGGTGCTGAGGCTGAGTCGAGTGTGTAAAACAAACTGAGGCATGCGAAATGCAGAGCTGTGGTGTCGCTTTAGGGACGATCAGAAGAAGAGATGTAGCACAGAAATCTCCTGCAGGAAAATCCCCAGCAGGAATTAGTACCAGCCAGCCAGGGCTGTCCTGCAGTGCCTGGGGCTCGGGATGAGCCTGCCCCCCAGCATGCAGAATTCCCTTCCATTTTGCCTTGGATCAGCCTGACCGGGCTCCCCCAGGTTACACACAGCAGGTTCATGCCTGACAAATGCTGATGAATGTTCAGTCAAAAAACTGAAAGGGAGCACGGCAAAATTAATTTTTAGTTCATAATAATTCCAGCCAATTCATTTCTGCTATTATCAAAAGGTATAAAATAAACAGGCTTGTTGTATTGAGGATCTTGTTGCCATAAATTCTCCCTTGCCTCACTGGTGAGAGGAGCTCCTCAGGGTTGCTTGGTGGCATTGCTGGGCTCTTTGTACACGGCTCTTCAGGGTTCTCTCAGGCGTTCTGAGCACTCCTGCCAAGGAAGTCTCATTTGTGTCATTTGAATCAGTGGATTTTATATCACCCTACGCCTCTTGCCCTCCAAATTATTTGTGACGAACACTGTGTAATAGGGAAACTCTCAGGTATTATCTGCACCAAAATGCCAATGTGATATTGTGCCAGTTAGAAGAGAAAATCCGTGTTAAGACCCGAAATGCGGTTTTGCTTGGGATCAGCCTTTCTGTGAAGGACTGCTCGTTTTACAGTTTTCAATGGACACAGGCAGAAAGGACAAAAAATGGTCAGTGAATTTTACTTCTGTGTCTCAGCTGGTTACAGATATTCTTTGAGAGGCAGCAGATAAACGTGAGGGGAAAACGCTCTTCACGTGCATGTTGTCCTTTTACACAGCACAAGTCGGAACACGAGCCAGCGCTCCAGTGATACCTTGGAATGTGTCGTGTGTACGTGGAAAAAGGAGGAAAAGTAAGAGGGAGCTGACTGTGTTCTAACCTAGCATCTGCTGAGCTCAGTGCTTCCAGCTGGGCTGCCTCAGTGCCTTGAGGAGCAGTGCAGGGCCTCACCTGTGTCCTGGCACACCTGCCCAGTGTCCGCTCTTGGTCTTGCATTGGGTTGGAGACTGCACAGAGATTTAGTCAGGGGCTTCAGCTCAGCCAAGGGCTTGCTGGTTGGGCTCTGTGGTCAGAGGTCCTCAGCCCAGGGCCAGTGCCCAAGCTGTGGTTCTGCAGCGACTGGGCGTTGCACTTAGTGGTTCTGGTTGCGTGGCTGATGCTCCACAAGGCACGAGCAGCATCCTTGTGGAGCTGGAAGGGTTCTCTGTGGCTGTGGGAAGCCAAGGACCCCTGGGTGCAGCCTTCCCGGCCATGATGTGCACGGGACAGCGGGTGCCTCTGGGAGTCAGTACCATGGGGGCACCATGGCACTGGAAAACGGAGCTCTGAGCTGTGGCAATGATGGGGAGCCTACGGGGGAGGAGAAGACAGAAATAATGACTGAAACTTAGATAATGATTTTATTTATAGTCTAATGTGCAGACATGGCTGTTGCTCATGAGGCTACCAGTGACATAAATAAACTCAAGCGGAAGATGTAAGCGAGTGGATAAATGTAAAGGCATCTTTGGGCAGTGCCACAGATTTGGATATGGACCAAGAGAATTATTTCTGTCCCTTGGAATTCCAATGAAGAGCACAAAGGAGATAATTAGCCCAGGATGCTCCGTATTGCTCTTTCCATCTTGCGCACATTCGTGCCCACCAAATGTGAAATGTTCGCCTTTTCCCCTCCAACGTGATGGTTGCTGAACTTATTTTTAGTGTCATTTGATAAGCCTTCCTGCTCGCAGAGAGACATCCCACTGACCCAGCCACTGGTCATTGTCTATACCAGTTCCCATCAAAGCGGGCGCGCTTTGTCAGGTTTCGACTCGAATATCCATTCTGCCTCTGAAGTACAGTATCGAAAGTGACTGGATCATTTGAGCCTTTTTCTTCAGCTGCTCCCTCCTTCCTCCCCCACAGTGTTTCCGCTCACGCTAACATAATTTGGCATCGTCGACGTGACACGACACTGGTTTTTCTAAAAAATTATAATACATACATTGTCGATGTTTGGTGATGGCCGGCACTCCCATAAATTTAATTCCCAAATTGATGGAAAGAGGTCTTTCTCTCTGTGGAATCGTACCCAACGCTCGGCGCCCCCTCCGCCACTGAGGAACGCACATACAGTAATAGGTCATTCAATGTCAAAAGGCATAAAAAAGATGAGCAAAATCTTCACAGGCTGCTGCTTGCTGTTGCCTTTAATTATATTAATTAAACTTTGAAATTCTCATGCAAAGAGAGTTGCTGGCTTGTGACGCTGAAGAGCCCTTGGAGATTTGCGGGGGGAAAAAACCCTGAGATACCAGCTTAGTGGCTACTGCTTTTTTTGATCTAAAAAAAAAATACACAAGCCTACA
Source organism: Phainopepla nitens (assembly GCA_013400175.1). Classification (NCBI taxonomy): domain Eukaryota; kingdom Metazoa; phylum Chordata; class Aves; order Passeriformes; family Bombycillidae; genus Phainopepla; species Phainopepla nitens. The sequence continues at coordinate 96,577 of VXBQ01007922.1, read as the reverse complement.
ACTGCTACGTATCTTTAGAGATGATGATGTTTTATGAGCTACTGAACTGTGAATGCAGGAAAGGGGAAAAACCATCAGCCGCAGTGTCAAGGTCTTGAAGCATCAGTCCCTCCAACTCGGCTCGAGATCTCTGCTTACAGGCTGTCTTCCCGCGGAATAAAGCTCTAGTAATTCCTTCCTGTCCCGGGTGCATAATGAAAGAAAGGTGTCTTCAAAAACTAAAGGGCAAAGTCTCGCTCGCTACCGATACCTCGAGGCATCCTGTCTACATTTTGTCATGCGTGTGCACTTTTCAGTGTTAGAGTGACAAGATTTCCAGTCAGAAGGTTCCCGCAAGGCACGACGGAGGGAGCTGGCGAGGGTTGGGGATCTGACATGGCTCTGAGGCACTCAGCTCTGCGCCTGCTTCGCCTGGTGGGAGTTGTTATCCTGTGCCCGTGGCAAGTAGTCCCTATGTGGATAGCACGTGCCTCCGCCACAGCTGAGGAGCGCTGCATCGCCGCTAGAAGCACGTTGCGTCCTGAGAATCTGTAGTCCTTAAAAAACAGCAAATTACAAAAATAGAAAAGCATTCTCATCTTTGGTGCCTGTGCTGTCCCTTTGGTTTTGCACAGAGCCAGGCACACGTGGCAGTGCTGCTCTCCGGGCCATGGGCAGACGCCGGTGCACAGTTGGAATGTGGGCTTCCGGAGCAGGGATGCAGGAACCTGCAGAGCTCAGGCTGGAAGGTGGTCCAAGGGATGCAAGGAAGGGCTCGGTTCTCTCAGCTGGGTGGGACAGTGGCAACGTGGCTGTCTCTCCTCCTGGTATCCGCTTCCTCTCTACTGAGAGGGAACTCGGGTGAAGTTGATACAGCGGCCCTGAGGGAAGAGAGAAGCTGTTACTGGTGGAGTAGCACACAGACAGAGGTTGCTGGGTGCTAGAAGGAGGCTGTAATTGAAATTCAGATGTTTGCGGAAATAACAAACCCATGAAAAACCTTTTAAGAATTAATGGAAATTACCCAGAGTTGAGGCACCACATTTGCTTTACAAATGCAGCTCTAGGCAAGCGCGAGTACATGGGCGACACATTCCGACACTCCCAGGCCTTCTGTGAGCATAATTCACAAATTCTGGCAAGCAGCAGTGAGCAAACCCATCTGACCGTGGGAAGGGAAGAGCACGGGGAAGGCAGATCCTGCCCCCAAATCTCCCCCGAGCCAGGTCCTCACACAGTGAGCGCAGATAGATGTGACTGTTAGTTAGCAGAGCTGCTGCTCATCTGAAACTGCGTTTTATTAGCAGTAGTCCTAGCTCTGCATCTACTGACTCTGTATTTAGGATCTGTAAATTGCACAGAAGGAAACGGGGTTTCTTGTGATACCATATCCATAAAGGGGTTCAGGTGAATCCTGCTACAGCTTTCAGTGTAGCAGAATGAAACAAATCCAACAGCGAAATCTTAAACCTTTTTTATTCAGTTGGAGCTCATTTAAATGCCTAAACTCCCACAGGGTCATGGGGTATTGGAGTAGGGTGTGCTGCCTCAAAGCAGCTCTCTGGCACAGCAGTGATTCCTTCCCTTTGGTCACAGGCATCTGTCAAGGATGGTGCCACGTGAACAGTGCTGGCTTTGGAGCAGGCAGCAGTGCTTGTGCTCTGAATCCTTATTTCTGCCTTCAGAGATGCACTGGTGGAGGGAAATTACTGCTTTCTGCTCAAACCTGGGAGATTATGGAATTGCCAAATGAAATTTGGGCTCGGTTTCGTATTCCTGTCATTCATTTAGTTTGATCCCCAGTTTTTCCAGATATCAAGGAGGGTGATGGCACACAGTTACGTGGCATGACTCAAGCAGGTCTTGGCTGGCACGAGAGGGGCAGTATTCTCATCAAGGGGGTTTCCTAATATTTCAGTTCTGTTTCTGTCAGCTGTTTAAGAAACATAAAACCAGTGAAAAGGTGGGGACAGGAACTGTAGGAACTTGTGGCTGCCACCATCTGTATAATAAATGTAGAAGAGATGCAGAGAGATAAATCATGGAATCTTGTAGGCTGGAAAAGATCACCCCGTCCAACCATTCCTTCAACACTGTCAAGGCCACCACCGTGTCACCAAGTGCCATACCCATATGGCTTTCCTGCCAGGATTAATGGTTCTAGGCAGAGCAGGGAGAGAGGAGAATCTTAAACAACCACTGCCCTTTCTGGTTCCCCACTCATGTCCCACATCTCTGCCCCCAGTTTCTTTATTCCACGACTCGCGGAGAAGGGAGGAGAGAAAGAAGTTGTGTGGTCAGGCAGACTCTTGCCTGTGTCACTGGCAGGGAAAACACCCTGAGCTGGGGAATCTCAGAGCCCTAAGAAGTACCAGCACTCTAAACACTGTCAGCATCAGACGGTAACATGTAAGAACAAATACACTGTCAGTTCAAGTGAGAAGTTCAACCATTTGCATTCTAGATGGGCAGACTGAGGCAGGCAGAAAATAAGAGGTTGATGTTCACTGGTTAGGGGTTTATCACTTCAGATCCATATGAGCTGCAGGTTTTCATCACTAGAAACTCAGTGATGTGACCAACAGCACTGTCTTGCAAACCGGTGTGGAGAAAAAGCTGCGGACTCAACGTAAGTCCCTCCTCGAAAAGCATCCAAAACATCCCTTGTAGTGATATCTGTGTCATCATTGAGACTGCTTTTAGAAACAGAATATTAAATTCTTCTTCTGATTAATCTGACCTTTACAGAAAGAACTATTTACCAAACTAGAAGCACTATTTACTAAACATTAGTCCCACCAGTCTGGTTTTGGACTTCCCAATTAAAACAGGCTGTTACATGTAACCAATTCCACCAAAGCATTCCCATTCTGGTGGCATTGCCAGGATACCCCATTGTGGGGAGTTACTGTTACACTCGTGTCCCTGTGCTCAATTAAACCATCAATCCAACCAATTTGAGTTCTGACGTACCATGCCTTGTAAATCACTGGCTCATAAACCTTAACAATACCAACATGTAGTCGGTATGAAATCACACTAAATTAGTGGTTTAGCATGAGAGTAATTAAAAAATGAGTTATACATGGATTCTGTGATCTTTGTAGGGAATATGTGATCTGTCTCCATGCACCAGATCCATTAGGAAAAACCTCACCCTCCATGCTCACAGATGCACCAGAGGTACTGCAGGGGAAAGACTGTGGCAGGTCTTGAACAGCAACAAAAAAGAGGAAAGAGATCTGTGGTAAGGGGGTTTACCTAAGAAGGAAATCTTCTATATTATATCAAAGCCATTTCTTTAGTTGTTGAATTTCTTACTGAATCTAAGTTACCGGGCAAGGTGGAAATTCTCACAGGGCATGGGATCTCAGGGATTGGGTGCTCACACCAAACCCCAGGTTAGAGCCTTACTTGGCAACGCCAAGTACAAGGCACCAAGAGGGGTCTGCAGGAGCAGCTCTCCCTCTCATATCCCTCTCCAAGCCCATGAGGCTCTGTGGGAAGTGCTGGGGGCAAGAGAGGAGGAGAGATCCCTCTGGGACAGTGTCCTCCCTGGGCCTGGAGCTTGGCCATTGACGGTGGTGAGCCAAGTATGATGAGCACTTTGGGGTGTCTCTGTGTGTGTGAGCAGACACATGCTGCTGTCCCACAATCCCAGTGGAATTCTGGGCTCCGGCAGGGGCAGGAGAACACGGCAAGGGCTCCTCTGGAGCCCTTCCTGTGTTTGTCAGGAATTCAGAAAGGGCAGGTGAAGCAGGCTGCTCCATCTGGGATGGGATTGTGACCACACTGAGCTTCCCAGGCTGAGCCGCTCTGCCTGGTCTCAGGTGCTTGTCCTTGCGTGTTTCCTTTAGCACGGTGAATAGTTGTATCTGTGGGAAAAGTTTCCATGGATCGCACTGCTGGTATGTTCAGCATCTGGCTCAGGACTAAGAACAGCTGCTTTTCCCAGAGGAGCACTTGGCAGTGCTGTTCTGCCAGGACAGTCATTGCTCCCTGTGATATGCAATGTCCTAAAAGCTTGGCTTCTTTGGCCTCGGAGGACCGAGATCCCCACCGCCCGTTACGGAGACTCGTGTGCTCCTGCCTCGGTTGCAGTGTCCCATGAAGAGCACACGCCCTTTTGGGATTTGGCATTGATCCTGCACTCCGGGATAGGTGCCTGCAGAGCCATGAGGAAGGAGAGGGCTTCAGAATAATCCCACTCCCAAGACATGTGTTGAACACAGTCATTTATGTTGCCCCATCCTCACAGCACTACCAGGGCATCTTCTGTCCCCCATGGGCACATCCTGTGAGCACAGCCTGTGTCCCAGGGAAGTGGTCTGCTCGCCACAGCTCCCCCGGGCAGCCTGCCCAGGCTGCTGCTGCAGTTTGGGTCAGCAGGCAAGAACTTGCTTTATCTGATTCTGTTTCTTCTCACATGCACCCTGTGGCCCAGCTTGTGCTTTGCCTCTCTCTAAGGATTCAAGTTGAGGGCTCTTCCCTGTAGCCCTTGCACTAACAGACAGGACTGTGTACACCTTTTCCTCTTTGCTAATGCATGGGAACAGGCCGTTTCCTGCTTTCCACACCTCTTCAGAATCATTACCTCCCCATCTGCTGCTCACTGGGATAATGAATGTGCTCTGGACCTGCACACTCGTGTTCAATGGTGACAATGAAAGGGAATTCTGAGAGAGTAAAGCTGGGCACTGTTGTGCCACTGCCTGGCAGCACCTGCCTCAGAGTCCTGTTTCCTTGCTGAACTGATCCTGGCACTTACCCTGGGCAGTAAGGAGTGGAACCAGAGCACCTGTGCATGGCCAAACCCTACTGTCCAACAGGGCCCTCAGTGCCCTCCCTCTTCCAGAAGTGGCAGAAGCAGTATTACCTAGAGCTTGTGTCACCTGGTCCATCTGGGCACTAAAATTCCTCTGGCATTAAATCCGACCGCTCCTTCCCTGTCGCCTCTGCATGGGATGTATTTCAGTTACAACACTCACTCACCCCATCAATACCCACTGGCAAGTGTACAGCTGAAGGGACGTTTATATATAAAGATCACTCTTCACTGTAGGGGAAGGGTTGCTAACCCACCCCATCCTGTGCAGCTGTGAAGAGCCCTCAAGGACTGGATGCTGGCATCTCTCTCTCCCACTTGCCCTCTGTCCTCCACTGTGTGGTAATCCCTCGTCCCAGACCCCTGGGAAGCTCAGAGCGTTGTGGGCGTTCCAAGGCCAGGGCTGTGCTGCCTGGCCCTGTGCACTGAGACCTCCTCTGTGCCCGGTGTGCTGCCACCAGCAGGTTTGTCTGATACCAGGCAAATCCACTGCCGTCCTCCCTCTCAGCTGCGGCAGAGCCCACACGCTGGCATTCTGGAGGTGGCACCTGGAGGGGACCCAGTGGGCACCCCTGAGCCATGCTGTGGGAGCAGGATGTGAGCCCCCAGAGAGCTGCCTCACACAGCAGGACGTGCTGCTGCTGCAAGGACCGTCTCTCACACAGTTCACCAGCAGTAATTCCTTGGACAAGTGCTCCTGAACCAGCAGCAGTTACTGCTGTGGGTACCAGGGTCGTTCCCCAGAATTCCTGAATTGCTGGCTCAGACACCTGTGACAGAGCTGAGGTGAGCTCTGAGCTCCAAGAACACCACAGGGTGGGCTCAAAGGCCTCCTAAAGTAACAACAACATCACAAAAAGAAACAAACTACAACTGAACGGCGCTATTTGGGCCCTAGCAAGAATTTGGTTTTTTACTTTAATGAATTTTGCCAGCAGTTTCAGTGGAAAGGCATATTAATTTGTGTATTTTCCTCAGATTTATGTAATGTAACCTCCTTAATGTGTGTGCATGAACCTCATGATCTCTTCCCAGCAATCCCACAGTCCTGAAGGTCGGTTTCCAAAGGTCACAGAGTCTGGGGTCCAGGAACTGGTTTCACAAGGGAACCCAAAAAAAGGCTGCTGTGAGAAAAAGGTGCCAGTTACAGGTACCTCACAGCCACCTTCCACCTCTTGGAGGTGTTTTAGCTGTGGGAAAAAAACGGCATGAAAACAGGACTAAATTGTTTTAAAAAATAGTTCCTATCTTTCATGCCTGATAAATGCTGTATTTTGGAGCACAGGCCAGCAAACCAAACCTGCCAGGCAGAGGTTCCAAAGAGGCAGTTTAAAGATGCTAGGCTGGCAGATTCCATTTTTCAGTGCCTGTGATTTAGACATGTGTTTGGAGCAGACACTGAGGAGGGCAGGGCACGTTTACGTGTGAAATGCTGCTGTTGGCACGTGGGGTGGCTCATACTGACTTTGCACTCACTGCATGGATGGAACTGCATGCAGCTGCTGCTGCCCTGGGAGCCAAGGGTGTCTTTAAGGGTGCTGGCAGCTTTGAGGAAATGCCATTAGAGCAGCTCTTTACCCATGAGCAGCACTTACTTGGGAACTGGGCATATGGACAAGTCAGCACAGTTGCTCCATCTTGGGAGTGCCTATCAGCAGGGGTGTATCCCCCTGGGACCCGGGTGCAGGGGCTCTGCAGATCCCTGTGCTCTGTGGCACCCAGCGAGAGTCACCTGTGCTCCGCCTATGTCCCGGTGCCCCGCACCCTGTCGTGGACACGGCAGAATGGAGATGGCACAGGGCTGTGGGTGGTCAGGGAGTGGGCAGGAGTGGGCGCTGGGCTGGCATGAGCACCAGCCCTCCTGCCCTGATGGGTTTGGGTGGTGAGAAAGGGGAGGGATTTCTTTCCTTTGCCAAGTTCTCCGTGACTGCTGTATTCAGCAGTTCTCCAAATAAACTCCTGCCTTGACCCAGAGTGGTTGTGACAAGCTGCCTCTCCTGTGAGCCAGCCTTCCAGGGCTGGGAGGAGGGAGTGCCGAGCTGCTGAGCTGGCCGGTGGGCCTTGGGGGAGGATAAAACCGGCTGCGTTTGTAGCATCTGCTTCAAAAGGAGGTTGTGGCAAATATTTTATTCAGCAGAGCTGGAGGTCTCCTGTCTCTAGAGGGCAGGAGTTTGTTGTTTTCCTCATGCAAGGCAAGTATTGCTTATGCGGAAGGAAAGGATGTGGAGATGGCCTGGAGAGTCCCTGTTTTTCCAGCAGGGATCCTCTGGAGCGACGGCCCTAGCTCACTCTCCCTGACCCTCGGCAGAGAGCCTCCCTCGCTGCCAGCACTGCTCCCTCCCTGGAGGAACCCCCCTGGCCTGGCAAGGTCTGACCCTTTTGTGAAGGACATGTTCTCAGTTCCACTGCAGGCGCCTGCCAGTGGAGGCTCTTCTCCTTCAGCTCTCCTCAGCCCTGGGAGGCAGAGCGAGGCCGCTGTACCGCCAGAGGGAAGGTGCTCTCTGTCCTGGCGCCGGCCCAGCGCACGCCGTGCCCAGCGCGGACACTCAGCTGCTCACACGTGTGCTGCCAAAACCAGGACACGTGGCCTGCCACCTCCACAGTGACCTGCAGCGCTGTCCCTGGACAGCTCCCTCTCCTCCCGTGCGACGCTACGGGGTCGGATCTTGATTCACGTTTCCAGGTGAAGCTCTCAGAGCCACACGAGCAGCGCATTGGGAAGAACAGGGGAGAGATTTTCTCTGAGACGTGTTTCAGCTCTCTGAGCTCTTCCTAGATCTTCTGGGATGAGTCCCTGCTGTGAATGGGGATCCCATTTATGTTTTTGGGGGTCCCCAGACAGACTGACACCAGGCCTGATCTCTAGTGACAATTTCCCCATGTCCACATCCTAAACAACTTCCTGAGTTCTGTACATCTTTTTTAGGAAGAAAAGGAAGATAATCTGCTGTTGTAGAGGCATCACACTTCAAATATCGTAGAATTAACAGTCAGCCTGGTGAAACTATAAATTAGCAAATCCTAGTGCTTTGGGGCCTTTTTTATCTATGAGGACAAAGAATATCAGAAATATGGAGTTCCTAGGGATAGCACCTCTAAAGCACAGGTTAAACATTCCCATTATTCTTCCTTCCTCCCCTTTGTGCAGCCACTGTGAGAAGAAAGCAATTTATCCTTCTCTGAAATGAGGCATAGCAACAGATAAACCAGAACTGTAGGAAGACTTTTTCTTCTCAAACTCCACTTCTCATCTATCATGACCTCAACTCAGGCCTCTTCTAAAATCCCTTCCCCTTAGGAATACCTCCCAGTGTCCTTTTCCTGATCAACTCTCTAACCTGAGCCTTTCTGAAGAGAGACTCTCCTCTTCAGATGGCTCAGAGATTTAAGACCCAGGTGCTCTATGGCTGTAGGTCAAGTCATCCAGGGTCGTGTTCTGAGCCCATAAGGGAGCCATGGCACAGCATTCAGATTATAAAGCATCTGACTGGCAAGTGGCAGTGGCTTGTAAGGAGAGAAGGCAGCCCAGTTCTGTGGTATTTAGAACACTGTGGAAATCAGTTTAAACTAGTTATCATACAATTACTATGACCAAAAAATCCACTTCAAAACTCTGTGGGAAGATGTCAATCTGTTTGAAGCAGTAAGGCAGGGTTTAAGTGGGTGCTCTTAGGAGGAAGACTAGCAAGGCTGCGGCAGGAAGGTGCAGCTCCCTGATGTTGTGCCCACTTGGCTGGGGCTGGCTCTGGCTCTGCACCTGGCAAGAGAGAGCACAGCAGGACCTTTGTTCTGCACACACTGCGCGTGGCAGCCCTCTAGATGCCACTGTCACCCTACAGCTGGTGACAATTCAGTGCTGCTGACACCAAGCACTCGGCCAGGAAGGACACGGGTGCCAGGCTGTTCCCTTCCCTTCAGCCACATCAGCATCCCTGGTACCACAGGAGTAAACTCTTCCTCCAGACAAACCCCCCAGCACATTGTTAGGCTTCGGTTGGAATGCCAAAGGGATTAGTAATTCACACTTTTCAGATACTGGGGCATCCCACTCCCCAGCAGCATTCTCTGATTTCGTACTGCCAGGGCGTTTGCTGCAACTCTGCTGCAGGTGCCAGTGTCACTAAGTTACCAGCTCTTGTTAATTTTTAGGCTCTGCTTCTGCTCCTGTGTGCCTTGTTGAAAATCAGGAATAGTTCCTGTAAAGGCAGCTGCATAAGGCTCATGGCACTAGGATGTGAAGGATCCCTGGACTGCACAGTGACAGGGTAGTCTGTCAGAGGCTCCTTCCTGGCTCCCCAGGCTGGCCTGTCACACACAGTGCTGGGAGCCCCCAGGATGGATGCACCAGGATGTCCTCTCTTCCTGCCTTGGCAGTGGGGCCTGGGGGTGGAGGCTGTATTCCCTGAGATGTTTTTTTTTCCTCACTAGAACTTACTGCTACAGATGTGCCTCTGGAGATGCCCCTGTTCTCCAGCAGTCAGGACAGGTGTTCTGTGGAAACACGGGCTGAGTTTACTCCCTTCCCTGTGCATTTTTTGTAGATGTCCATTACCAGTGACTACTGGAAAAAGGGATTTGGTGGAGTGTTTGTGTGCTCCGAGTGCTGACGAGGGACAGGGTGTTGATGGGATTTACTCCACTGCTGCCAGACCCTGTCCGGATCCCCTGACTCCCAACCCGTCTGTGCTGTTTCCTCTCAGAAGCTCTCCCGAAACACCATGGGAATCAGAGCAGACTGAGTTTGTTCTGGTTTTCAGTTCCCACCTTTGCCTTTTTCCCTTTTTTCCTTTGCTCAGTTTAATTTGTATAATGAGTGCAGGCTTTGGAGGGGCTTCGTTACATGTAAACCCAGAGACTGTGGCATTAAGTGCATTTGCTAAATTAATAAAGAAATCTGCGCATTTGCTGTAGGGTTCTGTGGTTGATTTGGGAGCAGTGAGCTCTTGCAAATCTCAGCTTTCACCTTGCCAATCCCCGTATCCCTCTAAGTGCACTGCAGTTCCTTGGAACCTTTTGGGGGTTGGTGCTGGCATCCCTTCACTAGATCACATTTATGCATTAGTGCCATCTGTGCCTGCTGCACCTTCTGTGAGCCAGCGCGGCCAAGTGACTGGCAGTTATCTGGGACTGCACACAAAAGGAGAGGAAAGAGAAAGGGGTGAAGGAGGAGATCTGTAAGGATGGCACCTGAAGCTTCCTGTGTGCTGGTGGGTCTCGGGAGCACAGACCTGCACTGGGGTCCCTCCCTGCCACTGCTGAGTCCTTTCTCTCGAAATAAGAGAGAATACCTGTCTCTGCCATTCAGTCGAGCTCTCCCCATCCTTGTGTTCTGGAGGAGACACAAACTGCTGGGACAGGAGAAAAGAAGCTGCTGCTGTCTGGGGACAGTCTGGGGACAGTGCAGGGCTTTGCACTGCGCTGTGTTTCCCTCTGGGCAGGGCTGGGCCCGAGCACTGGTTCTGTGAGCATGCCGGGGGGGGCATCAGGAGGGAATGCAGGGGTGGCCGTGATGGTCGATTCATTTGCCTTCTGCTCAGGGTCTCTGCTGGTAAAAACCCTTGTGTGTGAAATGGCCTCTCAGGAGCTCTGCCCGTTGAGCGTTTGTTACTGTTCCTGTGCGGGGAGCTGAACTGCTTCCAGCAGCCAGCTCCATGGGGATGGAGTCTGGGCACTTAGAGATCATGAATGCGCAGCTGAGAGTTTGGATTGATCTGTCCTACGCAGGCAGATACAAAGTACAAGAGCAGACAGAAACACAAATGCAAGAGTTCTTACACTGAACATGACTGTGTGCTAAGAATTTAGAAGTGAATTAATGTGGCTTCAAAATTAATTAAATCATTGCAGTGTCAGTCTGTCCAGAAAAATAAGGTGCCTTACCCAGCCTAACGTACTTCAGGGAAGGAGCACATGAGCTCCTGGCAGGGGTGCTCAGCAGCCTCCCAAGCTCAGGACCCTTCCTGACAAGGCTGGGGAGTCACACCTTCCTCTCAAAGCAGGACTCACCTCTCTGTGCACCTGGACACTGCCCGGAGTGAGGGAACTCTCCTTCCCATAACTAAATTTATAAGTATTTACATATAATAAGTACATCTGATTTTTTCCTGAATGACCACTTTCACACTGTGTAGTCTTTTCCACTTAGAATACGATACTTGGAATTCAAGATTTGCTTTTTCATTCTTTCCATATGCTCTGTGTTAAACATATGCTGTACTTTATATTTAAAAACTAGCAGCAGACTGAAAAAAAATTGCCCACACTGCACCACAAAAATATGTTTGCTTCAGTATCCAAAGCTTTTGGGTTTCTGTAGTTTTTTACCAGGCAGGGGAACTACCCTCAAGGGCAGTCTCAGAATGAGAGCTAACTTAGAGGAGTTGTGCAGAAAGGGAGCATCTGGTTCTCACTAAAGCACGGATAAGGCTGGCCAGAGCTCAGAGCTATCCACAGCCTGGTTGAGGCAGCGATGGAGTTGTCAGCTTTAGAATTAAGGAAGGAAGCTCCTCCACTTAATTCACTTGAAGCGGCCTCTCCTGAAAAGCTGCACTGCCACAAAAGGAAAGGGAGCAGCACGTGCCGTGCCGGGTGTGTAGATCCCTGCCCGGAATCCTTCCCCTCCCGCCTGGGCTGACCCAATTCGCTCCCGGGCGTGGAACTGCAGATGGCTTGGCCTGGGGGGGCACACACCTGGGCAAGGGCCGGGTATCCACCCAGCAGCACTGAAACACCAAGGAACGCGCTCCCTCTCTTTAGTATCTGCCTGGCCTGGGGGACTGGGGGATGGCACTGCCAGGGACAGTGTGCTCGGGGGCATTCCCAGAGCCTGGGGCAAGTCTGCAAGGGGGCTGCTCCCAGAGCCCAGGCTGAGCCCTGGCTGCACTGGGCCGTGAGGAAGGGTACAGTCAGATCTCCCCAGAGGAGCTGTGCACCATGCAGAGGGCCTGACCCAGATGGCAGGTGCATGGGCACAGCACAACCCCCCAGTGTCACTGGGAGCCTTGCTCTGAACTGCCTCCTGCCTGAGGAAACACTTGGGAATGCGACCAGGAGGAGGACACTAGAGTAACAAGGGATTAAACAAAAACTCTAATTATCCCACCTAGAGAGATTCAAGCTGCCTGAGGGATCAGATTGGTTTGATTGGACAAAGGAAAGGAACAGCCCCCACAAAAATGCCTGTGTGAGAGCTAGGAAGTGGCTGGGAATTGTTAACTGGAGGTAAGGTGTAGGAATGCCGGGATAAATGGTGAATTTGGGGAAGGTGGCAGGGCTTGTCACTGCTGCTGCAGAACTGACTGAAGCGTGGTTGCTGCGGCAACGCCGTGTTTGTTGTACACAGCTGAGCCGAGGGCTGCCCAGCGCCCTGCTCCCCCCCGGCCCGGCGCTTCCAGGACTCCTGGACTCAGTCCGGGAGGCAGGAGGCAACGCCCGCCATCCTCCCGCTAGGTATGGATGCTTTCAACTTCATGAAATCACTGGTAATTTAGACCTTGTCTCTGGAATTACCTGGTAAATGACCACAGCAGCATTCAGAACTAAAAAGCAATGAGGTGTGCACAATTACTTTCCAAAGTTGCGGCCACACATGGACTGAAGCCTGAATTTAACTGCAGCATGGGTAGATCAGTGCCTTTTCTACATCCTTTCACTGATGAGCATGTCAGCTCTTTGGAGCTGAAAGCACCACAGAACCAAAGCCTGCACTGGCAAATTAGAAACTTCTAAATAAAAATTCTCTGGCAAAAACTGAAAGACAGGTTCAATTATTGTAATTAGTTGCATATTTCAAATTATATTTTCAAACAAGTGTAGTTAAATGAGTAAAAATAGCTTTGTGAACGGTCCTCAAATGGCTTACATGCATTTAACTGCAGTTAATGAAAGGCTGATTGAAGCTAAATGATTTCTAAAATTTTTAAATGACCCATGCATGTGGTAAGGGGCCTTGTACCAGCTGTAATAAAATTTAATCCAGCTGGTGTGCTCTTTGCTTGTGCAAGGCCTTACTGACATAAATGGCCCTTTTAAGCCCGCTTGGCTTGTGTAAAAGCCCCTGATTCTAATTGTACCTTTGCATGAACCAGAGGAGGTTTCAGAGTCTGTGAATTACATCTGCTACACAAGTACACAGATTCAAGCCCTTTTCTTCCTGACTGCTCCTGGGGCTTAGTCCACACACAAAGGTGCACAAAATCTAGTAGTGTCATGTAACACTCCATCAGAACATGTGAAATGTAAAGATACTGGGAAATACAGTTAGGAAGTACACTTGTATAATCTAGCAAAAGAATCTGAAAAAAAAAATCAAAATTCAACAAACCAAATCCCAGCCAGAGCAGCTGGAATGTGGTCAGTCTCTGCCCTGTGGTCAGTCGGATTCCAGAGCAAAGTCTTTCTGAAGTAAAGGCTGTTCCTGCAGTGCTGCAGCCGTGCTACCACAGCATTATAAATTAATGCCAGAGATGCCAAAAGGCCCCTTAAGTAGAAAACGTCAACATGCAAATGCTGAGCAGGAGAGTCACAGGAGCACTGAGAGCCTCCAGCTCCCCCTGGGACGGCTCCCGCCCCACGAAGCCCCGGGAAAGCCTGAGCTCCCAGCCCTGCCACAGCAGCTTTGCTGGTGGAAGCATGTTCCCCTGCAGACCGGGGGACCGGTGGAATGGCCACTTCCCTGCCCTGGGGGGCAGTGTGTGGAAAAAGAATCCTCCACCATGTAAAGGAGCACACAAACTCAGCCAGGGCCTCCCCGCTGAGAGCCAGCTTGTGCTTGTGCAAAGCTGCAGCCTTTGGAGAGGGTGGCTGGGGAGAAAGAATGGGTAACACGGAAAGAGGAGCACAGGAAAATGCCCCTGCTGCTGAAAGTGAGGGGTTTACACTTCATGATGGCAGCATTTGGTACGTTAGGAGAGCTTAGTACGAACCTGTCATTTGCTCAAGGCACAGCCTGTCTGATCTGTGTACAGTGTGCTGTAGCTGGAACATAAGCAGGACAAACAAGCGATGCTTCTCCATGAAGTGTTCCAAGGCCCGTGCATGTGGCACTTGGGGACGTGGGCCAGTGGTGGCCTTGGCAGTCCTGGGGAAGCAGCCAGACTTGATAATCTCAGAGGGTTTTGAATGTGACTGCACCAAAAACTCACGGCTGTAATGGGTCATTTCGTGGTGTCTCGTTAAAAGGAGGATTGTAAAAGTTAGGTGTGAAATGACACCAGGAAACACTCAAGGAAAGTATTTCTGGGGAAGACTGAGGTTTCCTGTACCACAGCACTGTGGCCCTGTGGTACCCCTTTGGGAGGACATTCTCACCACAGCTTCATTGATACAACTACGGAACAGAAAAAAGCGATGCTGCTCTTTATCTTTTTCTTTCTCCTTCCCTCAGACAAGTGATTTGGCCATTCCTAATTAAAATGAAGAAAAAAGTGGCATAAGCTTAATTAAGATTTTAATTCATTTAGAGCCTATAGGAATAAATCCCTGCAGACTTGGAAGTGACAATCAGGAAATACAGTGCCTGTTCCTCCTCTGTCACAGAGGTGGTAACAAATGATGGGAAATCCTGAGGAGACAGCGATGCAAGAGCTTACGAGTGCAAGTGTGTCTCTAACCCAGGTAGTAAGGCTGTGTTTGCCCCTACGCTGGATCAAAGTGCTGTGAAACTGGCTTTCCCAAATATAGGTGTAGCTCCCGACTCTGGTGCTGGATTTTTGGTGGAGTTTTGGGACACGGACCCGTTCTTTGGAAGCACAGGTGAGAAACTGCAAAAAGTGTGAAACACTGCCTTTTTCCTAAGCAAAATGATGGCTTTCCTTAGGATCAAGTAGTGGTGGTGAGCACAAGAATGAAACAAACACCTCTCAGCTGACGGCCTGACCATGGCAGTGGGGTGCAGATGGATAGAAATGAGGCCCGGGCAGCCTTTCCTCCTGAATCCATACAGAAATCCTGGTTTTCCTGTGTTCACAGAATAAACCTAATGAAGATCCCCTGACACGGACAAAGTTCCTTTGAGCAGCACCTCAGACTGTACAAATTACATGCATTCTAAAACGAAAAACTACAGTCGTTGTAGCAGTTCTGTGATTTTATAATGTAGGACTGTATCTTCATTCCTTGGCTAGTAAATTCTCTCCAACAAGTCTTATTCTCAGACTCTTAGTACAAGTTTTGAATTCCAAATGAGGAATTCCTTCCAATTTCTTCCAAGAAATTACCAGCATGTTATCAAGGAGAATGGAGTGCTGGTTTTACAAGAATAAAGAAAACGCACCGTAAGGATGTTGAACAGGCACAGGACAAGTGCACTTCATTTTTCTTGACTGGGAAGTGGGCTCCTCTCTCAGCTGCTAAGCATTCGAGTCCAGGTTGAAAACTTTTGGCACAGGTAAACAGAACTGAAGCCAGTGGAGGCACCGCATCTGTGCAGGGGACAGCAGAGGCTAAAGCTGCTCCCCCACTGCCTGGCCTCAGCTCCTAGGTCACTCACTGCTACTCTCAGGTGGGCCCTGCCAGTGGGAGCAGTGGCTGAACAGTCTGGCCCCACTAGGATTGTGGCATTGACAGCACTCCTAGATCAGACATTTTCATACAGAAGCTGCTGTCCCTGAACAGTGACAGCGTTATTTTAAACTGTAGGTTCCTTTGGAACCAGCCTCGCTGCAGTTTCAGTCACACACTCATACAATGTCATCTGAATCACAGATCCCAGTTGGCTGGGTATTCCCCTCTTTGCCTTGTTGAAAGGACGAAAAAGAAGCTGCAGCAAAAAGAGGCAGAAATAACAGAGCCGTGCTGTGGCCTGGCCCCTCAGTCACTGTCTCCCCTGTGCAGGTGAGGAGGAGCCACCCAGGTGGGGCTGTGCCCTGTCTGAGCGCCGTGCACACCCTTCCCTTGCAGGGCACTTCCCAGAGGGGCCATCCCAGCGCCTGGCTGGGCCCTGGGAGCAAAGGGTGCAATTGCATTTGCACCATAATTAGCTGCCTAATTGTGCGCCTGGGCCTGGCTGCTGGATTTGCACATGGACTTAATGATGATTTGTCGAAGAGTTCTCTGGCCACACCTCGCTCTCAGCCTGGCAGAGGCAGCCACAAGGTGAGAGGTGAGCCTGAGTGCTGGCTTCTCCCCAGCTTTTATTTTAAACTGTCTGTCTGTTTCTCTTGGCGTTTTTAAACCACTGGAGCAAAGGGAGAACTCCAGCTCCCAGTGTCCCAGGGAGACAAGCACACTGCTGCACTAACAGCTGGGAAAAAGAGAAATTCCAGGGAAAAGGCCAGGGCCAGGTTAATAAATGAAATTTCCGTGTTTCCGTTTGGAAACTGTCCCAACAGTGCTGATGTTGAACTTGTCCAGTGGTGTGCTATCAGGCAATAAGAACCTCTACCAGCCAAGGTCAAAAGAGATCTTCTTTCAAGACAGATAAATTCTCAGTGTCCTCTCTCAGGATTATCCACCTGCCTTTTAGAACTTTTAGTTCTTTTCAGAGCTGCCTGAACTCCGACACTCAAATTCTCAGGGCCAGCTCAGCTGCACAGCCACACACTTGGACGCTTAATAGACACAGCACTGTGAAAATGTCTTATTATTTCCCTTCAGTGAAACACTTTTTAACTACAGCATCCAATCACTCTTTATGGCATATGATGTCAAAAACACTTACTGCACAAGCAGAGATCTGTGTTTCTTTTGCCACAGACAATAAATCTTTAGTGTCTTCTCTTGCCACGCATCACTCCACTTGCTCTCAGGAGGCACCATACGCCTCTTTCCCTCTGCCTCTTCTAGCAAGGTCACTTTCCAGTGATGAAACAACTTTTCCAGAAGGTATAGTGTTCAATAATTAATACCTACTGATAATAGCTTCCCAAAGCAGCGCTTTAAAGCTCTAGTGCTCATCACAGACTTGTAGTGGGAAGAACTCTTAAAATAGATCTGAGTAGCACATCTGAAAACACCAGCCTGAGGAAGCCGGGCTGTGTGCGACCAGACTTCCACCACGGAAACAGGCAGACCTGTAGCCCTGGTGCCAAAGGAAGCCCAGCCCTTCCTGTCGCAGCAGGCAGCACGGCTGTGCTGCAGCAGGTGTGAGCGGGTCCGGCCACCCTCGTGTGTCTGGTGTCACCTCCTGGAACAGGCCCATCTCCTGCCACTCCCACTCCCACCCACACAGGTTCTGCAGGAGCAGGGTCCCCAGCGGGAGGGTGCTCAGGAAGGTGCCCGGCCGCCGGCCCTGAGGGCTCTGCGGGTGCTGAGACCATGACTCACAGGTGGAGCACAGACCCTAATCCCAGAGTGGCAGTGAGCCCAGAGCACCATCTCCTGCGCTGTTGCTGAGTTCCCTCCTCCCAGCCGTCTCATTAGCACCAAACTGGCCTTTGCAGACAATCTCCAGTGACAGCAGCCTTTGACAGAAGCACCGCAAACACTGTCCCTGAGCGTGCACCGGACAAACCAGGGGGATCAGTAGCTTCCGTGCTTCTCCTGGCTGACAAGTGGTGCCACGTGACACAGGGCAGTAGGTGAAGCAGTTATTCATAAAACTGCTCTTCAGAGCCATCTCAAGAACAAAGCCTCTGTAGCGCCACTTTCTACCTAAGCAGTGTGCTCCTTGATAAACGCAGGTGGGTTTGTGTAGCTCGTTCTGGACTGGCAAATGGTCTGACTTGACTTGGCTTTTGTCTGTGCACAAGGTGAAAGCTCCGTGCCTTAAGCTTCACAACAAATAAGGATGTATTGATGGGAGACAACCTGTTTTTTATTTGCCTTTGTCACTGTTGTGACGTTTAACGCTCCCATTTTCATCCCCTAGAAATGCACTGTGAACCCCTTAGCCTGGATCAGTGACCCTCTGCTCCCAGCTGGTACTCAGTGCTCACCAGGGGCGTCTCTCCTTCCCCCTGCTGGCCGTGGGTTTGTTTCCTTACTTGAGGCTTGCATCACCTCTGTGCTGTGCCTCAGTTCCCCCTGTCCCTCGGGAGAGCCCCGCTGCTCTGCCCGGAGGACATACTGCATTTAGGGATGTATGGCTGTGGCCCAGCGGGAAGGCACGTCCTGTCCTCCCTACTGCCGAGGGGGACACAGCACACTGCGTTACTCCTTTGAGCCAAAACCTAAAATTACTCTCCTTTCTCTAAGCAGAGCATTTATGGGTTTATAAATCAGGACAGACTGACATCAAACATGCCCTGAGAGCATTCACAGAGTGCCAGCTGGGCATGTGGCGGGCTTGGAAGAAAAGGGCCTTAATTACAATCAGCATAGGAAAAATTTAAGGAAAGAAGAAGAGTCCTTTCAGAGAATTCCTGCAGTTCTAATGCACAGATTTCTAGGTATAGTAGAAAAGCTATATCCATTATATTCTCCTAATCCTTCAAACACCTTTCCTTTCTGTTGTAAATGTTGTTATCAGAGGGAAAAACCTTACTGAGCTGCCATGACATGGAGCTGATTAGCCCCGATGACCTGTAACCACCTGCTGGGGCATGACGATGTCACCAGAGGGGACTGATGGCTGTTGCAGTGTGGGAGCAGGTGGGCTGGGAGGGGCATTCCCATCACTGCCCTGGCCACTTCACTGGGGAGCCTTTGTCCAGAGATGTTTTAGTAAAGGCATGATAGCAAATGATCTGTGACTGGTCGTGGCTGGGCTGTGGGAGATACTCCAGGTTCAAGACGGCACCCACAGCTCCCCAAGGGAGCAAACAGAGCTGGGAACAGGGCAGCAAGGCAGTCCTGGAGGCAGGGAAGCAGCCCTGGGAAAAGGGGGTGTCCTCAGACATCCCCTCTGTCTCTCCTGCGTGGCACTACTCAGAGTTTCTGGGGGATTCCTTAATGCAGGGGTGCTCGGCTGAGCTGGAACTTCCTTTCCAGAACTGAGTGATATCCTCAGACCCCTTGGGCTCTGCTCTGAATGTTCAACTCTAAAGAATCCATTTTCTTTTGGATCATAATATGCTTATTCTGCCCATCATTTTACAGCCTTTCCAGATTTTAGCAGGTTCTATGTTTTACTATAATGTAAAATAAAATATCATCCATCTACTTAGGTATAGAAAGATACAAAACATGCTACAAGCCCCTGTGTGCTCTGCACCTTCACTTCCTCTCTGCTCAGACAGGCATTGTTTGCATCCAGAAAGGGAATTTCTATTTCACACTAGTAAAGAATTTTTGTTGTTTCACTGGAAAATGGTGATAATGAACTCCAAGAAAATCTACTTTTTCATTGGATCAAACTGTTTTACACTGCCGCGTGTGGCCTGCTGGACTTGGTAATAATGACAGGGCAAGGCTGTGAGAGAAAACTGCAGACAGAAATGTTTGAGAAACAGCCATTAGGTAGGAAGGAGCAGTACTGAGCCCCAGAGCACCCACAAAGCTGCACCAGAGAAGCACTGTGCTAGGAAGGCTGTCACCCCATCCCCAGGGTTGTGTTCACAGCCAGATGTGTCACCCATCCTGAAGCTGCACGCCAGGGACACTGCTCCTCTTCCTTGGTCACCTCTCCAGCACGGCTTGGAGCCTGGCAGGAGCTGAGCCCACCTGAACTGCAGTGGTTGACCTGATGTAGCATTTGCCTACCAGTTCCTAGAAGTGACAGAATTCTTTTTGGAGTGACTGGCAGGGGACAGACCTGTGTGCACCCACAAAGCCTCTGTGACAGGGAGCAGCACCAGTAACCATGGCTGTGAACTGCATTAACTTCTTGCAGCCTGTGTTTAAATTGCAGGAGGCCATGTCACAGCCAGCCCATAGTCAATGGTCAGGAAATGTTCTGGAGAACACCTGGCCAGTTTAAAATGCAAACAACTGAGGTGTTATGCGGGTTTTGTTAACACTTTATGGATCTGTAATTCAGAATGGACTTAAACATCCAAAAACTGATTTCAGAACAAAAGTAATTTTGAATTATGGGAACACAGTAATAAGATCGGAGGCAGTAAATATAATTTTGGATCGCTTTTCTTCTCTCTCACCCCACTGTCTGCCTCTCCCATGCTGCACTCACATCCAGCAGCATGTGTGCTTCAGTTCTTCCCAACTTTTGAAGAGCTGTTGGAGAAAACAGTTCCCTCCCCCTGCCTTCTTTTGGATAATGTTGTGCATAAAAGCATTACCATGTGCAACTGCTTGCAAGCTTTAGAGCCCCAGGTCAGGTAGGGCCTGAGTGGGCACATCTGAGCATCCTCTGAACTCCAGTAGCTGCAGTTTACAAACCACAGGTTTGTAACAACTCACCCTGGGTGACTGAAGGAGCTTGGGCTGCCACAGCTACCACACCTGCCAGGTGAGACAGAAACTCACTTTCTAAAAACAGCTTTTCCAAGGTGTTTTCACATGCCTTTGCTGTTGGTTAGAGGAGCAGAGCCCAGTGAAGTAACAGGGGAAACCAGCCTAGTTCTGTTCAACTCATTCTGTCACCACCTCCCATCTCAGAACCTCTCTGGCTCTGGTCACTTATTTCCAGAAGCACCTCACAGTTTTATCAAATATTTGTGCTGATCTCCCCCAAAATGGCAGTGGAACCACAGCCTGGACTTTTGAAAACGTGCCATGTCACTGTGGAAGAACACTGGTACCTCTCACTTAAATCTGCCAAACCAAGAATGCCATTTGAACTTTAATCTAGATAAATGGCACCTAAAATTGATCTGGATTAATATGCCCATCATTGTAAACAGAGGTGTGTGAGTTCATGGTGTGGGAATGTAACCTTTGTGCTAGGTGTCTTTTCATTTCCATGCCCTTCTGCTGAAGAGTGTGTGAATGCAAACGCTGCCTCGGCGCTCCGTGTGCGTTACCCGTGCGAGCGGCTCCCATACAGCGATGTATGTATGTGTAAATTGTGTGAATGTAAATATAGATAGGCCATATGTCCCCAAAGTCCCAAAAGAGCATCTGATGTTGATGTGTAGACAGTGTGTTAAGGACCTTCCTAATTAATAAGCCAGATTAAAAACCTCTTGGCAATCAATTAAGATTAATGACAGAAGTCATTCTGTCTCCCCCTCCGCCTGCATCTCGGGCTGTGAAAACCCTGGGTCAGGAAACTTTAATCCTGTTATCTGCTGCCTCCTTCATCTGCAAAGCCTGGAGATTAGCTCCGCGGCCACTCCCAAATCGCAGCCAGCCGCTCGGACAGCTGCCCTGCGCCGCCAGCTCACACAGGAGGAATAATCTGGCCAGGGGAACAGGCCTGCTGCATCCCTCCACTGCAGCTCGCTCCGTGACAGAGGTGTCGGGAGATGAGGAAAACAAACGTGTTTAGTGCTCGGGAATCCTGCGCAGCGCAACACTCGGTGAGTGCCAGCCCCTGCCCTGCCCATGGAAAGGTTTCCTGTGCCTTGGGCGCTGCACTGCTCGTGTGCTGGCAGGGAAGCTGTGGGACAGCTGTGGCACATCCGTGCTGCCCCAGCACTGGCATTCCTTCCTCCGTGGCCGTCGTCCTGTGCCGCGTGGCCTTGGAACTGACAGGCAGGTTGGTTTCCTCCTGCTCTCTTATTCCTACCAATGCTCAGAGGGACCCGAAGGCTCATTCAAGAGAGCAGCACACTCATCTGCACCAAGGGAGGCAGTGCCAAGAACTGCTGCCTACGTAGTTGGGAAAATATCCCTGTTTCTCCTGACACGAGCACAACATCCTCCCTTCAGCAAGATGATCCCTCCCGCTTCCACTGACTGAGAGCAAATCCAACTGCCAGGACAGCCGCTCTAGTCGGGATGGGCACCTGGCAGGCAGCCAGCCAGACCCTCCTGAAAGCAGCTCAGGTTACAGGGTGAGGCCTTGACTCCAGTGACCAGGAGCTTCCTTTGACCAGGAGTCTCCCTCACTGCTATCCACATCTTGCACATGCAGAATGTATTACTTTTGTGTCATGCAGAGATGCTCAAAAGTAACAGTTTAAACAGATGTTTGTGTTAACTCTGCAGCCATTATTAGCAGAGACCTTTAAAAGCATGTAAATACTAAGAGGCTTAAAATCAAAAACAAATACAAGTGTCTTCCTTTTAAAAAGACTGGTTTGTACATGGAAGTAGAAGCTGGAAGCATTCTATAGTTCTCCTCTCTTCTGATTCTTCTAGAATGAAGTACAGTCTTTCTTTTCTTTTACCACTGACTTCTGTTTCCATTCTGATAGGGCAAAATCTTCACTACAAGTGCCATGGGCTATTTGTGGAGTTAAAGATGTTTGTGTGCATAAATGCATACAGGATCAGAGTCTCAGCCACCATCACATTGCAGCAAGCTCAGACAAAGAATCCAAACCACTGATGATTACCTCTTGGTGCTAAACTATGCCTTGGAAAACAAACACAAGGCTTTAGAGGAAAAAACCGGGCCCCTGAGGCTGGCGCTGTGCCCCTGTGCCAGGCTGTGTTCCTGGGCTGTCCCACACTCCTGGGAAAAGAAGTTCAATATAGACCCTCAGACACTGAGCTGGTTCATCTGAGTAGCCCAGACTGCTGTGGCTCAGTCTTCCTTGACCCTTTAACAAAAAAAAGGAAGGAAGTCTAGCTAGGAGCATAGACGCA
This sequence comes from Phainopepla nitens, assembly GCA_013400175.1. Lineage (NCBI taxonomy): Eukaryota > Metazoa > Chordata > Aves > Passeriformes > Bombycillidae > Phainopepla > Phainopepla nitens. The sequence goes on along the minus strand of VXBQ01007922.1, from coordinate 74,241 downwards.
GGGTAATGCATCATTTATAAATTACCTTGTTAGCACAGAAAACACCACATGGCTCTGGAGCCGAAATCTCCTGCTGCGCACTTCCTCTGTTTGATGAGAGCCCTTCAAAAGCGCTCGTGGCTTAATGGAGGTTGTTTGTGGGGCCCTGGATCCATACCTGCTGTCCCCGTCCCTCACTGGGAGGCCGGCGCAGCTGCCGCGGCGTGCAGCTGTCTCTGAAGTGGCTGCGTGTCCTCGGCCCCCAGCGCAGCCAGCCCACGTTGGATCTCTGATCTGTGCCTGAGGCGAGCTGGGGAGCAGCTGTGTCCAAGCCGTGCCACCTTTAGCGTTGCAACCCCGGGGCCCAGGCGCCCCCACGGCCGCCGCACAGCTGTGCCCGCGGCCGCTCGGCGTGCCCACACCTGGGCACACCTGGGCACCCGCACGGCACAGCCAGGACAGCGGGGGATGGACCAACAGCGTGCTCTGCTCTGGTACTTGATGCCTGAATTCCAACTGCCTCATCAAGGACTCAGACTCTGCCATGAATTCTTCTATGAACTGGTGAGTTCTTAAACAGTAACAGAAAGATGATGAAATAGAACAACTCTACGGCTCTGTGTGTGCGTGTGTTTCCCTGTGCACACACGTGCAGTGAGACACACCAGAGGCCCACCACAGCATCTCCATCCAGTGTGTTAGGAACAAGGAAAAAGACAGCATTTTTTCCCCAAGACAGCAAACACTGCGCAGACAGAAATGGCACTCTGCGGTGACACAGGTCACGTCTGACCCACCATTCCTTTAGGCACAAATATCACTCCTTTTCCCCTGAGCCACCACTCTGTTTTTCACAAGCAGAGGCCAGTGTTGCTCCAGTCAGGCCAGAGAAGGCAGGGATCTGACTGCACAATGGCTCAGCAAAGCCTGTCCCGAGGGCAATCCTTACAGTAAGTCCCTGCCTTTAGGGGCACAATTCCCAGAAACAGGGCCTGACTGACACTTTTTTTGCCTTTTAAAGCACCACTTCTATGTTCCTGTTTACACTGAGTTAAACTGTATCGCGCCATGTATTTTGTGTGCAGATTTGGTGTTGTTATTGCTGCTCCATGTCACGTGCATCATTCATGCAATCAGTGACTAACCTGCCAAGGCAGCAATGCTAACAGCTGGATCCAGCTGTGCTCTCCACCTGCAGCACAGCACTTGGCCATTCTGCTGCTTTCAGCACTTGTCTTACCTTAGTCTCACCTCTTCGTCCTTTTGAACAGCACCAAACTTCATGCCAGGAAAATAATCAAAATTCCCACTACCTCCCATTCTACCACACCTAACTGCCTCCCTTTAGGCTCTCTCATCCTTTTCTGTGGCCTTCATGTTGTATGGTGCACAGACAGTGTTCCTGCACAGCAGTGCTCTGTAGTACATGGGACTGTGACCTGCCGCCATCCTATTTAAAGGCAAGCATTTGTTCCCGTGGCTCTTCCCAAGTGCCACAGACAGGAAGCTGTGTGGGCCCAGGAGATAAATGCTGACGTTCAAACTGATATTTTCCTGAGGAGCAGCAATCAAAAATATTTGATCTGGTTTCACTATCAGAGGTATAAACAGCAGCTCTGTGTCCTCATCAGAGCAGCGTTTGGGGGGGAGGCCCCTTTTTCAGTGGCCACGGTTGTTCCTGGAGAAAGGGTTGTCTGAGAAACACATTTCCTCACCTTTTTGTTCTGTGAAAAGTGCCATCGGTGTGGAAGTGCAAAGCTCTAGGAAGCAACTTGCATGGACATTACTGCCGGCCTTTGCTCTTACAAGCAGCTGCGTCTGAGAGCGCTCTGTGTGCCCGTGACAGTTACCCTGCATAAGGCTGCGTTCCCGTTCCCCACCGGACCACGCCCCACAGGCAGCAGCCCTCCCTCGGCCTCCGGGAGCCCCGTGTCGGCGCGGCGTCTCCAGGCTGGCGCCACGCCCCTTTGGCCGCACGGGCTGCCCGGGTGCCAGCCCTTCCCGCCGTGCGCTCCGGTGCCAGCCCTTCCCGCCGTGCGCTCCGGTGCCAGCCCTTCCCGCCGTGCGCTCCGGTGCCGCTCCGGCGGCGCTCCGGCGGCGCTCCAGGCCGGCCCTGGCCCGCCCCTGGCCGGCCGCACACCCACCTGGTCTCCTTGCTGCGGCCGCATCAGCGAGACTCTGTCGTACTGGCGCCGCAGCAGCGCCCACAGCGCGTCCAGCCGGCCCTGCGGGGACACGGTGCGCTCAGTCAGGGGCAGCGGCACACCTCACCCACGTGAGGGCTGCCCGGGCATCCCGGGGACCTGGAGTGCCACGACGGAGCACCGCTGCCCTGCAGCCGGGCAAGCAGAGCTAAGCCGGGCCTGCGTCCCCTGCACCCGCTGTGGTGCTGCTCCTGCCCACCTCGAGTGCCAGGGAGGGCACTCACCTGCCCGGGGAGCAGAGCTCCTTAGGAGCATCCCACTGTGCACAGATGGTCCCAGACCTTGCCTGTGTGTCTGCACATCACGGCTTCAGGGCTTTCTGGGAATCAGAAGGGACTTGCTGGCACTTGGGAAGACAGAAGCATCCAGAGTCCCAGCTACACCTGTGTGCTTTCTGCTCTTATCACCTAAAGGCAAGGTATTTACAGAGCTACCCTCGGCTTGTAAGCAGTGCTTACAAGGCTTGTGCGTCCATTTGCAGGTGTCTCAGAGCACCATTCTTATGAGCCAGATAGAACAATCCACTTTTTGTCAGTCTTCTTGCATTACATTGTTTTATATAATTTTTTGCTTTTCTTGGTTTGTCATGACAATGTGTGTTTAAAACTTAGTGTAGCAGCTACAAACTGTGCAGTTTTGGGTTTAATTAGCTCTGCTAAGCCAACAAAGCCCCCATAGATTTTAATGCTCTCACTGTACAATATGTCCCTTTTTAAGGGAAGGCAAACAGAACATGGCAGTAATGATCAAGTATTGCATTTAGGGCTACAAACTGCTCCTGCCATTCCTGCTGAGTAGGTGTTCCCTTCAAGAATAGCATATTCCACTTGAATGGGAACGCTTGGAAAGTAACACACAGCTCAGCCTGCATAAGGCACGAGGAATGCAGCCCTTAGTAACAAATCGTACCAAAGACTGAACAGATACCTTGATGGGCGTGTACCACTTCTGCTGCACGGCTGGTGAGGTAGGCTTTCGTTTAGGTGGTTTAGGGTGAAAAGCTTCTTCTGGTTCTTCTGGGAGTTTCACCACAGCATTCTTTGCTTTTTCCAACCTGGCCCCTTCTTCTGTGGAACCTTTGTCACCCCAGCGCACCTGAGGAAAGGCAGAGTTCAGGTGTAAGTGCACCTCAGGGCAGGGAAACGGCTGCAAATGACAGAGGATAAGTCTGGAAGAGGTGCTGGATAAACAAGAGAGGAGGAGGTACTGAAGAGAACCATACCTCTTCATTGTGATAACAACAGTCTTAGGTAAATGTCTGTAAAGAAGTCTCAGTAATGAAATAAAATCCTGTCTTGCTTCTGTGAAATTTTCTCTAAGTAATAATATAAAAATATAATTTCCACCTCTTATTTATCCTAAAATGCCAGACCTTAATCTGGCACCCATGAAAGCCAAGACTTCTGAACGCAGGTCTCCTAGCCCAAAGAGTTTTGGATTTAATGTGATGCTTGGGCAGGTTTGAGCAGAGGTTCCATGTTGTCCTGCAGGAAGATACACACTGGAGAAGTGTAGGTGAAGCAGTCTAACCTGCCGATGTGCACGCAGAACGCTCATGTGAAGAACATTCAGCAGTGTGTATGTCAATCACTGCTCCAAGTGTGTAAAACATCTACGGAGTTGAAAGAGAAGGAAACCTGCTTATCACTATCGGAGAAACAGACATGTATTCCTACTTCCAGACAGGATATACTCACTGTGCTCTGCAGATGAAAAACGTGGAAAAACCTTCCCACTAAGAGGGATGATACACCTTGCGGCAGGAATCCTATTTCACCTTGTAACTGGAAGCACCATGCAGCAATCTGAGCAGGGGTGTTTGCTGTACCCACATAGAAACAAGCCTGGACAAGGCTGCTACCTTCTCATCCCAAAAGGAACAGCTAAAAGGTATGACTAGAGTTCGAGAGTCCTTAGTGGCCTGGATCATCTCAGCAGGACTTGCCATAATGTGCCATTTGCTGTGATCTGACCTGCCAGGAGGCCCCTGTATGCCTGTCTTTCACTGTGATCAGTGGTACTTTTACAGGGGTTGTCACGTGGCTGCTAACATGTATTTTAAACAATGTTAAAACCATTAGATGATGGATCTCTCACTGAAAAAATTACCGTCTCCTTCAGACAGAAGCCACTTCACCCAGAATAAACCAGAAGTGGTGGAGTCTGACCACCCAATTTTGAATGAATTAACTGTAACAGGTGGGGTCTGGCAATGACATCACCAAACTTTACAGCAATGCCAAAAGACAGAGCTAGGAGAGCAAACAGCACCGCCCCAGCTCTCTGGGACTGTCACAGAGGGGTGGAGTTAGTGGAGAAGGTAGGAGTGGCTGGGTACCTGTCCCAGCACAGAAGTGGGAAGCGTAAGGGTGCTGGTTCAGTCCCTTCCCTTCTCCAGAAAGAGAAGCTGCCAGAGGAATGGCAGAAGAAAAGAGGCCAGAGAAGCAATAAAAACCAGATTACTCCACATGGACTGCAAACATGGAAGAAATGTCACGGCTAGGCCAGCAAGTTTGTCCCTGGCCACAGCACAGAAACCACCTTTAACTGCCCAGTGAGGAACAACCTCCCCTGAGGTATTTTCTCTCGCTTCTGCTCCGACTGCCCAAAGGAGCAGGGTGCTCTTCTGAGCCAGGGAGAGCTGTGAGGCCTGTCCCGCTCTCCCAGCAGCCTGAGCCCATCTTCCCAGTCCCAGACACGGCAGGGCAGGGGTGAAGCTCCCCAGTCAAAGCTGGAGGCACTGACCATCGGTGCCCAGCCACGCCTGTCACTGCTCTGGAGTCCCAGGGACAGACAGAGCCACAGCCCCACAGAAGGGTGGCTTTTGTCAAGGGCCCACGATTACACTGGCAGGAATTTCAGTGGGGTTACATCTTTAGCCCTTAGTCCTGCACAGAATTCCTGCCACAGATGAAAAAGTTTTCTAACTTAATCATCAGTTTTCTACCCTTATTTGCATTTCTGCCATGGACTGAACATGTCTTTCTTTGTGGTCCCAATGTCACTTGTGTTCATGAGGTTTCTGCTCCATTGTGCAAGATCCCATTTGGGAGCCCCTCCTGGAGGCTATCATAGTTTCCCCCAAATCCAGGCTTGTAATATTTGATGTTGGAAAGCATTTCCTAGTTTGCCTCTGAAAAACACTGCACAAAATGTTTGCTTTTTGTGAAATCTGAAGCTCTTCTAAATTAGCAATTCTGAAATTCTGAAGAAAATGCGTATCAGCAACACAGCTTCAAAGCTGCATGTTCTGCTGCTGCATTTAAAAAGTACTCCAGCAAAGCTGATTGGGCCAGTACCTTTAAAGTTTCATCAGGACACCTCAGTATGGCCTAGGTGGGTGTTTCACATAGAGACAGCTTCCCGGACTGTAGTTAGGAACGGCTTTGCACATTCCCTGTAGTCTGACTTGACTACAAAACCTGCCATAAGGATGTGCCCATAAGGATGCACATTCTTCATTCTGTTTTAATTAACATGATGCTATCATGTCTCTTCAAAGACAGGCTCTGTTGTTGCTGCGAGTCCCTCTGGGATCAAGCCTCTCCTCAGCGTCACCATTGTCAGCGCATTTGGCTGGCCCACACTTGGGGGACTTATGTTTCACTGTAATTCCTTCCAAAACACGCAGAAAAGGCTCTCACTCTCTCTTTCTCATTAGCTTGATGGAAAGAGCATGTCTTGAGGCAGCTATTTAAAGTCCCAGTCAAATGGAACTACTGAAAGCTGTTCTTTCAGAGGCAAGGTCAGAATTGTTCGATATGGTAACGAATTTTCCAAGGCTTATGCCAGTGGGAAAACAAGCGCACATTATGGCCTTGTATTCTGAGTGCACTTTCAAGTCTTTGTTTCCACACTTGCAGCCTCAGAGAGCTCGTGCTTGAGGGAACTGCCACCTCCAAACCACACCAACCTCCATCCTCTTAATTCCCCCAACTCCTCGTCCACCATAGTAGGAAGCATCCACCGTAGGCCACTTCTTGGAAGGCAAGGGTTCCTGTTCTTCTTCCTGTAAGTACATTCAAATGATATTTACTTTTAAAAGACACTTGCACACACACGCTGAATGTCTTCTCTGTATATATTTCACTAGAGTACCCTATTGGTTGTGAAAGGGGTGCAAGCACTGAGGACAGCAGAGCCTCCAATGCATTACTGCCCATGAGAGGGAGAATAATTCCCTTGTAAGGGGAATTCCTCTGTGTCTGGAATGACAAAGCTGGGGGAAAATGCTGCCTAAGTCCTACACGAATCTTTAGATCTTGGACAAGGGCTATTCAGGCTTTCTGCTTTCAGTGCAGAATGTGAAAAACAAAGCTATCTTGGAATAAAGGCCCTAGGTGTTTCTATGGATCTGGGCTTAATTCAGGCCACACTGAGCTGAGACGGAGCAGAGATCTGGACTTGGACAACCCCGTTCTCCACTGAAGAGAACTCCCCTGGGGCCAGTCCTTTCTCCAGAGGCACTCGGACAAGGAGCTGGACACACCGCGCAGGGAAGCACAGGAGTGGTTCCACATGAGCAGGGTGTGAAGATTAGCACCATCAGACCATACCTCTTTTGGGACTGGTGGAGGTGGAGGGGGATCCTTGATGACCTGGAAGAGCCAAACAGAGGAAAGAATAAGGTGCTGCAGTGGCAGCAGCCAAAGGCAACAGACCACGGTAAGAGTGACCTGTTTCCAGCCGAGCCTCCATGACCGCCAGCAAATGAGCTGGCAGCCTCTGCTGCCCGCTCCCTTGAGCATCCCTCAGCAAGGCCTTCTGGAAATGACCCCATCTGTCTGGCAGAAGCTGCCGTGCCTGGCCTGCAGACTCGCCGGGCAGACGTGTCTGCCACCGCGCTTCCTGGCCGGATGAGCCGCAGCCGCTGCGAGAAAGCCAGTGCCGAGACCCCCAGAGCCATCCCTGAGGAGAAACGCCCGAGGCCTGAGCCAGGTCCCACACGCTGCCATGCTGCCAGGGGCTCTCTGGCCCAGGGACAAGTGTGAAATGCCTTCTGGCAGCTCGGGCTTCACCTCTGCACGTCCCGGACGCTGCCGCAGCCCTCACATTTCCCAGCTCCCAGCTCCGTGACTGTGCAGTGCCTGCACTGCAGTCACACTCCCACACTTCTGACACTGCTCCGGGTGAGGCCCGCTCCCAGGAGCATTTCTTACACCTCTATTTCAATCTCTCCCTACAGCCTCTTCCCTTCCCTTTGTCACATCCGCGCTGTAAAGCTCAGAGAATGCCCAGCGCTGACAGTCCCAGCAGGGGAGAGGCAGGCGAGGGATCCTCTTCACTGACTTGGCTGCAAACTGAATGCACAGCCGTTCCTCCACAAGAAAAGCAGGTTTTCAAGACAACAGTAAGTTCTTCGGTGACACTGGACCATGTTTTGGGCTTGGATATTGCCTGGAAATGACTAAAAAATACACCATGAGTATCAAGGAGTCTGTTCTTGCTATGCCTTGATATTACACAAACATATCCAAAACTGTCCATGCTGACAAACACCTCAGTCTGTACAGGTTTTAAGTACTTTAACTGACAATAGAGTTTCCCATCTTCATTTATATTTCAGTTCTAAGTGCCACCCAGATAGTTACTACTGACTGCCTAAAAAGGCTGCAGACTTTCAGCAGTGCATAAAGGAATTCTGCCCAATAGGAGAAATAATTATGGCACCCCTGGTACCAGTTTTCCACAGCCCTTCAGGTTTAAGATACAGAATGGCTCATCTGTCAAGCTCAGAATGCTTTGGGTGGATTGGAAAGTGACCTGTGGATTTTAACTAGACATCTCTTTGCTGTTAGGATGCTGCAAAACCGTGCCAAACATTACTATTCTTTAAATAGTTCTGAACACTTTTTCTTCCCAGCCATCAGGAGTTTCCAGCACACTTAACAGAAGGCAATTATATAATTAGTGAAACATTCCTGAGAGCCACACTGCAATTATTACCCTAACTTTACATGAAACACAGAGCGATCGTGGGACAGATCCTGAGAGATGCTTGGATGCTGAGTAGGATTTGCCAAAGCCTGGAGATATTTCATTCTCTCTGAAAGCAACTGGGAGACTGGAAACAGTAAAGCAGCACTTTCACTCAGTGAAGGGCCACCTTATTTAATCTCTGTCCTTATTTCCATTTCACCTGTCCGTAAGTGTCATCCCGAAACCAGTCTCCTTCTCTGTCAGGCCTGCAAACTGCACAGGAGAAGGACCTCTCAGGTAGATTTGTATGTACCCATATGAAATGGCACTGCCCTTGCCCTTCTCTAGCTGTGCCACTCTGAAACCTCACATCTGTCTGAACACAGACAGTTTTGCCCAGCAGACCCCTCCGCCATGAGGGATGGAATTCCTGTGGGCCCTGTGCCCATTAGGGATGTAGGAATCACAATTCCCACGCCGGACAACCACGGGAAACCTGACTTGTTTGAGCTCACTGTGCTTCCTAAGGCAATAGTCAATGGCAGCTTTTGCTCATCTCCTCAAGTGGAGGATCTAATCCTGTGCCAGCTCCTGAACTCCCTGAAGTTTGAGGGGAAATGCAGTTTCAAGCCAAGCAATCCATTAATTAGCTGTTACTTCTAATGGCTTCAGAAAATGAAACTTGTTTTAAAAGTGACAGTGGTGTGAGAAAATAATCTGCTTTGAGTAGCAGCTCCTCACCCTGCTGACAGCACTGGAATGTCAATGCCTGCATCCTTATGCTTCCACAGGCTCTCACACTCACACACTCGAATCACACGTGCACACACAAGGATTTTTTCAATCTTGTGATATTCCAAGTAAAATCAGCAGAAAGCTGTTTAAGAAAAAGAGAAATTCAAGGCACATGTGCCGGCCTACATGGAGCTGCACATAGAATTGCCCAGGAGAAGACCAGAGTATTGTAAATAAGCTTTTCCTGAGCTGGAATCAGATTGTTTCAATGATGAAGCCTCTGAATAACGCTGCTGTCTTACCATCCTCGTGGAGAGATGGGCTGCTTCCTCAGCTTGTGTGGTTTTATCATCAGCCTCTCTGGGCAAAGCTCCATCTCAATTAGTGAGTTGCAAAGAATGAAGGTTTGAGTTGGAGAAGAGCTGATTTCTTTAAAAAAGTCATTAAAGAAAAGAAGTTGGTGCTTGAGGCAGCAGTGCCTCTGACCCACTCATTAACACTTCTCTGCCACACCATGATGCAGGCATTAGGAGATGTCAGCACAGAGCCTACAGCCAGCTTGCTGCAATCGTACGTTCCACAGCGAGGGACAAGTGACAGAACTGTCAGGATAGCGGGGGACAAGGAAGGAAAAGGAAGAGGAGTCCCCCTGCCCCACTCTCTGAGTCTCCATGGGACTCACACCATGGAATGCTGTGAGACCGAGCCCCAGCCAGGATGGAGCTGGGCCCACAGGCAGGGGCCAACACACCTGCCTGGCTCCAGACACTTCTCCTGCCCACAACACCCTGCCCCTCTCTTTTCCACCGGAACCTGACTCCCGAGCTCCTGCTCTTGGTTCCAGGGAACAGGCGCTGTGCTCTGCCAGAGGAAGGGAAGAGCAGGTCCTGCCTGGCCCTAATGCTGCCTCTCTTCGCAGGGACACTGCCCCGAAGCCCAGGACTACTAAGCCCTTCCAGTGGCCCTTCCAGGTGATGGCTGTCCAAGCCTCATGTGCAGGAGAGAAGGGCAGGAACTGAGGCACAGCACAAGGACTAGCTGGCAAAACGGGAAGGAAGGATCAGTATTCGGCAGTAGGTTCAGTTCAACAGCGTATGGGCTTGGAACTCAGAGGTGTTGTAGTGAAGAGGCCTAAGATTACCTTTTCTTCTGAAGTAACAAATAGTATCCACAGGAGGGGGGGAGCAAAAACAGAGGGCACAAACATTTAAAGAACTATGGTTTTGTAAGGCTGGAAATTGATAATATAGGACTATCCACTGGACCGCTTCATGTAGGAATTTTAACTTATGAAGCTGGTTTATGAATCAAGGTTAGGTTTTTTAAAATAAAAAAACCAGGAACTTGATTCTTACTGATTTCTGATGTTCCTTTTCCACAGGGAGGCTCATCATATAAAATGAAGTGGAGGTGAGGTGATTAACAGGAAGCTCCCTGGATTTCTGTTAAGCCTGTGCTGTGGAGAATGAGAACGAGCAAAGCCTTTTGTTCCTATCTCAGGAAGCCCAGACTGTGAGGGTACAGATGGAGGCTGAGATTTCCTGCCCTTGGACAGCCAGGGGCCCGATGGACCCCCTGAGTCCCAAGGACTGCAATACGGGTCAGGTGAGAAGGCTAGTTCCTCTCTGCTCCACATTCCACAAGCCCCAGGCAAGAACAGGAACCCAGACCAGGGAAGCAGTCTCCATTTCCCAAAGTCCTCCATGCTGTCCTTGAGATGGATGAATAATAAACTTCCCCACTTCCCCCAGAAAGGAATGGCAGGAGTGAAGTGACCAACACTACTGCTGCTGGGGTGAGGATAGAGAGTGCACTCAGATAAAGAGATGGATGTGTGCAGGGATTATGAAAAAAAAATAGGGATTTCCAACCTGACAGCCCATAATGGACTACAAATACCAGTTTTCCTGAGAGCAAATACCAGTTTACCCATGATTGCAGGGTAACACCTGCACACCATTAAGGCCACCCCCTTCCCAGTAGCAGCACCGTGCTGGTGCTGGTTCCTGCGCATGCAGCTCCGACAGGCGGGGCTGTGCCCAGCAGAGCCCCAGCACTGGAGCTGCTCTCCCCAGCCCTTTCCTGCCCGTCACCAGCTCCCCCGGCGCTGCCTCCCCATCCCTTAACCAGGTTCCTGCAGGATCTGTGTTTCCCACCCATGGCTCGGGTGCAGGGGCTGTTCCCCACGGTCTGTACTCACCACTTTGCAGCAGAGGGGCCAGAACCACCAGAGCAGGCCGAGTGCCACGAGCAGCAACAGCACGAGGACAGCAATGAGCGCTCCCGCGCCGCTGGACTGAGGGGGGACAGCAGGGACAGCGTCAGTGCTGCTTCACACGCTCACCCCAAAAGCCACCATCAGTTCTGCTCAAGTCAGAGGGTTCCTTCTCATGTACAGCTCAGAAAACTCATAGCCCTGAGATCAGAACGAGGCCCAGCTTGAGAAAAAGAGAGAATCCATTGCCTGGTAAGGAATGAGCCATCAGACACAGACGCGGGCAGTCTCATCCGAAGCCTGTGGATAAGAGGTGCCCTTCTCCATGAGGACACAGGTCTCACTCATGGACTGGGTAGCATGTGGGGAGATTTTAAGGCGTCTCTATGAACAGTACACCTGTGAAGCTTTGATGCTGATTGCCCACACTCCTGCACACACTGTGGCACGCTGACTCCCTGCAGCCATGCTGTGGGAACCTCAAAAGGAAGGAGGGAGTGTTCCTGCTTCCAGCAACACTGCAGAAGTGAACAGCCCACCTCCCACACCTCCAACTCACTTTCTGGGGGTGTCTTTATTCCTGCACATAAGGCTTTTAGAACAACACTGACAGAAACAGAACAGCATCCCTAGGAAAATAGAAGTTATTCAGACTTCAGCTGGGAAAAAAGGAGAGACACAGGGAATCACTAAGACTGGAATACTGCGTAAGCAGTCCTGACCCAGAGGTGCTCCACTGCACGTGGGGGTGGAATGGAGCCATATTCCAGGTGCAGTGAGGCACACAGGTACAGTAGGTGCCTAATGCCGTGTATTTTTGTTTGTTTTCACTGCAGTAACGTGTTTGTTGGGAGGCTGTAACTTGTAACTCATCTCCCAGTCAGCCATCAGCTGCTCAGCTCCCAGAATTATTGAGCAGTTCTAGCAGTGACCCATTTCTTGAGTTGCCCATCTGCTACTATGGAAACAGCAATTCTTGTGTGGAGCGGCCTTTGCTGCAGCACAGGCCACGAGCAGAAACCAGAAAGAGACAAAAAAGGCTGCTGAGAAGCTCTTCCTGCTGCTGTGCACATCTGTAGCTCTCTGCTTCCTGCCAGGGCAGGCTGTGGGCACAGAGCAGCGGAGCTGCCATGCAGCGCAGCAGAAGGCCATGCCCAGCACCTCGCTCTGAGCTGCTCTGGGTGGCAGGGCTGTTCTGCTCCCTCTCTGTGCCCTCCTGGCAGCTCCTGGAGGGGCAGCGCGTGCTGCCTTCTCTGCGAGGGCGGAGGTACAGGCATACCTGTACAGGCAGCTGGGCTGCAGCAGCTCCTGAGCTGCACAGCCCTCAGCCACCCCGCTTGGGTGTGTGGCTGGCATGCTGCCGACTGACAGAGGCCCTGAAGCAGGGAACTGTGATTTGGGCTCTGTGTGTTCCTTCAGCTCCCAGCTCAGTCAGGCTTCACCTCCTCAAACTGCAGGGCTGCGCTGGACTTCTGATCTCTACAGCTGCACAAATGGTGAGGTTTTAAATGAATACAATAACAATGTCTTTTTTTTTCTCTTTTCAGTTACTGATCTCTGAGCAAAGAAATCCTGTTGGGAGAAATGCGTGGTGCTGGCTAAAAGAGATTCTATCCATTCTCCAACCCAGTGGAAAAGCTGCTCTCAGGTCACTCTTGAGGTAAGACGCATTTAAAGGCCCACGTGCACAGCATGTGCTTGGCACTGTGGGCTTGTGTCTCCCTCCACAAACTCCAGCTGTCCTGTGTAATACAAAACAAATTAAAGGAGAGCAAAAATGTGAGAGTAGAAAATATATGTATTAAGTTAGAACAGTCACTGGCTGCACAAGTGTGTGGTTTCTCCTAGAAGCAGTTTTTATCTCTTCTCTAACCTGTGATCACACTCAGCAGGATGTACACACTGCCTCACTCCCAGGTGTAAGTGGGATACTCTGGCCTCTGCTTGGACAGGCCATCTCCACAGATGAACAGGAGCTAAAAGCCTACACTCCTTACTCAGGCCGCAGAGTTAGGGAGCGTCAGAATCCCTGCAGGACTGTAACCTCTCTCCACACCCATGGTGAAGGGCCAAACTTGTGCCCATCTGCTCCCTCCAGCCCTGCTCAGGGGAGAGCCGTGCCAGAACAGAACCCCGGGTGACTGTGGCCTGGCCCTCAGGACAGGGTATCTGCAGTGAGCAGGTCTCTGAGGGCAGGGAAGCCTCCCAGGACTTTGAAAGACACGGCTTTGCTCAGCAAAGTGGAAGCAGAGGTTCTCTGCTCTGAGGTCTTGCAGTGGCAAAGCCAAAAGAGAAGCGGGGTGTGGGGATTTTACCAGGAGTTAGGGAAGTCATTCACTTACACACTCCGAAGCAGTGATGGTTAACGAACTGGACATGAAAGACTGGCCTTCATTCAAACTCACCAAAACCTCCAGGGTTCTGCCAAGAGACAAATAAGAAACGTGAGCAGCCATGGAACAGCCAAGAAAGGCTCGTACCTGCTCCACAGGCACTTGTACCTACAGCCTCTGCTCCACAGGGAGTGTCCTCAGGGGAAATGGAAGCCTGTGCTTACTCCTACTTAGGAGTAACTGTGGTCTCCTGAACAAAGAGCTGTCCAAGTAGAGAATAGCCCTTCCCATTCCACAGAGCAGAAAATAGTCCCAGAAGTTTTACATAAAATAAACTGAAGTTCAGCTGTAAAAGTAGGATTGTTTTGTCTGTTCCACGACCATCTCCTTAGTCACACACAGACATTATGGTTAAAGATGTCGGATAATTATAAATGGCCAGGACTTGCTATAAATAGCCCCGAACACTGCATACAAATGGTATGTGGTTTACATTTTACAAATTAACCCTACAAGAAAACAACACATGGTGGATGTTACACAGAATAAGGCTCCTCAGCTTCTCTGGCTTGGATTCCCAGGATTCAGACAGTTTACGTTATACATAGATGTAATTAAATTAAAATGGAGATATCCATGAACCAAAATGATTAATCATTTACACTGTTCTTACATGTCATGAGTTTTTATTCTGGCACAAACACTGTAGTCAATATGGAGTTCTAAGTTATTTTAGCTAATTTGGCTAATTTCTTCTTCAGTTTTAGCAAAAATGAAGTGAGTTGATTCCACTAAACTAATTTTTAAATGATCTCTGTTCTGAATAATTGATCCAACTGAAAGAATAATTCTAATTTCCTTCTAATTGGAATTCACTGGAATAAGTGAATCAGAATCAATGAAAAAAACTAAACTATTTGATTCCCTTGCAGAGTAATAAATCAAACCACAGTGAAACTCTGGTCAATGATGATTTTTTTTAAGATGTGGTGCCTTTTATTATTTTTAATTCCAATTATTTGTTTTGGCATTGTACTGAGGAGTGCTAGGGGAAATTCTAGCACGAGGATTCTGCTCAGCTTTGGCCAAACACTCCTGGAACTGCAGGGCAGGAGGGTTTCCTGCCTCTCCTGGAGGAGAGGAGGACCCCAAGTCTGAGCAGCTCACACACTCCTGGTAGCTGCCTTGCCAGCGCTGTGTGCCCTGGCAGCCCTCTGAGTCCTGCCTGGAATGCCACTAGTGAGGAATGAGGCTGTTTTGGTAAATGGTCTTTGCCATCAAATGGAGCAAAACAGGGACACAAAGCACACCTGGATACAACACGTAAGCCACACTAAAGGAAAGGATCATTGCCTGGCACCCTAGGGACAGTGACATGTCCTAGAGCTTACTGGGTTGTATGAAACATTCTGTAAAATAGCAAAGATTTCCCAGTGGACTGGAGGCCATTGTACACCTGGCTGTTTGCAGCACAGTAGCCGTTCCTAGTTACAACAGGCACTAGCTGTGACTGCCTTTGCCAGCCCTGGTGCCGTGTGCCATCCTGCACTGACAGATCCCAGGGAGCAGGCTCACTGAGCAGTCAGCTCCAGCACGGACACGCTGCGGGAGGACAGCCCTGCCAGCCCACTCCCACCCTGATACACCGCTGCAGGGATGAGCCACTGGAGATGTCACCAGAGCTGATCGTGCCCGCTCGGTTCTGGGAGCCACAGAGTGAACTCACACAGATAATTACCTCATCTTCAAAAGGATGAACCTGTCAACACAGAAAAGCACTCCTTCCCTGAGACTGTCACGGCTGTAGGGGATACCGAATACGTTCCTTCATTTCTTGAGCAGCCACCTGTTTGCTGGGCTGTGAGTACTTGTGATTCATACAAACACTGCCCCTTAAACTGGGAGTCCCAGAAAGAGGTGTCCTGCTTCTGCTACTCCTTCACACACAGCTCAGAGACAGACGCGTACACAAACACATCCTAGTGTTTACCGGCCATGTGTGCGAGGCTTTTAGCTCCGCACTCTGCCAAAACTGAAAATATCCTGATGAAAATGACAAGCAGCAGTGATCCCACTTCTCAGGCCACTGGTGAGTGTCAGTGTTGTGCCAGGGCCGAGTCCCTCCAGAGGAGCTCAGAACAGCCAGGTCAAGAGAACATTGCTGTCCCTGCAGCTAGACAGCCCTCGGGCACAGCCCTGGTTCACCAGTGAAGGGTGAGGCTATACTAGTTTTGTACCAGCACAGATCCCAGCTGACGGCTGAGCTCTGGAAAGCTGACACAGAGAGAGGGGTATTTCCCCAGGGCCCCTCAAATAAACCCCCTCGAGAGTCGGGCAGTGTTGTTGCCCCCGGGGCTGTCCCACAGCACCATCCTGCAGCCTGGCACCAGGAACATGCAGAGCTGAGCAGCTCCTCTCCGTGCAGCCGGACACACAGGGCTGTGGGGGCCAGGCTCCAGGGAGAGGCAGCGGAGTGCTGCTCACGCCTTCTCTACACCCCAGCAGCGCCCACAGACAGTGACTTCCCAGGGCTTTGAGCCGGGATGCTCGTTCCCATCTTCTGCTCCCTTCTGACACCGCACCTGAGCGAGGTGGAGTCAGAGAGCTGGCAGAGGAGCACTAGCAATGACAGTGCTGTGCAGCACAAACCCTACGTCTCTGCATTCACCTCAGCCCTAACGTTCACCTTCCCGGCGCGCTGTACTTCAAACCCATTTCGCTGTACTAGCAAAAACTGGCTTTCATTTACAGTTCACAGCCATTCCTCCACGTGGAAGGGATTTTCCTATCCTTTGTCTGTGCAGTATCACTTTCTGGATGGGAACAAATCCTGGAAAACTTAAGTCTGAAAAGAGCTTTTTAAAAAGGTTCTGATTTTGGACCAAAGGTAACCACAAGAGTCTTGCAACTTGAAGCCGTGTTGGCCCTGGCCCACTGCCCATCCTAATACACAGTTTACCCAGAAATGTAACTTGAGGAGACCAAACAGTTGCAATTCCTTCCCTCATGCCCACTGCCGGTTTATCGTGACAGCAGAGGGATGTGGCCCAGTGCCATATATGTCCCTGCAACTCTGGTCTAAAACCTTCCATTCCCTGTAAAATACAGCTGACATTTCCATCCACGTTACCTATTTGCAAAGTATTCATTTGCTCCTTACTTTATGGGAAGCTACTAAAAGACTGCCATTTTATGACCCATTAAAAAAGATGAAAAAATTAAATACAACTGTGAAAGACATTTGCTGGAAGTAATAAATAATTTACCTCCCAATTTTCACACATTGAAAATTAAACTGGCAACTGCTCAAAAAGTTACTAAAATTACAGTGACAAAGGTACTTCAGAATCAAATGCCTGCACTAAAATAGCGAAAATGGAAGCATAGGAGGAAGGCAAAAAAATAGCTCTGTGTATTTAAAGGGCACTTTCTGTTCTAACACTGCCTTCATGAAATAATGGATAGCTTTAGAATACGGGGTGCATCGGACCAACCTCACTCTGATGTCTTTGGCCACTGCTGGCTGGGGTACAATTAGCATTTACCCCTCCACTCTGCCTGACCCAAGCAGAGAGGACTTGTTGCCTGGGCTCTGCACCACAAAAACGACTCTGCAGGCAGGGACTCATCCCTGCCACAGGAGGAGGCACCACACGGAGGCAGGGATTTCCAGCCCGGGTTCTGGGTATGGTGCTCTTCGCAGACCTACAGCCCCAGCTGCACACGGACAGGGACCGTGCTCCTGGAGCAGGGTTCCAGCCCTGCCTGTCATGTTTGGTGCAGCCTCGCTCTGCCACAGACCAGCTGTGCCTGGGGAGCACTGGGGCCATTTGCTCAGTGGGAACTGTGCTGGGGACAGGACATGGCCTGCAGCTGGGAGAAGTGGTCAGAGGTGTTTTCCTCCCATCAGCCATACAGGCGTAAAAAGGAGCACTGAGTATTTTCCTGAGGATAGTGAGACCCACTCATCCTGGAATTCTTTATGGTGCTTGGGGATTCTGGTAAAGAATTAGTACAAATTCTTCCCCTTGCCCTTCTTGGTGTAGCTTAGCACTGATATAAATTCAGATGATGGTTCTTTAGGACTCCCTCTTGTTCCCTCAGAACCCTCTAGCTTTTCCAGCCAAATGTCCAATATGCTGTCTGTCTGGGCTTGACTTTCCATGAAATGAGACACAAGTGCAGAGAGACACAAACTTTCACTGCTGGGAACTCCTAGGGAATGTTAGACAACTGGAAGCCAGCAAGAAACTAGCTCTGATCTTGTGGAATCATGGGAACCTGCAGTAGCAGGGTATGAAACATCATTATTCTGTTAAATTAGACTATTAATTCAGCTCGGGATCCTATGGCCAGTGCGTAATGTGCAGCACTTAGTTCTGCTCACGCAGTCCTCGCTAATGCTCTGGGAACACTGTGTGCCCTAGCAGGGACGTGAAGGACTGCGCCAGAAATTACTACTGATCTTAACACCACATCCATATGGCTGAGGAGCCTGTTAGCCTATACAATTCATTGAGGATGTTTCCATCTGTGAATAGGTCCCATTATACCCTAATCGTGTCAGACTAAATGTATTTCTAAAATATTTGCTCAAGTTAATATTTATAACAGACATTAAGCCTGATCCAGCCCTATTTCTGGCTTCCCCCCACCTGAGCTGATTTCTCTGGCTATTTTGGAGGGGGGAGGTTGTCCCATGTGAGCACCAGACACTGGGAACCACACTGTCTTTTGTTTTTGTTGGAACAAAATGCTGCGTAGGGAAGTAAAAGACAATGCCTGCAATAAATGCTTCAGCTCAGTGAGTCTGCAATGGAAAGAACCGGTGCAGGTGGGAGCAGTTCTGACCCCCTTCGGCTCCCTGCCAAGGGCTGCAGGGGCAGCCCAGCTGTTTGCAATGAGGGGTAATGCCAATATCCCATGCAAGTCTGGACTGGCCATGGGCACAGCAATGGTGGGGGTATTGCCTTCACCTGAGCACAAGGGCTCTGCAACGGGGAAAACAACAGTGAACAGGTGAAAACAGCCTGACTTGGAGCTGGCATCCTACCAATTGCTGAGCAGCAGGAAGTCAAAAGGGAGATGCACAGGTGACTTCCTTTTTTGCTGGTGCTGGGAATGGCTACATCTTCCTCCTCAAAGAGCTGCTGGGCTGCTGGCCAGCATGGGTGGAAGAGGACTGAGCACAGAGAGAGCCCAGAGTTCATCCTGGGGACTGTGACCTCCAGCAGCAGCAGCCTGCCTGCTCTCCTCCATTGGGCGTGTCTCGAAGGACTGCTGGATTCTGAAAAGTGACTGAGCTCTTTGTGCTTTTGCCTTTTCACAGTAGTGACCAGTGTTAAGAGAACTGGGAAATATTTTAGTCAACATTTTGCCGCTTAACTTGCAAATCCTATCATATTTTCCTTTTAATTGGTCCTCTTGTCACTGAACAATGTTTTTTTTTCCAAGAGATATGTAGTCACCGTGTAGGTTTCAGCCTGAGGATGAGGCTTAGAAAATTGGTCCTTAAACCCACACTTGCATGCTGACACCAGCTGCCAAGCTCTTGAGTGGCTCAGCACTCAGCACTGCCCTTTATGTTAGCGAGTAGTTCAGCTCTCTGGCCAAATGACACCCCGTCTGCATTGCCACAAAGGCTGTGGTAAGGCTACTCAGTGAACAGCACCACAGAAAGAGTTCAGTGTCACTTCTTAGGCAGAAAGAGAACAGGAATGCTCAACACAGCCACAGCATATTTATCCTTTCTTGAGTGACCCTGAAAGACACGTGAGACTGTGCTGCAGCTTGCAAACACTCAGCCTTTGCTGACCACAGCTTTTCTAAATTTTTACCTTTCCCAGCACAGGAAAAAAAAGTGATAAAACAAAAATAACAGTAGTAAAGGTAGCCTTTACTAAGCAACAGTAACTCTCTCCTCCCTCTGGTTTTCAGCCACTCGCTTCCATGTTATCAGAAAGCTCACTTAAGTTCCACTCACATTTCTCAGCACTCATTCAGGCAGCCAAAGGGATGTTTTGCACAATTCCAAGACCCTGGCCAAGTTCTTTGTCTGTCTGACTAAACAGGTGATGCCACGAGTGTGTACCTGTGTGTGCTGGAAATTACAGGGGTTTGCATACTTCAGTATTTGTGGGCAGCTTCTGTGGGAGAAGCACCTGGGGTGGTTGTGAGAGGCATCTTTTAGACGGGAGTTTGGACTCTGTGGTAACACAGGTCTCAGGTTGTCTGTCTGGTAGAACACGGTGAGACAAAGGTGAGGTGTAACCTGCAGGTGTGACTGAAGTACCAGGTAAGCTGGTGTTGCAGAGGGGTGCTGGGTGAGCACCCAGTGAGTTCCAGAGTTAGAAGTGTGTGTGCAGTGGGACTGCTGGATGAAGCCAGCTGTGAGAGGTCTGGCTGGGCAGTTCTGCCCTCACTGTGGCAGTAAGATAAAACAGTGATTGCTAGGTCAGGTGTAGTTATCAGCTGGTCACCTGCTTGCTTTTTGAGGCTTGCAGTGTTAGAGGGAAGTACAACTGTGCCATGCTAACATGAGGCACTGACGCTCGGTGTGGGAATGTCCGTGTGTCAGCCCGAGCACCCGAGTGCGTCCTCTGAGAGCACCAACAATGCCAGAGAGGCTCGCATGCTATTCAGATATTTATTTTGTGCTTGCTTGAAGAATCAGGCCAATGTTTTTGAAAGCACATTTAACTATACCATATGCCTACTTAAATCATCCCTATCAAACAAGTTGTGGGTTGCTGCTCTGGTTCATTCTGTTCTGTTTTCCCTCCCTTCCCAATGTGTTTATGTGTATTTATCCAATTTGCTCTGTTCCTCGTGCCAAATGGCAGGTCTGAGATCCCAGCCAGGCAGGGGCAGCTGTGCTATTGTTGATGTCTGAGAAAACAGAGGTCATGGGCTGGGCCTGCAGCTCTAGCTGTAATGACAGCTTGTGTTGGACATTATGGGCCAGTCACAGTGTAATCAGGGTTCATGGGCCCTCAGAAGTAGGAATAAACCTTAACTTGCTCCTTGGTAAGTCAGAACTGAAGTCTCACTTTTAAGATGTAATTCCTGTGCAAGTTAGCCTCTTGCAAAATATTCTGCTGTTTGTTTATTGCGATAACTCCTTCCTCTGTCTGGAAAACACCCAACTTTAAACAGCCCCCCCCCCAAAAAAAAAAAACAAAACCTGGAAAACCAAGCAACAGCCTAGTTGGAAGAAAGAGTTTCTCCTGCATGGAACTGATCCCAGCTGTCCCCAAAGACTGATCAGAGTTATGAACTGTGCCAATCCAGGAAGCAACTGCCCACAGAAAGGAGTAAGCTTTTGTCCTCCACAAGAGGACTCTTCCCTCCTTGGAAGGTCGTTCCAAATCCAGCCCAGCAGTTCCAGGCAGTGACACAGCAAGGCGGGATCATTCCCAATGCCTTCTGTTCAGCAAGAGATCAATCTGCAGGACTTGGGAATTCTAAACTCCCTGCTCCTTGGGTGGCCTGACACTTTAGCCCCTCTCCTGCTGCCTTTCAGGCCAGAAGGCAGGAGTCTCTGAGCTATTGCAAAGGGTGTTCCTTGGAGCTGCAGGCCAGCTCTGAGGCACCAGAGCGGGCTGCAGTGGCAGGGCAGCTGAGGAGAGCAGGCACAAGTCCCTGGAGTCACTTGGGGAGCACGCAGCTGCCGCGAGGCTGCCCGGCTCCGGCACCGCCGTGCTCGGCATGGGAAAGGGAGCGCTGGGGAAACAGCACATCTGTCACCCACACACAGCCACAGCCTCCACTCAGGGCAGCACCAGATGTGTTTATTCGAAGCATGTACTAACTAGCTACTTAATGGCTCAGAATTATTAGCCACAAGTTAATTAGGCAAACATATTCACCATCAGTCACCTTACAAAGCATCGCTTCTTCAACACTGCTTTTACTTTTTGAGTGCCATTATCAAGCAGAGTAAACAGGAGGGGAAAACTACAAATTCCATACAGGAGCTGCAGCAGGAAATGTATGTGTGAAAGGTATTCACGGTGTCTAATGAGGGGTAGAGTGCACAGGTAATGCCTTTGCTGAGTCCTTCTCTGTGCTGCCAGCACAGTGGCACAGGGGAGGAAGCAGTGAGACTTAAGAGTCTGCAGCTGATGGGGAAGAAAAGGGAAGTAAAAGTGGAAAAATTTATTCCTTGGTATAGTTGAATCAAATTTGCAGAGACTGGCTTCCCTGCTGCTGCATGTACCGTTTATGTGCCTGGGGGTGCAAATGCTTGCTTGGCATCCTGCCTGCACGATGGATTTGGGACCACTGCTGTCCCCAAGGAACAGGCTCTGGTTGCCCAAGACATGCAACTCAAAAGCAGCTGGTCAGTTCCTGGCTCCCAGGTCACAGGCAGCAGTGACTGGAGTAAAGGCAGAAGAGAATCTGTCTTTGGGTAGCAGGGACAGTCAGGATCACTGGTAGAACACCTTCCAGCTGCTCTCCAAAGGGACAGCTGTCTAGAAACCCAGTGAGGTAATCTGAAGGATGGAGCCCACAAAACATTCATCTTCTCTGCCTGTTTGCTTTCCTGTATCCACACTCTTCCCCTTAAATCTGGTGCTGGTATTAATAAAAATGACACTTGGAAAATGGAAAGTAAGATTCAAGGTACCCTAGTTCCACTGTCATGGAAACATCTTGCACCTAGAAATCCTAGAGCCCCTAAGAGCTGAATGTGAGGCATGTGATGGGTGACAGACTACCTCCTGCACTGCTATATGCTTTGTGCCAAATGAGATGCCCTAGACTCCATCAGCTCCTTGGAAACTGCAGGTAACCAAGAATTTGGCAGTACAGGAGCAGTCATTTTCCTTCCTACCTCCCAGAAAATAATTCCTGTCGAATCTTTGCTCCTTAAGTGCCACCAGCTGTTTGTGTTGGACAGGATGTAGGAAGTGATAAATGGAAGCTGAAGACAGCAGCATTTGAATAGAGGGCCAATAATGGCATTAATATCATTAATAGCAGCAGTGTGGACTGTCCCACCTTGGCTTGCACGCTGATCATCAGGTCAAGGTACCTGTGAGAGAAGTTTCACTTACACTCAGTTGAGGCTGAGATTTGTCTTTTTTGGCTCTGTTATTCCTTAAGCTTCCAAGCCCAAGGAGAAGGATGCTGCATACTGCTGTCCTAGCAAAACCTGAGTTCAAGTGCAAGATGTACAAAGATGGAAGCTGGCCAGCACTGCAGCTGCATGAAAAAATAGACTTCTGTAGTTCCCTAAACTATTTTAAGAACAATGACAATTCCTCAGCCTGTTGGTTCAGTTTGAATAATCCACTGCCTAGCCTACATCCATCCTTTCTTGTCCGACTTAGAGGAGAGTCTGCACAAGACTGGGTGTTTGCAGTAGGCACCATCAAATCCAAAATGTTACTGCAGTATTCCAGTGAGAAATGAGAGTTCACACAGACTGAGATCAGTAGTAGTCACGTAACTATTGACTAGCAGCGTTTCAGTTATACAGTGTTTTGGTGTGCTAGTTTAAACTGTAGTTTTTGTCATCCCCTCACCTAACAAAAGCAAATTTGTAAGTGTTCAGGCAGTGCGAGCAATGCCGGTTTTCCCACTGGCCTTTCCGTGCAAGGCAGAGGGGGTTTCAGCAATGGCTCATCAGAGCAGAAGGCAGCTGGAGGTGAGGCCAAGCCTACAGACAGATTGGTTTGAATGCAAACTCACAGAACTTAGGGCAGAAGTGAGAGAACAAAAGTGATACTAGCAACGAATGTAGACTTTTGAAATATCACTGTTTTTCCTGTACTGGTGTTCAACAAGACAAGGGCTCTGATTGCTTTCCAAGGCACAGTGATTACAGAAAGATGTACAGTAATGGAGAGGTCACAGCCACCTCTGGTGTGGTTTGATTCTCTCAAGCTGTGGCAGGACAACAAATCCAAATCTCAACTAAAAAGGGGAACTGATTTTCTCAAATATTCTGAGGCCTTCAAAAATGTGACTTTTAAATGGGCAATGCAGTAGAATCAGAGTCCTGTTTACTAACTGACTCGATTGTGTTGTTACACCTGCCATCACAGTGCATAAGTGATTTCTCAAAGCAGTTCAACCTGGGTTGGCCTCCT
Organism: Phainopepla nitens; assembly: GCA_013400175.1. Taxonomy (NCBI): domain Eukaryota; kingdom Metazoa; phylum Chordata; class Aves; order Passeriformes; family Bombycillidae; genus Phainopepla; species Phainopepla nitens. The sequence goes on along the minus strand of VXBQ01007922.1, from coordinate 50,759 downwards.
CACCTTCTATAAGGTGTATGTGTACTTTGCCTTTCTGCTTTATATCACTTTTGTAACGTGTTTTATAAGGCATGGGTTGCTTGTGTGAAAATCATGAATAATTGTCAGCTTTAGCTGATCAGGAGCCTTGTAAGTGGGCTAGGTTTGTGAGCACACTATGTAATTTTGCACTTTAGAAGCAGCATTACAAGAAGGGATTTTAAATGGCACAGGCAGCACAGTCATGTTGTCACCCAACCTAAGGATGATAGATCCATCTGCTACAGGGTTCTGTGGAAAAGCAGACTTTGAAAAAAATGCCTGGGTAAATGTACAGCTGGCACTTGGGAAGCTCCAGAGTCAATGCAGCCAACAGCTGGGAAGGAAGCAGAAACACACCATGGCCCAAGTCCAGGAGAGCAAGGGCTCACCAACCCAACATCCTGGATACTTGGTGTTTCATCTATTGCACACAGCTTAGTACTGCTCTGCATGTGAAAACTGCTAATTTGTCAGGCAGCAGTAACTGTCTCCAATTAGGAAAAGATACAGTGAAACCTGTTACGCCAGTCTTGATTGCTCACCCAGAAACCGAGCTGCAGGCTTAAAAGTCACACAGCAAGCTAACTAGGGCTTGTGTGCTCTTAATTCCACCCAAAAGAGCACTAGAGAAGAACAGAGCGCTTGCTGCTATATTAGTGACTAATATGAGCTCCACTACATGAGGAATTACTGGGAGATATCCAGCACTAGTTTAGGCTGTGCCAATGGGAAGTCAAGAGTTCAAGTACATATATATCTTTCATAGCTGTCAGTCTTCTGCACAGTGAACTGCTTAGCTCTGGGCCAAAGCTCCGACTCCTTCCACTGCAGGTCAGGGAACAGTGTTTCACAGGGTAACTTGGGAAAATGTCTTTTCCTATGAACCTGTAAAAACCTCCGCCTGTGTTGTGCTGAGGTGCATTATCCACACTGCAGTTCCAGGGTAGCAGCTGTCTGGTTCAGTAGCACTCTGCAGTCTAAGGAAAAATGCAGCATGTGCAACTAACTTCCACAGCTTTAACCTACACAAACGTGTCGTGCGCTTCGTGTGCATTTGGCAGGCCCGGCTGTTTACGTACCATGGGACAAACTGGCTATGGAAAAGCATTTACAGCATCAGCTTTCGGGGAGCTTCTTACTGAGATCTAATTTGCTACCGCTCTGGTGCTGTACAGCAACTGCAGTGAAACACCTGGTGTGGAGAGGAGGGGTTTTAACCTGACTGATGGACATTGTCCTGATGACAAAATCATTTCCCTTATAAGTGTGGTGGTGCTGATTGGTTTTAGCTAGGCTGGGAGCCACAGAGCTGCTGTGCTGAGCTCCTGCACACCCCCAGCAACTCCCAGCTGAGCAATGCTGCTGCGCTCTGGGATGCACAGGGGTCTGACACCCTGCTGCACGTGGCACAAGATGTCCATGTCACACAGCTGTGTGAAAAGCAACATCAGGAAGCACGTCAGTCTTGAACCCCTCAGCCCCTCCCTCTGCTCTCCACGTAGCTCTGCTCTGTACTTGTTCTCCTTGCCAGCCATGACACAGCTTGGGAGGCAGACCCTCTGCCCCGACTCACCCCACTGGGGTCAGGCAGTGAATGCTTTTCCTCCATGGCTTCCCACTTCCCTCCCCCAGCCTGCTGTTCCACGCACAAGCCAGATGTGCCCCTGGAGCTTTGCTGTCCATCTGACAGCACAGCTGAGACGGCTGGTTGTTGCTCAAGTCAGAAATGTAACTACAGACAAGTCATCTATACAACATGCTTAGTTCTTCAGCTCCTGAACTGCCACACATAAATGGCAATGCACAACTGCTGTGCTTCCTACTGGTTTAGGATTAGCCTCATCCCTAGTGAGGCTCTGGGAAGAACTACTTGACAAATAGGGAGGAAGCCAACAGTCAAAGCCTTGGCCCTCCCACAGACCCAGATCTGATGTGCAGTTTTGTGATTTCAGATTAGCTTAGGGTCTTCAGAAAGCTGCACAATGAAGTCCAAGTGATCATAAGGCCCTTGGGCACGTTTGAGTTGTAGAGAAGGAGGGAAGGATTAGTTCTCCAAGGGCCAGAAGTAATGTGCAGCCCTGGCCAGTGACACTGAGAATAAGGCCAGAGCTGTGGTTTAGCCCCAGTGCTGGAACTGTTAACTCACTGGATCAGGACGTGTGGAGCAGGGGTACATGTCCTGACACTTAATTTTAATAATAGCTTGTTAGTGTCACTGGTAATGTCATCTCTTTAGCAGTGGGCCTGAAGATGATCCAGATGAGAGCATATTATGCCCTGTTAAAAAAGCTAATCTGCATAAAACTTATGACAAGCCAGATCTTTTCAGTATTTCATAAACTGGTTGAATATTCATTTTTAAGGCACTGTCCGAATGTGTTTGGTCACACATGACTACTCAAAGCCCATTCCAAACCTGGCACATACACCAGGGAAATAACAGAAGAATGGGGGAAAAAATGCAGTAACAAACCACCCCCTGTAAAAGCAACAAAATACTGCCTTCAGCCAAACCCCTCCCAATTAACATCAGCTGTAATGGTGCCAAATTCCAGCAAAACATGGGCTGGAATTTGGTTGAATACTTACTGGCCACTTTTGTACAAGATCGGTGCAGGGCAGAGCAGAAAATCAGATTCTATTGTTTTAGGCCTTTCATCTGAAAAAAAAAAAAATCACATGAGCTTACTATGGTGTGCAGCTTAGGTGAGGAGCTGCCCTGTGAACGGGCTGTGAGGTCCTCCACTAAGCCATGCTCCCTGCTGGTCTGTCCTGGCTGGAACCAGCAGCAAGGCAGGCCCAAGGTAAGGAGCACAGAGCCCCAGAGCTGGCTGTAAATGCCAGGTGAGCCCACGTCACCGCGCCTATTGGAGCTGCTCGCGTCAGCTCCTGCTCTTCCAGAAAGAACGTTGCCTAGAATCAACACCGTCTTTGTGGAGACTGAGAACACTTCTACTAGTTTCCTGGTACTAGGAAAAGGAAGGCTTGTTTCTGGTTGGCTCCATCCCTGTGCACTGCATTACAGGATTGTTTTATTAGCTGTGACTCGAGAGTCTTTTTCTCCAGTGTTTCTGATCCATGTGATTGGCAAACCTCTTACACTTAAAAAGCACTTATCTGTACTGCACATGAAGCACTTATTTGTAGAGCCTTGTGTCCAGTACAGCATTTCTGCTCCGCAGATGTGAAGAAGGGAGGATAGAGCTTTTTTGCCTCATGTGTTTGGTGAGCTGGGGAAAACTGGGCTCCTGTGTGCAGAACCGTCTGCCCAAACTTCCCCATGGCAGGACTGATGATTTCTGTGCAAGGACTATTTCCTGACTGTGGGGTGAGAGCAGATAAGTGATCTGCCAGATCATCTTGGAGATGACTCCGTCCTGCATTTCAGGAACAGGCAGGCAGGCAGACAGACAAGTGGTTCAGGGGCAGCCAAAGGAGGAGCTGTTGGCATAAATGAGCTTTTCATATGTGCTATAATCTGCACTGACTGCTTGGCCTAGATTTGGGGCTAGTTGTGAGGTGGGGAAGAGGGATTAGCACAGTGCCATATGTTTTTGTCTTAATGGTATGTTTCATAGATTATTTTTCTATCCCACAGCTCCATTTGGCAGGTTTCCTTTCTAGCATTTGGTAATGGTTCTTTATAAATGCAGAACGAGAAAGATGCCAAATGTATCCTTTAAAAGCAGGGGAACTGACACAGTAAGGGTGTGCTCAGAGGCTGGTCCCAAAGACAGCCCAAGCTCTCAGTGAGGGGAACTCCAGCACCAGCAGATCCTCACATACTGAGGGTTCTGTAGAGGGACTGCCTGTCTTCTGTAGAGGAGACTGCAATGACATGGGGATGACTGTCCTTCTCTTGAGACCATCTCGTTCCTCCTGCTGCTGCTCCGAGTGCTCTGCCTATCTTCCAATTCATCCTGGCTCCACTGGCCCCCTTTAGGCTTCCTCTGCAGCAGCAGGCAGTCAGAATCCAGCACAGGGCTGTAGACAATGACTTTGTGTACTGCAGGAAGGACCACTTGAAATGTCCCTGTTTTCTTCCTGTACTACTCCCCAGCCACTTGCCGTTGTCCATTGCTGAAGATGTGGACCAGGGGGATGCAGAAGGCCCTGGCAAGACCCCATAGAGCAGATTGTGTTTTTATAATCAATACATCACTGTGCCATTCCCCTACTCTCATGTGCTTCAGCACACCCCTTTCTGAAGCCAAGAAAAAACAAGCAGCCCTGAGCTGTAGTTGGCAGTTCTCACATCAGATGGTAGCAAGTGTTTGTGGGCAATGGGAAGCAGAGGTGACAATTATAATGGAAACTGAAGAGAAATTTATGCAAGTGGAATTGACTTGCACAGGCTGCCTGCATCCAGAACTACTGGGTTATCCTGTTATTCTGGCAAATTATTGTCTGTATTTAACCGGCAGGAGAGACGGCAGCCCATTCCAGTATATACAATATCCAGGGTAAGGAAGAAACTGCACTGGAAACACAAGTTCGATTGTGTAGGAATTTAAGACAGGCTAATGCCGAAATCAGACAGTAGGCAGGGAAAAAATCAGTCGTAGTTTTTCCTTCAAGTTCTTTTTTTGGTTGTTTTCCAGTCTGGCTGGCTTCTAAGGAATTCTGTTTAGATCAACAAGTTGGATGTACTTCTCCTAGCCATCCACTAGAGTTTGTGGATAGAAAAAGCAAACTCACATATAAGCTAGAGGGAAGTGCCTGTACAAGGTGTCATGGTCACCATCTGAAACAGAATTGCTTTGGGCTATGGCTGCAGTAGGCCCTGATGCTGGGCACACGGAGCTCATGGACCATGACAAAATACGCCCCTGTTCTGACCTACCCTTTTTCTGTGCTGTTGCAGGAGGAGGACTGATGTGCCCCTGAAACCCACAGCACACCTGGCACACCACCCAGAACAGGCAGAGACCTTGCGAAAACAAGGTAAGCACCCCTGGGAATTGCAATGAGATGTCTTGGCCAGGATTATCGTGCAGAAAGGGACCTCAGTCAGTACACTGCAGCCACGGGTTTGTTCATCAGCAAACATCTGCTTGCCCAAACATCAGGAGTCAAACAGTTCTCACCATGCCAATGCCCACAGCCAGAGGGCTGCCAACACCACTCACCACTCACAGCTAAAGGCACTTGGTAGCAAAATGAAACCACTGAGCAGAGTGTGAAACAACTTTCTTCCCTTTACTAATCCTCAGAGCTTTCCTGTTCTCCTCTTCTGAGATGTTTTTCAATTTTCATCAGCTGATGTAACAGATGAGAAGCAAAACCAGTCACTGCCTCAGCCCTGCTGAGTCAGAGGAGGCACACGTCCGCACTTACGGATTGTCGTTCCGTTCACTTGATAGGTACAGGTCACGCTGTCCGTTCTCCCACCGAGGGTCAGGCCGCTGCCTCGGAGAACAACCTGGAACTCCTCTGCAGGGAAAAGCAAACACAACATCCCCAAACTCTGCACTGCGCTAAGTTACACCAGGGCAATTTCACTGAGTCTGCAGTAAAGGAAGCACAATGTAGTAGTGCTTCCAGCTCAGTGACATCTCTTTCTTTCCTGAACCCTTGTACTGAATTGTCCTTATAAACGGGCAAAGTCAACATTTGTTCCCAAATCTTTATTGAGACAGCCCTCTGAAACTGGAAGTGGATTCAGGCTATCATCAGCATCCAGGGCTCAGCTGCATAGTAAGGCACAGTTCCTCAGTGAATGAGAAATCCGGGACTCAGAACAAGGAGACTCCCCAAACCCAGATCAGGCTCACTTGAAGTGCCAGATGAAGAAAACATTTCTCCTTAGTACTATTTCTCTGCAAGCTGCCTAAGGGCCAAGCTATCTGTGAGCTGTGCAAAGGAGGAGTGAAAAGTTGGTTTTTTTTACCAGGTCCACTGACTTCACCCAGAGCATCCATGTTTTCACAAAAATACCCAAGTAACATTTTGCAACTACCTTATTTTGACTGATCTCCAACTATGTGTGGATTATGAAGCTCAGAAAGAAGATAAGGCCTTAAAATCCTGTGCAACTCTTCTATTTCATTACTATATTGCTCTTGCTGCCCAAAAATGCAGTCATGCGCTTTGTTCTTACATTCCACAGATTTTGGGGCAGATATGGGACAAGTGCAGAGCAGACTCATGGGAGAGGGGCAGCTAAAAGCTCGCCAACTTTCACATGCATTACCCAAGCTATGGAAGCAGGCCCTGGTGATCAGCTCCTCTGAGGAGAACAAGAAGCCAACAGAGAAATCCAATGTTTCTTTAACTTCTTGAGGACTTAAGTTAGAGATGCTTTATTCTAGGGACATGCAGTTTTCTTCTGGATAAAACAGGAAAGCCACAGTCTTATAATAACTGAATAGCAGAATTCTAAAACCTTACCTCCTACACAGACACTGGATGGCTCCAAATATAAAATCTCAGTGCACGATTGTTTCAAAACCTATTGCAGAAGAGGAAATAGTCACTAATAGGTTTCATAGCACTATTTCAATGAGCAGTCTTAGTTCAAAACAAATGCTTTTCCCTACAACACACATACAACTACAGGTTTGGTTTGCTAAGTCTGACTTTGTAGGACATTGCCTGGAGCATGCGCAGCTCCTGCACACCTGCACAGTCAAGTCTAGGAGTTCCTAAGGCTCGGATTAGTTTGTTAAACCCTGGAGAGCCTTTAAAATATAACAACGTCCAGATCCCTAACCTGATTTTCCATGAGCCTGATCCAAAACCCAGCCCAGTCCAGAGCAGTGTTCCAGCAGTCGAGCCCGGTCAAGCCAAGTGCACGTTACCGGAGTGCTGGCACCCTGCCCCGCGTGAAGAGGCGCGGTGACAGCGGTGTTCCTAATGGCGCTGCCTACCGTCGGGGGGGAGCTCACTGCAGCTCTCCCTGTTGTGCGTGGTATTCTTAGCAGGCACTCCTAAACGTTCCATGGCAGCAGTTCAGGTCCCTGGAATCACATGCACAGCACAGAGTCCTGTCACTGTCCCCTCTCGATCTCCGTGGCCCAGGTCTGTGCCTGCTGCTGAGCTGCCCTGAATTCCTAGGAATGTCCCTCTGCCTCACTCTTAACTCCTGCCTTCCTCCCGGTAGGACTCTTTACCCTCTAGGATGTTTCCCAGTGGCTCATGTTGCTGTGCATCCGGGCCCAGCAGAAACAATCATGTAGTCACTGCTCTGGCAAGAAGCACGCCAAGCTCCAAGAAAGAGAGCATCCTGCCTCACTGAACACTGCCCATATTGCCTATCTCCCCACAAACTGTTGTGCGCAAATTAATTTTTTTAGTGCTTTAAAACCCACACTACATAATAAGTAGTATTTAAGAGAAATGGAGACCTCACAGGCACATGCATTTGGATGAGATGCAGCAACAGAGATCTTAGGAAAGAATGTAGCCCAGAGTTCAGTGCAAGCCAAGCAGTTTGTATTAGCTGAGTATCTCGCTTCCAAAAAAGGGCTTTAGCCTTTTGATTCCTATTGCAGCGTGGAGAGAAGTCTCCTGTGGCTTGGTTGGGGGATGGGAAATATTTTGTATAGCATTTTATTCCTTTGCTGAAAAAGCATGTTCAGTTTTTTTCACTGAAGAGTCGGATAAACAGCTCAAGTGAAGCTGAGACTAGAGGCCAGCTTTATGTGAAGCACAGATCCAGCAGGTGGCACAGAATTTAGTAACTGTGTTTGTAGAGGGAGAACCTTCCAACCCCTGTACTGGCCTCATTTGCCCAGTGTTTGAGGACAGGTCAAGGGTACGAACTGGAGGTCAGGGAGAGGGGGAGACAGTGACTTCCCTTGCAAAGCAGTAGTTCTCTAATTTCATTATATCCCAGGGTGAATTTTCTAACACTGTGCTTTCAAATGTAATATAAATCAGGAAAAAAACCTACCTGGATATATTTAACTACCTTTGAACTTAAGAACAAACTGGGAGGGGCAGACACAGCAACTCCAACTGAGCTGAAATACGGTGTAGATAAAACGGTCACAAATGGTGAACCAAAGCAAATTTCAGCAAAGAGGTCAGGATACACTGATTTCCTGCATGGAATCCATTTTCATACATGCTCTTGGCTAAAGCAGAAAATACCAGGTGTTAATACTGCTCCCAGAAATAACCACTTCAACAATAATTTTTTTGTAATTTTTATTACTGCTGTCCTCTGCTTAGCTTAAGCAAGAGGTACTGCTTAGAGGCCCTCCCTTTGCAAGGATGGTGGCCTAATTCTACCATTTTCCCTCAGGCAAAGCTTATATTGGGGTAAAAAAACCTCTGAAACTACTGAAATTCAGATTTGTAAGTTTACCGGTTCTTTTCTATCCTTCAAAAAGCCTCTTGATAGTGCACGCTTTGAAAAACAACAAAAAAAGTGGCTAATGGGAGAGAAACTGGCCTTGTCTCCAAAAGCCCCTGCCTTCAACAACCACCTTTAAAAGCAGACATCAAGCCTTGTAAAGGACTAACTGGATTCAGGTGGAGCCAATCAGAAGCAGATAGATAGATATAGTTCTTTGCTAACCTCTACTTGTGCTCTGGGTTCTCCTCAGCACTCCCTCTAAGCAAGGCTGGAAGTGTTCTGGACTGAGTTTTCCCACAGTTAACAAAAGCCGTCACATTCTCTGCAGGGTCCAAGCCCATGAGCTTGTCCTGAGCACCTGTGTACAGTTTGGCTCACAAGGGTTCTGCCACCACCTTGGAAAACTGAGAATATTTTCAATACGGCAATTACTGCATGTGCTTTCATGTGTGGGGGAAATGAGCAAATCTGTATGTCTAAGAAGGAGGTACAAAAACTTGACACCTTTCTTTATTCCCACTCACTCTTTTCTATCTGTTTTTATCTTTTTTCCCTTTCCACACACGCTATTCCTTCCAGCCAGCACAGTGCACTCCAGCAGTCCAATACAAAGTTTATTTCCCCTGGGGAGAACTGATATGAAGGCATCTTACCCATTTTCCCTATGACCCAGGTACATTATTTAACATGCCTTCATGCCCCTGTCCTTTAGAATGTAAATCTAACTTTAAACTATCCTCATATGGAAACCTGGGCTGCCAAGTCAGCACGACCAGAACAAACGCCACAAAAATCTATACAATGCTCCCTCTTTTCCAGTTCGGGATAATCCAAGACACTGCAAATTCATTATTTAGACATCTACTACCCACAAGAAGAGCTGAAATAACTCTGTAAGGCCATCCTTGGATAGGATAGTTAAGCACTCTGCTGTCATAAAATAAATTCAGATGAGACAAATTGCCTTAGTTTAACAGCATGCAAGGAGAGATTCTGAGAATTGATGTCACCCACTTCGTCTCCAGAGGTCCACACCAAATATAGGACTCTGCTCCCAGGCTCACAAAGGCTTTTCTCTCATTCCCTGCCCTCCCCCTCCTCCCACTACTGTATTGCCCAGAGAGAACCAATCGCCCCCAGACCCAACTGCAAAATAGAGCAGAAACCTGTCAGCCTTTGTCCTGCTGTCTTGCAGAAGTGGCGAACTGTGGTAAGACTGGAAGGTGTTCTTCACCTTGTGAGGTGACCTGTGCAGTGCAGGACTGGTTCCAGGTGGAACCAGAGCCTATGGAGGTAAAGTGACCACAGCTGTGAGCTCGTTAGCAACTGATGGGACAAGAGAAGGCAGTAGAGTTCTGTCCTTAGGCAGTCAGTCTCTTGGACTGTAAGAAAATGAGACATGGAATCCAGACCCCATACATCCCCTTGTTCAACAGCAACACAACAGACTGCTGAAGAAATGATTCTGTAGCTTCTCCATAGGCAGGACTTGTTACATTGCTGCCACAGTGCAGCAGCAGCAACCAAGCATCTTGGGTTTTAAACCCTGGTGTTTTTCAGGGTCAGTTCTCAGAGAAGCCAGCGCAAGAACCAGTGGCACGAATGAAGCTCATGCTCCACGCTGACTCTGCTGCCGGGCACTGCTCCACAGGGATGGCTGGATGCAGGGCAGCCTCCCACCCCTTCATGAAATCCCTTCTTATGGCTTTTGAGTGGACCCTGTGCAGTTTCTACAGCCTCTCTCAGTAAAGCAAGTTAATCATTTCAGAACACTTTCGAGAGCAGAAGTTACCAGAAGAGAGGCATCCAAGATACTCAGGGGCACTCGCAAGCCAACTCATCCTTGATGCTGGCACACATTGGGTCCTACCTGCCCAAACAAGCTTTTCTTTGCTGAAAGAGTTGCTTGTCAATCAGCTGCTGGGCTGCCCAGCTCCTCTGAGAACATCATATCCATCCCGGCTGGGGCTGTGGAGCTGTAAACCACCTGTGTCCAGGATGTTTCAGTGGCTCACAAGTAAGCATACATGTAAATCTTCTTAAAACAGTTGTAGGAAGTTCATTTATTAGGTCCATTTATTCATTACCAAAAGCTTCACCAGCTTTTCCATGTGGCCCCACTTTTCACCTAGAGCATTTTTCCCAGACCAACCTGATTGTAATCCACATCCATCCTCATGGCTTTCTGTGCACTTCCTACCAGAAGGTTCCTGAAGGCTCACACCAACTTCAGCTCACCATTTCTACAGCAGTGGAGTCCCATTTTTGTCATTACTTACACATTCCCTCCCACTAGAGCTGTTGGAGAAACGCTGTCTGTTTCTGACCTGCAGGTGTCTGAATTGACCGCACGCTCGGGTTTTGTCAGCTCCGTGCTGCAGAAACATCCCACACCCAAATTCTGACATCAGCACTGGAAGGGCACACGTCCCTGCAGCACACTACACAAAGGCAGCCAACTTACAGGCTGACTTCAAGCTCCTCACTGCTCATGGTGTTTGCAAACTCCACCTCTCTTTATCAATTTTGCCTTGTCAGAGATCTTTCCTCTGCTTTATGCAATGTTTCTTCTTGTGGAAAACGTGCTTTGTGGATCTTCTAGCATCTCTTCAAACTGTCACAGACCGGGCCTGGCTCAGCCTGGACTCTTTTGCCATGCTTGCTGCTGCCTCTTGCAAGTTCTCATTGTTTAAGAGCGAAGCACGATGGCTCCTGCAGCATTTTGAGTATTTAGCCTGCCATACCCTCAGCACATGCTGCAGAACAGAGCTGTACCAGGTGGCACAGTGTTACACAAACAGCACCTTTCCCTTCCAGGACTCTAATGAAGCTTGTGCTCCGTGAAATTGTGAAAACAATGCACTCATAACAAGCCATGAGCAGCCCAACCTTACAGAGACAATTAACAAAGTACACTAAGTGTCAATTTGTCTTGCAACCTCACTCGGTTTCACTTAGCCCCATATGCAGTTCAAAAGTTTTTGGCAGCAGGCAGCACCATAAATTGTAACTTGCATGGCATCTGTTCCTGCCCAGAACCATACACTGATTACAGGGTTTGGGTAGGTCATAATTACAGCTGGATTCTTCACTGAGCCACCATAATGTTTTCAATTTTTCTTGAAAATGCTCTGTGGCTGTGTAAAGCGTTTGCTTCCCGGGACAGAGGTCAGAATAACCAGGAACTGCTGGAAGAAGACAGCTGCTGACGCATTTTGAACAGACTTGGCATGGTAATGACTCTGAACAACTAAGAATTTCTAGGGCCACCAGTGGCCTTTCCTCACTATGGATTCATTCAGACTTGCACCTCTGTTTACATCAGTGCTCAGCAGAAGCCAAACCCAAATCAGGCTGCTATGATTTTTGGGGAAAGGCAGCATGAGTCTCTGAACATAAGTGTATGTCCCGTAACAGAACAAATGCATCCAACTTGCTATATCCAGAACCTCTTTCTAAAGAAAAGAGAACAGTCACCGGTAAAAGCTCCTCTTTGTTGTGCTGCCGTATGGCAAGGTTTGTGCAAAGCCCACTGAGAGCGCGCCAGGATGGCTTCCACACTTTGTGTGTGCACAGATCACGTTCTGCAGTTTTAGCTCCTGGTCGGCGCACGAAGCCTGTCCCTGGAGCACAGCTCACAGACACGCTGCCAGCCAAGCTGTGCCCAGTGAGTGTGCACAAGCCAGAGACGGCAGCACAGCCCTGAGAGCCCCTTGCACGGCAGCCTCAGAGCTGCAGGCAGTAGTATCTTTTCTGTAGAGACTCCTTTTCTTTCCTCTCTCCCTCCCAAACATGGGGTCTGTGATTTTCTCTAGGAATGCTACAAACAGAATAGCTGGCAAGCAAAATTGTAACCTCAGGGAAAACAGACCTAGAAACTAAACACTGTTGATGGTGTTACACGCCATAAGGACGTGCCTTCCTCTTGAACTGAGCCAAGCTCCTACCTCAGGTAACCACAAAACCAGCCTCACCAAGAGCTGCATCTCCCATCAGAATACATATTTCAAGACACAGTGGTAAGCACGCTCATGTACTTGTCACTGCAACACATGGATTGTCAGTGTGATAAATTTATGGCAAGTGGGGGGCAGTAATGGAAGGTGATGTCTGAAAGGGCCCTGGTAATATAAAGACTGTTTAAATGTACCTTGAGCATTCGGTGCCTCAGCAGGCAAAGCCTCAATGACTGCCAGCTGTGGGCCTTTTCTTGGTGAGGAATTGCCTACACCTTTGGGCTCCCGGTTTAGCTGCTCAGCAATGCCACTGTGGAGGAAGCTATTGAAATGGCAGGCAGCAGCAGGGCTCCTGTACACAGGTGGAGCAGGCCATGCAGATGGGGTCCAGGAGCCTGGGTCAGAGCTGTGAAAGCTGTCCCAGCCTACAGAACACTGCTCTTGAGCGAGGCCATTCTCTGGTGAGTTAATGCCTTCTGGAGCCCCATCTCAGCTCGGGGCTGTGGAGCTCCTCAGAGGAAGGGATGATGAAGGCAGAATTGTGCTGGTGCTGGCTTAGCCAGCCCTGAGCTCACCCAGCTGCTTGGTTTAGTTCCTAAAACTATTCTGCTTCATTCCTTCCAATTGGCTGAATCAAGACTGGGCTTACCCCATGTTTCCATGTGGGTTTGTTTTTCTATGAGTCACTTAGAAGTATTACCGGCAGCTTGTTTCCTTTTCTCTTCTTAACTCAAAACTTCTTTTTCCCACTACTGCTAAGACAGTAAAAAGGAAAGAGAAGTGAATCAGGAGGTGTTTAATTGGTTTGCTGTACTCACTGGTTTTGTTCTAGAGAATGAAACGCTAGCAGACTGTGCATTGAGTAGGATTTTTTGTGCTGAATTCAGTGACTCCTATGGCATGTTAAGTCAACATGTGTGAAATCAGGGTGATGAAGAATTTAAGGTGTATGTAGGCTGGTACATTGCTACAGGCTTCTCATTCATGAGTTGTTGCTTTTTTTATGTAACAGGACTTGGGCCTCCTAATATTGTGGCAGAATTAGGTTTTAACAAGAAAAGATCTGGAGTAGGTTACCAGAGGAAATAAATTTTGGTCAAACTCTTGATTTCTGTGATTACACTTGAGAAACCTTAATCAGACTTTTTAAGTGAGAAGCACCTTCACAGTCTACCTTAGGCTAGCCTGTCCATATAGCAATTAATGTTTAAACTCCCTGAAATTAACTGTTTCCAAAGTGAAGCCTTTCCTTCTTTCTAGCATTGGTTTCACATCACTTGCCTCTGATCTGTTCAAGCAGGCTCCGTCATTTATTTCCCCACTGCTGATCTGTGCAGAAAGGCAGGAAGGCAGCAGGACCACCTCACACTAGACGAAAGGCATTCAGTTCAGGAGGACTTAGAATGAAACACATGCTTTTCAAGGAAACACCATTTTGGTGCCTCTCTCCCACAAAGTCAGAGCAGGAACTGCAGCAGTTAATATCTAATGGGCCCTACCTTTCTCTGCTGCCAAACATCTGTGCTTGTGACTACACCTTGCTGCCAAGCCTGGCCTGCTCCCTGACGCCGCTCAGGAGTGCTGCGGACAAAGAGCAAGGGGAAGGGGAAGGCTGCTACCCCATCCCCTGTCTCAGTTAAAAAAATCCCCGTGACATATGGTCTTGCATAAAATCACCACCCGAGAGAAGCCTGGCACGGCGTTAGGTTAGTGAGAATATTCTAATTACACCAAGGCTGAGCAGCACCTCATTGGCAGCCACCGAGGAAAGCAAATGGAGATGACAAAACTGTGGATCATGAAATGCGTATTTTAACAGCACTGGAACCTTTACCCCCAAATTACTAAAAACAACCCTAAAACTATTACTTACCAAGTAATGTAACTAGGAATCAAGACAAACTGTTACTTTCCATAACAGGAAAAAAGTTGTTTGGGCTATTTATTTTTTTCGTAACTAGTAAGAAAAATCTGGCTCGAAGAAACTTCTCACTGAGGAGTCACTGGATGTCATTTGGACTCGTGACTGCCTCCTTTGGAGCCGGTTGTAGAGCATCCCTTATGTAAGAGAGCTGCCAGCCGTGCAGGGCTGGCTGACAAGTCCCATCCCAATCACAGAGCACAGGCACGCTCACTCTAACCAGAGTCGTGTCAGTGCCGGTACGGGCTTATCAAGCTCACTGTGCTCCGGGAGAACATTATATGGTTTGTAATATGTCAGAGAATGTCAAATTGAGGGCTGCACGGCAGTGAAGGGTAGAGCAGAAAGCATTCTATTCCAGGCCATTGATTCCTTTTAACAACTACATGCAGTAATTCCCAAAACTATCTCCTCAGTCTCAATCACATGGAAAACATAGCGCAGCATTAGTTCTGAACCTTGCACCCAGTGCAGCTTGAAGATTAGACTGTCCAAGGGGATTAAATAAGATGACTGATTTAATCAGAATAATTCTTTTAATGATAACGTGCTGCATTTCTCCTCCCCCCACCTCCTTAAAGGTCTAATAGTTTGCTTCCTGGATTCCCAGTGCATAGACTGAGCATATTTTCTTCCTACAGGAAATGATCCAATTAAGTTGATGTATAATTGATAATGAACCGTTTAAGCTGATTTTGGCCTTGAAAAATCTTAACCGCGTCCAGTCAGCTGGCTGACCCCCCCTTTATCTGCAGTGGAGGGACAGCACTTAGGGAAAGGGAGGGAGCAGGATAAGCACACTGCCCAGGGAAGTGCAGGGAGGCAGCCTAGCTCAAGGGAGCTGCACAGGCTGGACAGCAGTAGGGATTACTTGAAAATCATGCGGTCCCTGATTGGTGCTCAGTACCCAAGTTGCAGCCTGGCCCCTGAGACAGCAGGGTTCGGGCAGCGCAGCCTGGTAAGCTGTCACGTTAGAGACACGGACCCAGCATTCTCTGATGTCTGATCCTGGAGCACCACTGAAGCAGTGGGGAAGCTTCCCACCCTCCCTAAACACCAATTCTGTTGCCTTACAGCAGGTACCAGCGGGGGATGCTGTGTGAGTTTGGTAATTCACCCTCCCCCACTGCCAAAGCCGGGTCAGCCTGAGGAAGTGCTGCTGACAGCACAGCTGGAACAGAAGGCATCAGACTCATGAAGAGAGGCTGGAGCACATCTTTGGGAAGCCAATGCAGTAAGTGTTATAAACATAAAGGCTAAAGTTGTTCCTCACATGAATACCTCTTGCCCACCTCAAGAAAACAGACTACCTCTCACTAGACTTGGATTTTGTCATTGCCTGGGCAGCAGCTGGCTGTCCAGCAGGGTTTGTGGGCTTCCCTCCCACAAACCATGCTGACCTTGCGTTAGTGCGGCAGACAGGGCCAGGCCTGCTCATGGACGATGTTGCCAGCAGCCTGCGGGGCCCCCTGCCCGTCTCTGCTGGGCACACAGGTGCGGTGCCGGTGAGCGTCACGTGCTCCAGGTGAGGCGGCTCTCGGCTGAGCGTGGTGCTCCCGCGCACGCTTGGGGCAGCAGCTCCCTGCGGGGCCCCCTGCCCGTCTCTGCTGGGCACACAGGTGCGGTGCCGGTGAGCGTCACGTGCTCCAGGTGAGGCGGCTCTCGGCTGAGCGTGGTGCTCCCGCGCACGCTTGGGGCAGCAGCTCCCTGCGGGGCCCCCTGCCCGTCTCTGCTGGGCACACAGGTGCGGTGCCGGTGAGCGTCACGTGCTCCAGGTGAGGCGGCTCTCGGCTGAGCGTGGTGCTCCCGCGCACGCTTGGGGCAGCAGCTCCCTGCGGGGCCAGCAGCGATGCGCTGCCACGCACAGCGAGGGACACAGGAACCCTCTGGCTGATGTGGAAACCCCCAGGATATTCCATAGATACCCCTCACTGCTGTCCAAATGAATCGCGACGCCACAGGCGTTTTGCTGACCGCTCTTTGCAACAGGACCACACTTCCCTCCATCAACCACGCAGTTTTACTGGGGAGAATTTATACTTTATTAGCAGAGAATTTATATTTTTATAGCATTCCCTGCTGATACCCATTTAGCCAGAGTCTGATACTGGGTGAATCTAGGTTTTTTTTAAGGAACTTGTGTGCATTTAATCCTTTGTTGGGCCTCACTGGTCCCGGGCGCACTCCTTGGATGGGTTTAAGTCAGTCTATACCAGCCTGGGAGTTTGCACCCTGCAAACCCTGAGGTGTCCTCTCCCCTGGTCACCCCTTCACCAGGAGGCAGATCTTTGAGTATCCCAATTTGCAACTTTTCCTGGACAAACTGACAGCTTTATGCTGAGGCATTGGGTTTTTCCCTAAGAGGCTCAGCCAACTTGGAGAGAATTTTGCTTCAATTTACAATGCTCTGAGTGCTGCAACTACTCAGTTCACATGACTTGATCTATTTTTTTTTTTTGTCCATTATGTTTAACAGTGGGTTTCCCATGTAAAATGAGCAAAACAAACCTGAGCACCTGTAAAATGAACAAGCAGAAGATTTTACCAATTCTATTTCTAATCCTTTCCAGGTAGAATTTTTAAGAAATTTTGTAACACTGAAAGATAAAACAACTCTAGGCTGACCCTTTTTTGAACTACTTCCTCTCAAGTTCTGCATTTATCAGTTCCTGTAGTCTTATCCGGTAAGTTTTTGTGGTGTTTCCTAAGAACAAAATATATTTTAACTTCCTGTATTAAGTGCTGTCAACTTACTTAAGTATAAAAACATGTTTGTCTACTTTGAGCTGTCATACGCTCTAATAATGTTACTTAAGTGAGTTCTCTTAATGTAACTTTTCAAGGTATCACCTTGTCCAACTCTGCCCGCAGAGACAACCAGACAACTTTCACTCACAAATCAGCAGGACTCGAGTTTAATTAAGGGTTTCATTTTCTTATCTAGTACTGTTCTGCTGCATGATGGCAGAAACTGTGCCCTCTCAAAGCCTTTACCCTGTCCTGGCTCGCTCGCAAGGCTACACTCCGTGTAACAATCAGCCAAACCCCCATCAGTAACTGTTCCTGAGAGTGCAGGAACTTGCCTTCAGCATTTTGCTTTTAAGCTCTAGAGTTTTGCTCAGATTTATTCACCCTGACAATGCTATTTAGTTATGACCTTGTAAGCCAGGTATGAGCAATGCAGGCAGAGCAGGAATCTTCACAAAGCAGCCCCCTCTTAACAGGTCTAGACAGGCTTTTAGAATTGGTAGTGGATGTTATTCAGCAGAAACACAAGGGCATGGAGGTGCTTCAGCCCTTCTCACTTCCCTAGGATTTTATCAGAACTAATGTCAAAACATGGTGCAAGCTCTCCGGCATCTAAGCCAAGGTTACTCTAAATGTTCATCTCAACTGTCCTGAATGTTAATCCCTGGTCATGATTAAACAGACATTGTGTATCTGTCCAGAGAAAATAAACTGGTGTAGCGGCTTATACCAAAAGCAACTGGAGGAGCAGGTACTACAGACAGTCTGTGCTAAAATTCATATTTTTTTTCTAAGCACTAGCAAATGTAGACTAACTGCTCAGCTGTCCTGGAATACAGTACAAATATAACAGGAGAGCAGCCAAATAGTCTCATACCTGGAGAGATCGATGTAGTAGAGGCTCATAAATCACCAGCTCAGCAGTTGTGTTGTAGTTTTGCTCAGAGGTTTTAATTGCTAGATGGCTACCATTTCTGAAGACAATGTTTTTTCTGAACAGAAATTGTTCAACAACATTCACAAAGAGTTTCACAACTGCACCTTTGACTCTGTACTTTGAGCAATACTCCTGCATGTTTGTGACCTATCTCCTTTTCATCTAGTTTGAAATTAGCTTTCCCCTTTAGATCAGTGTCTCTGAGTCTGTATTCTCTAGCTAACTTGTAAACTTAAATCAATTTATAATAGCGACTAAAAAGGAAAACTGTGACTCTTTCATGTTCAATTAGATCTATTTATCAGTGCTATAATGTTACACGAACGAATTGTCACAATCACTCCAAACTCCTGCAAAGAAAACTGAGTATTAACTACAACATACCAAAATAGCCTATTAACACTGCCACCACACACACAAAATCTAAACCAGCCAGAAACCCTACTATGGATACTTCCATCAGTGCTCTGCAGTAAAGGTTTTAGGCAATACCACATGGGCTGCACTGTCTTTTCAGGAGAATGAATGCCAATGCATCAAAAGATTGACTACCTTTCTTTAGAAAGCTCAAGGAAGATTCTGGAACTACATTACTTTTAAGTAACAAGGAAGGTAAGTTGTTGTGTTATGGCATTCAAAAAACCACACTGCTCAAGGGAAGTGATAAATTCATGACTGTGTAGTATCCTGTATGTGAGCAGTATCCTTTTGTTGCTTAAAAAAGGAAAGGGAAATGAATGATAGTGGGCTCTCTCTCAGAAAAAGGATTTCATTATTGCTTTTGACTTCTGCCAGTAAACCTGTTTGCACTGTGCTGCCTACATGCAGCAGCAGCACCATTAACCTTGCGTAAAAGACACGGCCTTCGGTCTAAAATTAGACAAATTTTGTGTCCACAACCACAGGTGTCTTAACATACAGCTGAAACAGTGTCAAGCCACTGATCACAACCAAAATGTTTCTCTTTGATCCCTTCTCACAAACCACATCAATCAGCAGAATGGTCTCATCTCACCCATGGGTGTCTCTCATGCCATGCTGAAAATTGGAACTGAGTCTTACCACTTACTGGGATAAAAAATGTTTAAAGTCATGGATTTAAAATGCTTCTCTCTGTATGTAAAGATTTGGGTAATTCCTAAATTGCATTTATTCCCCAGATTTTAAGCAGTTGTTCTCAAGTCTCCCAGAGTAACAGTCTCCATTTTTTCAAAACTAAACCCAAAGCAGTCATTTATCAGAGCATCCTCCAAACTTCCCACATGAGCTCCCCTGTCCTTGTGAGGAGTCCTCAAATGCTACAGAAGGTCTGAGCATGAATAACTGCAGGAGGCGCAAGCAGTGCTGATCTACAGAACTGCATCTCTAAAGTAATGGGCAGGGAACTTAATCTGCTGTAATTCCTGCCTTAGGAAACAGTTCTGCCTAGAAGAGCAAGTGGGACCAGAGAGTATGCTCAAATCTTGAGGAAATGTAAAACTTATTGCCTGGTACTCACAGAATTGATTATCCCCTTAAGTGCTTGGAATCCTCCAGTGACAGGGAAGACTTGCTCTTTCACATCAGCAATTTTTTCCAGCTTTGGAGAGAAAATGCACGCAAACACATGAATAATCCGGCAAACTAAATTCCTCACACTGCTTTACACCCTTAAAATTTAGATGGATGTCTAAAAGCAACCTTCACCAACTCTGCGAAGAGAAGGAAACTTTAAAGCTCTCTCACAGCTAGCTAAGAGTTTTCTGAACTGGAGGACTTAGCCCAGCCAACTGCAGCTCACAAAATGGTGGCCAGTGATTGTGGCAAGCATCACACTGGAGAAACCTTTTGGGGCCTGTATCTTGGCAGAGATTTTGCACCTCTGCCCAGAATTACCTTCCTTGTTTGCTCTGCCTTTCACTAAAAACCCTTTCTCTGCATCTTCTGCAGGAAGGAGCCTTTTGTGTACCTCTCCCTTGAAGGCACTTTGACCCAACAGGAGCAGCTACGGCCTTCACTGGGACCCACTGGACTCTGGAACAGCTTTTCAGTGAAGGACATGAATCCCACGTTCTTTTCCTTATGCCGAGACTGTTACATATACACTGCCTGCATCTTGTCTACAGCTCCTCTGTTCATGTGATCAGTACCTTGACCTGGTTGCCATTCCTATGAGAGAGGTTTGCCTGCATCCTCTCATGAGCATTTCCCAGTTAACAAGGGGATTTCCAACTGGTCTCCTTGGCAGTGAACACGACACCCACACACTCTATTTATGTCTACGTACACATCTGAGTGTGTTTCCTGAGCCAGAGAAGACATTATGCTGCCTAATGTAAGTAAAATTAAATTTCTGTACTACTTAACATTAACTCTGTAAAACTCTGGGTTGAGGTACTGCCTAGTACTCTAAAATAGTAAAGTTTTTATTCTTACCTGTTCTTGTTCAAAATCCTGGACACCAACACAGTAAACTCTCGCTCCCAGCTCTCTGGATTTCCTTGCCTGTGGTGTCACAGAACAGAGAAATAAGCATTTTTTTTTTTATTCAACAGGCAGCACCCAAACTCTGCTGAGCATGACATGTATTTCCAGCTTGAGCTCACCTCCTTCTCTGCATACAAGGGAATCTG
The DNA here is from genome assembly GCA_013400175.1 of Phainopepla nitens. Taxonomy (NCBI): domain Eukaryota; kingdom Metazoa; phylum Chordata; class Aves; order Passeriformes; family Bombycillidae; genus Phainopepla; species Phainopepla nitens. The sequence continues at coordinate 30,262 of VXBQ01007922.1, read as the reverse complement.
ACCATCCAGCTTGCCATCAGTCAGTGCAATGATGATACTAGAGAACCTTGAGGCTCCTTGCTTCGCAATTTGCACATTGGCCTGAAAACAGCAAAAGAAATTATCCACCTTAAAACTACACTCAAACTTTTAACTGTGATGCATCTTAAAACCATTTCATACAACATCTGAAATAACAGCCTCATCCTCAAACCTCTCTCATGACAATCCTCTGCCTCCCTTGAACTCACTACCAGCAGGGAAACCCCTTATCAGTCCTTTCCAGCCACCATTGAGCCCATCTCCAAAGCACTGGGATCACCGACCCATCAACCCTTGCCAACACACAGTTCTTCCAGGACAGAGCTCTTGAAATCCACTTCTAGGATTTCCTTTGCTACCCCTCAGATTTCAGATGTAGTCGGTAGGTTCCAAGATATAAAAAAGAATGGCTTAAAACTTATTTATTTATTTTTTTAAGTAGGAACAGAATTCCCTTTGCTCAGCTTTTCAGTGTGCAAATCCTGGTTACAAACATGGCTCTACAGTCACAGGGGAAGAACTGACTTGTCTGTGACAGCAAAAGCTTAGATCCTCACCTTTAGGGCCAGGGTTTTCATCAAAACTGCATTATTTGAACAGCTAGGAGCTCCACAATTAAGACAGTCTAAAATGAAGAGCACTTGTCTGGCAAAGGCTGCGCCGTGAGGTAAACTCTCCCCAAGGAGCGCGTTCTAGAAGGCACCACAAGCCCACAGCCCTGCCGAGCTGCCTGTGACTATTTACCACGTCGCTGGGATGCTGGGTGAGCTCTGAGACCCAGCATCACCACACAGACCACACAGACCCATGCTCTGTGTCAGAGAAATTCCATATGGCAAACTGCTGTGATGGCTAGTCATCTTCTGCATGGGATTTGTGGAGCATCCAGGCAACCCTGGGACCACTCAGGCAACCCAAAAGATTTGAGCATAACAGACTGAGGTGTACAGTTTATGTTCTATTTATGTTACAGGCTGTTACCCAGAGGATGTGTTGATTGCAAGAAGATGAGGAAAACCTACCTGTTTTAGTCCTTCATGTATATATGTCTCTCCTGCTGGTTTCACCTCCTCCAGATCCTTTAGACCTTGCTTGATTTTCTCTCTGCGAACAAAAAAAAGGTAAGAGTCTGTTTGTGTGACCTGAGGTGTGGAAATGGTGAAATTTATCAATTGAAAGAAAGTATTGGTCCTCCAGGAGAACTGAAATGAAAAGGTCCAAATTAGAGCCTTTTGCCAGGATCTCATGTGGAGGCAGACTGTGTATTCATGACAGAAGTGGTGCTGTGGGAACAGGTATTTCAGACCTATCTAACGCAATATGCTTCGGTGAGTTAAAAAGCTGGAATCATGGAATATGTTCAGGCAGAGCAGGTATTGCACAGAGGTGCCAGAGCCTCAGCATTACGTAGTCCAGTGGAAATTCTGTTGTCTTAGCTCTCCTTTGCTACTTTAAACCAATTTTGCTTCCAATCACACTGCAATCAGAGAAGAAATCTCCTACAACAGCAGTTGTGTTTCAGCAGAAATCTTCCAGACCAATATGCAGGAATTTAATCACATAGAACTGAACTTCAATAATTAAAACCTTTGCCCTGAAGAAAATATCAACAGGCAAATACAGCATTTGCAAGGCACCTTTTGACCCCATGGGAAAAGAGCAGGATTGAGGATAGTTTTTAAATTGTGTGTGACCTTTCATAAGACATCTCACGTAAGTCCACAGCTCACTTAGACTTAACAGGAGAGAATACATCTACCCCATGATTTTTCACGAGCAGTGCAGCACATGCACCTGCAAGATGCTCAATTAACTATGGGACTGAATGGGGAGAAGTCGACAGACTGCACCACAGGAATTATTTCCAGTGAAATCAGCACAAGTTGGGGGAACAAAGGCAGAGAGACTACTGAAAGAATCAAATCTGGAGGGTCTTCATTCTTCTGCAAACACAGTTTCAGCCAAGTCCATGGAAAGTCATGCTAGGAAAGGATAAGCAAAATCTAAGACAAGGCAAAATTTGGGCCAGAATATATAGAACACTGTGACAAATCTAGGTGAGAAGGAGGAACCCAGCAGGGGTGAGGAGATGGAGGGAAAATACATCGCAGGATGCATGAAAGCTTTCCTTAGGCCAGACCAAATGAGAAAGAATGCATATGCCACACTGCCTGAATGCCACCCACTCGTCATTTGTTCCACGGATGGGCTTCCTCTATGTTTAGCAGCTCTGCTCCCAAGTACAATCCATAGCTGGAGAATAAGCTCCCCATCACAGGATCCACTGATACAATCAGGGAAGGGAGGGCGCAAAAGAGATATGTGGCACTGAATGTATGGAAGGGAACAAGTTATGTAAGATAATACAATCTGTTTCATCCAAATATTTTACATTCAGCATCTATAGAAACAACTTGCAAGTGATTATGTACGAACACAGATTATAAACCACAGAGCTGGTGCTTGCCAGAAATGAGTGGCAGCACATCACAGGCGTTAGTGCTCTGCTGCCAAGAAACAAGCAGCAACTCAAGTCCCAGTTTTCTGAAACAGATTTCATTTTGCAAAAATAGCTTTTGTACAACCAGTTCGGTTCTATTTATCTGCAATGTCTTGTGACCCGGTCGCACAGCAATCCCTCTGGTGTTGCCAGGCCTCTGCCTACAAGGGGTTCCAGGAAAATCTTTGGTAGTGTGAGCTTTTTTAGCCACATTTAATCAGGCACTATCTCTTGCCCTCAGGGCACAGCTGCACTAGACAGACCCAGCCAGATGTGAACTAGCTCCTCGCACTCTCCAAGCTGGTCAAGTGCAAGCGGGTCCTGGTCTGGATGTCAGAAGGCCAGTGTGGATGCAGGACTTGGGGCCCCAAAACCAGCAGGAGAGGTGGGCTCCGTCACTCTGAAACTCACCCCTGGTTGCTTTGAAGGCCGGGCACGGGAGCTCCTGACAATGGGACTCAACAGTCAACCAGCCACAGTACTCAGGACCGCCACTCCTGCTCCTCAGTGCTCTCACAACTTCCCTTTCTCTGGGCTCTGTAAGGCTGTTCGGTAGCCACGGAAATCCCCAGGGGAGTTCTGCTTGTGTAACTCATCTGTACTGTGACAGCAGAGCCCTCAGCCCGAGTGCCTGGACATCCCACAGCACAGCTCGGGAACACTAACAAAGGGCCACTGGCCTTGCGGTGCAAGTCACAAAAGGGAGGGAGGTGGAAGAGGCAAAACAGAATCAGCAACTTGTAGTCTGTCTGTGTTTGGGCTGAATAAGTGCAAATTTAATATCTTTTACCCACTCAGCATATGCACTGCAGCCCATTTCTGTGTTTTAGCACAGGCACAACTAATTTTTAATAGCTACCCCATCTGTTCTCTCTCTAAGCTGTGTAACTGCCTCAGACAGCTCTTCCAGCAGCAGCCAGGCAAACACAGCTGTTAACATCCATGCAGATTCCAGAATGGGTGTTCTTAGCTCCCCTGAGGGGGGGACAGTACTCTGTATGTCTTTTCCATGTTGCATTCCACCTATTGAAGTGCTGGAATCTCGAATTACCTCAGCGTGGTAAGCACACGAGCGCTGGCAGGAGATGGTGGCTCTCACTGAGCATGTCTTTAAGATGAGAAATGAGGCTGCAAGGCAACGTGTGCTGCAAGGCAACGGGCTCATCCCTAACAAATGAAGGCAAACAAAACAGGTACTTGGGGTTTGCTGCTAAGGAGGATGTGCAGTAAACAGGAAAACACACACACACGTGTCAGTGAAACTGAGAGGGGAAGTGCTCTTTGACAAAAAGAGGGATGGCTCCATCTCTGACGAGGTGAGCTGTTGTACTGGTGAAAGAAAACCCTGCACGAGCCTCCTCAGATGCATCACCTGGAGGAGGCTTGTGCCTTCTAGACCTTTTAAACACTACGAAGAGTTGATTCACTTATAATAATTACTCTGCTTCACACTTGTGGCCTCTTGCACGGGCTCCTAATGAAAACCACATCAGTGGCCAACTCTGCTGTCCGTGATACACCCAGCAGAATGCACTCTGTGCAGATGAGTCTCTTTAGGCAAGCTGCCTTGGACCCGAGGGCAGGGGCAGCTCGCGTGACCGAGGCCCCAGACGCCTCCATGCCTTACACATCCCTGTGAAACCAGGAGCACTCAGCGCACCGCTGCACTAGAGACAAGGACGGCACGGTCAGTCAGGTGCCCAGGGACTCCAACCTCCCACTCTTCCACCTTCACCAACACAATCTCTCTCTGTCTCCAGCAGGAGTTTCACCCAGGCAGAGGCAGCAGGCTCGTCCTGGCCACTGGCACCAGTCAGTGCTGCCAAAGCAAGCTCACAGAAACCTGGACTGCTGCTGGCCAGCACAGCTGGCCAAAAGAGAACAAAGGCAACATCCTGCCAGCTGGATGGTGTTCTTGAGGGTTTCCACTGTCCCAAACCACTTGCTTTGCAACAGTGAGCCCCAAAGGTGAGTGCACCAATCTTTGTTTACCACTTATTGCAGTTTCTAGCTCCACTCCACAAATAGGCTGTAAGCAGCGTGAGAAGGCTTTTTTACCCGGGTGTTGTTGTTATTCTATGGATTTATTATAGCACTGTTGTGTACTGTGATTAACAATGACTTCTCTTAAAGAGTTAGTCACAGCACTGCTCACATTCACAAAATATTTGAGAATTTGGGGGCTTTGGTGCTATGCTGTGGCTTTCTTTATATCCACAGCTTTATTGTGCAGTAAACCCAGCAAGAACTTTGTGCAAACAATCAGGAGCCTAAGGCTTTCCAAACAAAAAATTCTGCCCTACTTTGATCTAACTGCTGGGAAGAAATTGTGGTTTCCTGACATTTGGGAATTTGCAAGTAAGCCAGGGCAGAAACATGCCTGCAAGTCCAAAGTGCATGTTACAAAGCAAGGCCATAATATCCCATAATCACCCTCACAAACACCCATCCCCAGAACTGCAGTGTGCTTAGCATCCTTATCTTCTGTCGGGATCAATGGGGGCTAGACAGTCTCAGCATTTTTCCTCCGCTGAATTCTTTAATATTTAAAAGGACAGCTGCTCCAGCTGTATCTATCCATCCTTACCTATGAACATGTGGTCACAGTTACCAGACTCCTTCTCCCTTCTCCTTGTAATTCCCCCTGAACAAGAAGGGTGGCATTTTGCTTCCCCTGACACACCAGCAGGAGCATCAGCCAACGCTGAACAAGAGCCAAGTCCCTCAAGGGAGCCCACCAGAACTGCAGAGGTTCTTCCTGTGTTTTACATGAGGCATCTGAGAGGAACATGGTTCTGTCCATGGCTCCAAGCGTGCCTCAGACAGGCAATGAAAAAGGCACTTGTGTCCCCGAGGCAGGGTTCCAGCATGCTGCCCAGCGTTTCAAGTGGTCTCTGTGCTATCAGCGCTGCCTCCCAGGCCTGATAAGGAACAGGCCACTGACAGCCCATTGAAACGGAGAGAAAGGACCTCATTGACTTCAGCGGGCCTCAGAACAGGCTCAAGTGTCCTCTCATGACCCCTCTCAAGCCATCTGGAAAAACTGCTTTTAAGCTTGTCTCTGCCCACGGAGAGCAGATCCAATATCCCAGTCCGGATGGGGGAAAGTGGCTGTTCTCAAGTCAGACCACTTTTTAAATGCTAAAGCAGGAGGGGCTCAGAACTGTGTTTTCAGACAACTCAGATGTCAGCTGCATTTCTGTAGCATGACACCTGCCTGTTGCCAGTGGCAGTTCCTTTCAGGAAGTATTGTACTTGCTGTTACGTGTTGTTTAAAACAAACAAACCCACAGCAGAACTAACCAACTACAGCACTGACCCTGTGCTGTCACAGGGAGCAGAAATGGGATGGACCACCTCGCTTCCACCCTGCCACAGGTCCACGGAGTGATTCCTAAATGGTTTATCCCCATGTTCAAAACCAGAAGGTTGTGCACTGTGGTAGCTTCTGGACAGAAGAGAGAGAGCAGAGGTCGTGTTGGTTTTAAAAAGGCTGAGAGGACACCGAAGGAGGACACTGACAGCAGTGCCACTGTCCTCTGCTGAGAGCACTCGTTCCACACGACCATTTCTCAACTTCTATGAGTTCGGTAATTATTTTTGCAATATTCTCTTCTCTACCTCTTTCTCCTCCTTCTGTTTCCCCCCAACCTTCCTCATGCTAGTTGCAAATCCTCACTTGCTTTAGCAATCAGAGTGAGCAGCCTTGAATTCCAACACCTTGGAAACCATCCAGTGAAAGTTCAGGCTGTACATCGCCACAGTGTCAGAAGGATCTCACACCCCTCATGTGGCACCAACCCCACTGTCTAAAACAGGCCCTGAAGTCCACATTAGGAAATACAAAACAAAATACCTACCTTACGTGAGAATATGAGAAACGTTTATTTACCATTTTATGCTTTTCCTAGACATGAAAAAAATCCTGATAACCATCCTAGGGACACTGCTTTATAAAAGCAAATGGAAGAATCATTCTCGCACTGTGCCAAGGGAGACGCAGAGTCAGACAGAGATGAAAAAATTACCACTAGTTTTTCTGCAGAGCAGTAGCAGAGTTAACACCAAGGATTTGTTTCCCATCATTCCTCTCCTTCCTTTTTTATGAGGCTACCCAGGGTTATGGTCACAAAATTAAATCAGCTCTGTGGGCAAGCTTCATGCTGGCCACCACTTAGAGGTATCAGTCGTTGTTCCGTACCTGTTACTGCTCCTCTGATTCAGGAAGGGCAGAGGGAGGGAGGGAGGGAGGGAGGGAGAGAATTAAAAAAGCAGAGCACTGACCTGTCTCCAGTTAGCGGCATAATGACGTGTGCCTGGGTGGAAAACACGATAAACGACAGTCTCATCTTGGGGCTTCAGAAAAGGGAAAGAGGGCAAAAACACATTTCAGAGAAACCGACAGATGCACAGCATTTCATTCATTTATTCAGGTCTCATTCACATGATCTTTGTCCTCCAGCTTCCTAAGAACGTACTTTTGAACTACAAACCCATAATGAGAGGAGTTAAAGCACTTTTGCCCATCGTCTCCTTACCCAGATGCTCGGGGAGCAAAGCAGCAGAACTGTTGCTCTCTCTCACGTGACTAGTCTCCAGGGATGCGGCCAACCCTTTGGAAGTGTCAGGGCCACTGGTGTAACACGGAGGCAGGGACACCACTGGGATCCCGCTTGCTCCCATGGGTACTAACCAGACACACTTCCCATCTTGGAAACTGACCCCTTCGGGATGACACAATGTCAGTTTACAACTCTGCTTTCTCTTTATGTTTATCAAATCCTCCCAGTCACAGCCCCAAGAAAGCAGCATGCAGGGTCTTCCAGAGTGAGACTGGGTTTGTTTCTCTGACCAGAGAGTTGTGAGACTTGGAAACTTCTACCCTAAAAGCATCCAGAGAAATGTCATGGTAAAAAAGCAATGTTGTATGAATTGATGTTATTAAGGAATTCAGTCTTTTTTTTTCTTTTTTTAATTTATTTTTAAGAAGGTCACCTATTTCTTTGCACAAGGTTCCAGGGAATCATATCTAATTAGCAGTGGAAGACACTTAGGAGTTGCCTGATGCTGTGGAGGCCCAAGACAGGAATTTTCCCAAAGTAAGTTGTAACATCTCTCCTGCATGATTGTAAATTTGATTCACCACAATTTTAATATATTCACTAACTTTGTAATTAACTGCGTATGAGTATCAGCATTAATTAATCAGGTTATGTTATGGTTAGTAAGATTTCCACTGAAATCTTTCCACCCTCTCAGGAAGCGCAAATCTTTTACCACCTACCAAAGAAGTCCTGCTTTGGTACCAGGCTCTCTCTTTTTTCTTTTTTCTTTTTTTTTTTTTTTCCCATAATTCCAGAGCTTACAAAAGAACTTTCAAAAGTTTCTATCGCCCCCTGGACAGAACTTTTACATAAGTCTACAGAAGATTTGCTTTTGACAAGATGAAAATAAGCAATATTTAATTATAAAAGCCTAACTTTATCCTTTTCTTTATAACTGCACTCTGCACTTGGTTTTCCTCAGCAAAACCTACCATACCATCTCTTCCTGTGTGTGGTGGGGGATTCATTTGGTTTATTCTGGATTTTGTTGTGGGGTTTTTTTAAAGCAAAACACTGCAATCCTCAGCTGTTTATACAGAGCAGTCAGCCAGGGTTTAGAGCAGCTGTTTCTGGAGGAGCTGGACTTGCCCGACAGCACTGCTGACAGTAACAAAGTTGATTATATGTATGTACAACAAATGCACTGCTACATGGCATGGGCTTCCATTGCGGTTGAATTTTAACATTGCTCCCTTCCTTTTGACCTGCACTATATATTTACACATATGTTTCAAGCCTGTGTTCAAGACTGCTTCTTTATACAGATCTCCAAACACAGAATCTGAGCAGCACTCCATCAGAAACTAGGCATGTGGTATATCGAAAAACAACTTTAAGTAAACATCAAATCACGTCTGAGAGTCATTTAAGTAAGTATTTAAAGACACATGTTGCCACCTTTTTGCTGAGCTCCAAGCACAAGAAAATAAAGTAAAAGTTTTCAATATTTTCCAGCAATTTGGGTCTTAGAAGCCAAACTTTTAATGTGTTTGTGGAACACATCCTCTCGAGCTTGCAAAAGCACGGGAACCAGGGCGGGGGGG
>VXBQ01007922.1:0-20796 GCA_013400175.1 Phainopepla nitens | reverse complement strand
CATGGTCCGCGTCAGGCGCGCTCCGGTTCGTGTTGCTGCCAGCTTTGCGGTGTGCTGGAGAGTAAGCCGCAAATCAATTTCATGCTGAGGGGCAGTTGGGGATTGCACAAACACCGCGCAATTGTGATTTGAAACAAGAAAAGCCCCATCCTAACAGCGATCGTGTGTCTCCCACAGGCTGTAGAAAGGATCTTGCTCTTCCCTCCACAGGATGAGATGGGGAAGTCAGAGTCATCCTGCTGGAGAGTTTTCCTTCCATCTCCCTTCATCCCCATTCCTGCTGTCTCTGGATGGTTCGCTGTAGCCACAGCATGCTGACCTGGCACATCCATGTCACAGTGCCTTCTCCATGCCGATCCCAGCGCCAAGCCAAGCCTCCCTTATGATGCAAGTTGGAAACTTTACCAAAGCCCAGAGACCAGCAGTGAAAAATATCAGCCAGAGATCTGGCTCACTAAGTTCTTAATGCCTTTGTGCTAGCAAGGCCAAAGGGTGAGCAAGCAGTGTTTTACCATCTCCGTGGATACACAAAACATGGAAGATTAAGGACAGAGCAGCTTGGCCTTTGCCAGAGACCCAGCCAAAAGAAAGGCTGTGCAGAGGCGTGCAAGACGAAAGAGGAAGCTTGCTGAACTTCCCAAAACCAGCTGCACTCCAGCTTTCCAAGCTGCATGAGTCCACCCCAAGCCCCAGGAGCACTCGCCTTGCCGGGGAGTACGTGTCATGTTATCCAGATGTTGGAAATCTTGCTTCAAGCACATGTGACCCAGTGTGTTTGGAACAAGCCTCCACTGCCAGTTCACTCTTTACTTGTTTCCAAGTATATGAATTCCTCTTTTAGCTTGTGGTTTCTGCTGAAGAAGCAGATAAATCATGGCTGTTTTACTGGAATGGCTGGATGAGAGGGAGATAGGCACGTAGGACGTGTAGGGCACTGGCTCATGGCTGTTTGGCTTCATTCACACAAGGGCTGGAGCCTCCTTTCCCGGTTCCCAGAACTCGTTTGCTGATGCTTGGCTCTCTCCTCACCCTCTTCCAGCACCACAGTGCTGCATTAACCTCGGCACAGAGTGCTCGGCCCCATCAGGATGGGTGTTTCTCCCTGTGTGCACACAAACTGTCAGGAAAGCAGCCTCCTGAGCTGGTAGCTTCATGATATCCGAGGAGACAGATGGGGCATCAGCAGCTTGCACCTTTGGGGTCATACAGTTCCCTTCTTCATCTCTAGCACTTGCAGATGATTTCCCCACATGTTGTCCCTTAAGATCCACCCACTCCCACCTTTTTTTTGGCCCAGGCTGGTCGGGAAGACCTCGGGCAAACGCTGCGGAAGCGAACTCCTTGTATGTTGGGAGCGAGCAGTTGGAGGGAAAAGTCACCCTTGGCGTAACCTAGCTGTGAGCCTGGCCCTGCCCGTGGGTCCTCAGAAATGCTGCAGCAGAAAGGTGGTGCCTGGGAGAAAATCCTTCAGTGCTGTGGTGAGATGACCTCAGGACTGGAGTCAAAGCATGGCTTGGTGGCCACACAGGCTGCCTTTTGCATAGACTACAGAGGGTCAGGAGGGCTTTGTTGCTTGACAAATCCAGTTCAGGTCCAGGATACCTCTGCACAACAGCTGTAAGCCACCCTTCTTTCTTCAGGATGCTCAGTGACTGCCAACATTTGGAAAAATGAAACTTGGACGTGTCTTGGATGTGTGTGCGGCTGCAGTGGTGATTAATTAAATCTCCTTTCTGGCGGGATTGCCCTTCTGCGAAATGATCCGGGGGCAGCATGGAGCGGGACAGCTTCCAGACACCCTGAGCTGTGCAAACCCAAGGACAGGTGATGATGATAGGAAGCCTTGAGCCAGGGCAGCTCACAGGAAAATATTTTTCTTCTCCCCTCACAGGAGATGAACCACACATGAAAGTCTCATGCTTTGTGAAAGGAAGGAGAAACCAGAGGGACTCCAGCAGTTATACAACACGCAGGAGCTGTTTGAGAGCTGCCTCCTGAAGGATTAACTACAAATCCTTGTTCCCTTTACAACTGTAGCCTTGTGTCTGCGTGCATCCTGTAAAGCAGCATAGAAATGAATAAAGAAAAAGGACAGCATTAAGTAACACAGGAACTCTCGTGTACATGTGGTATTGCCTGCATCATCCAGATGGAAAGTATCTGTCTAGACAAATCTGGGAATTATGCAAGCTCAGAATTCCTGAATAGCTCTTCCTTTCCGACATCACAAAGCATTTGCAGTATCCACTGAAAATACACAGAGGAACACCGGGGGAGAAAGAAGAAACCCTTTTATTTCAACAGCCAGGAACCCTAAATACTGTTGGTGTGTCGGATGAGAGGAGGTATAAATGCGGGAAATATGGAGCGATGTCCCTGCTGTGTGCATGCTGACTCATCCCCGAGGAGCCAGGATCATCCCTGGTGCTCACTCCAGCCTCAGCAGAAGTGGGCAGGCTCCATTCAGCTTCTTGTGGTTCTCTGCTGCCTGATGCCCTGGACAAGGAGCTTGTTTCCACTTTTCCAGAGCTGTTTGTTTCCACGGTGCTCAGACATGCCGAAGGAATGAAAACAAAGAGGGGAAGATGGGCTATCCTGATGCAAACCACAACAGCATAAAAATAAATCACTCTTGGGCTGGGAGAGCAGAAAAAGAGTAGGGAAGAAAACATGGAAATTCCACTCTGGCCCGGGAGCTGCTGCTGGCTCTGAGCAATGCCCAGGGATCACCGGGGCTGGGAGCTCAGCACAACTCTAGAGTTGCAGTGACCCTTTTTGGTGTTCTTGGGAAACAACGGCCCAGCCCAAGGAGACAGAAGAATGGAGCAGTCAGGAACTCTCCCTGCAGATCAGTGCAACCCAGGGAAAGGATGACAGAATTCTCAGTAGTATATGGAGAAAAATAATTTTTAAGAAAGCTCAGGCTGTGATCCAGCAGTCATCCAGTTTGTGACAGTTTTATCCCTGACTCCAGGGGGACAGGTTCAAACCTTCCGAGGGCACATCCAAACAGAAACGTCTCTTGTGTTCAGTTTGGGGTCACCCGGGAGGAAAAGGGGATGACATTTATCCATCTGGCCTGGCCCCTTCAGTGCTGCCAAGGAGAGCAAGAGAGAGAGCATTGTGTCCATTCCGTCCTCCCAGGCCAAGGAGAGAGGGAGTAAAGAGCGACTGGGAGGCTGAGTGATAGAACAACTGCTTGTTTGGGGGCAGTCAGGGCAGTATTTATGCAGGGCCAGTGGGCTGCAGCAGGACATTGTGTCTGAGCCACCGTGGGATCAGCAGCCCGGAAAGCAGATGTGCCAATTTCCTGTCCTTGATGATGATGGGCCCTAATTACGCCAGAGCTGTGGCAATGTCCTTTCTTGTGTATGACCCCTAATTTGGTTTCGTGAAGTCGTCTGTGCCAGGTTCTTCCGGCTGCAAGGCTGGGCGAGTGACAGTCATGAAGAGCCGTGTGCTCTGCGTGCCCAAACACCTGGCCCGTGCTTTGAACGAACATATTTCAACTGGGAACAAAAGAAATTCAGGCAATCCATTGAGATTTGGGTCAGTTTCTTGGCTTGCTTTATCTCTTGCAGGTTATCGTGCCTGCTGACAGGGAGCTGTGTGCTGGGGGGAACATTCCAAAACAGGTGTAGGCACTCAGCAGAGACCAGCACTTAAGAGAGGCTGTTCACTTGTGAGGGGATGAATTTTGGAACTGGGGGTAAAAACACCTCCCTTTGTTTTTTCACCAGAGAGATTCCCTTGACAGTATTGCTGCTGGTGCTTTTTCAACTTTTCACCATTCCTTTCCATGGTTTTTTGCCAAATTATTTTGGGTTTTTCTTTCTCCTTTTTTTACTCTCTTTTTTTCCCCCTCATAATTTGAGGAGTTCCCCAGTTCTGAAGATTACCAGCGGGCATTTATTTAGCTTATGTATTTAAACAGAGGCTTTTATAAGTTTGGGAGAGGCTTGTTGGATGGCGTTGTGTGGTTTTTTTCAGGGTTTTTTTTGTGTGACATTTTGAGGAAGCTTCTTGAGATTTAGAATTTTTCTTTTTTCCTTCCCTTCTTTTCCCCAGGAGCTCTCTGGGGAATTAAGACATTTGTCTTTTCACAAAGTAGACCCTGCTTTGCATGGGTGGGGTGGCTGCTCCCGGTTGCTCCTGAGCCCAGCCGCACCCCCGAGGAGCTGGGTGTTGTTCCCCGACTGTGGGACTCTGATTGTGGTACTAGCAGCTCCAAGCCTGGGGAGCACCCGGGCTTGCTGCTGCTGGGAGAGGGTGGTGCTGGGCGTTTGGCACGGAGGTGGCGGGGCAGCGGGAGGCTGGACGTGCTGCTCCCCAGGACATCAGGGATGCGCAGCCGGGGCTTGGTGGCCACGTGGTGCCTGCTTCTTCCGATACCTGCTGGAGCAGGGGCTGTCCTCAGAAAGGTGTGGTGCTGGCACAGGTGGGGCTGGCTTGTGGGAGGCTCGTGGAGGAAGGAGCTGGATAAGGAGGGTTTGGGGCCGTCCAGCACCAAGAGGAGCATGTGGAGATGCCAGACTTCTGGTGGAGCTTCTGCAGTGAGCTGCCTCCAGATAAGAGTCAGGGCACATGGGAGGAGGGCTGGCTGGAGGTGGTGCTGCCATGAAAGGGGATGGAGGCTCCACAGTGCGGCTGGGTGGCAGCTTGTGCCACCTGGGAGATGGAGAAGGGCTCTGACCCTGCTTTTTGTGGCAAGTGAGGGAAGGAGCACCGTGGAGTGAGGCCCTAGGTGCTGGGCATGCAGAGTGGGGGGGGGAGGGACTGGAGAGCCCTTGGGGCAGGTCAAACAGCTCCAAGGAATGCTTGAGCAGGTCCTTGTGGCATGGCCAGTGTGGGAAGAGCAGAACTTCCAACTGTCCCTGCCGGTCCAGGATGCCATGTAGACACCAGGGTGGATGGATCTGGGATCACTGTGAGAAGGATTGCCCTCTGTGGGTGCAAAGCTCCTCAGGGGCAGGCTGGCAGTGTGCCTGGGGCTGGGAGAGGTGTGCAGCAGGGTGTAGGGGAACTTTGTCACCACACAGCTAGAGCTGAGCACTGGGGCAGGAAAGCCAGCTGTGATTTTTTGGGAACAAAAATCATAGAATATTCTGAGTTGGAAGGGACCCATGGGGATCACCAAGTCCAGTTCTTGAGTAAATGGCCCATACGGGGATGGAACCCACAACCCTGGCATTTTAAGCATCAGGCTCTCAAGAACTGAGTTAATTTGGGTCAGCTCACTTTGGGACTTTAAGGGCTGTCTAGATTTTTGATCTGGTCTTAGTGCTGGCCATACTTTGAGCAGGAGGTAAAACCATCCGAGATACTTTACAACCTGATTGGGTGATTTTCCTTCTTTCCCACAGCCCCTGCACTTAGCTGCAACACGGTTCTACTGCCCTGTGTAGTTTCAGGTTAGCACACCATGCTCTGGCTAGACCGCCTAGAGGGAGGATTGTGCTTGGGGAACCGTCGCATTCAGAAGGTAGGATGGGATTTTTATTGCAGTCAGCTCCTGGTTCTGCTACTGTCAGACGGCAGGGCAGGAAGGGTGCGTGTGGGAGTGTTTGCTGGCTGACTCACAGCCCTGCCCAGCTGCTCACCAGCCAAGCCACGCCGGTGACTTGGTGCACATCAGCCTTGCCCTGTTCCTGTGAGCTGCTCCCCTGGCTGCCTGGATGACAAGTGTTTCTGATCATCAGTGTGACTGTGCTGGCCTTAAGACAGGAAGTCTTAACATCTTGGGATGTGTCTTATCTGGCTGGTGTTTACATCTGTGTCACTCTGAATTACCTTTTCCTCAATTTCTCCACATGTAAAAAGTTTAACTTATAGGAACTTGTGTCTTGTTGTCTGTCATCCAAGGTTTTATTCTTTTCTCTTCTTCCTATGTCTGGGCAGTTAAGATGGGTGGAGGTGGAACAGTGTTGACTGGATTTAAGGCTTCATTTTCTGCAGTGCTGTTGGCAGAGCAACAAATGCTACAAGGGCAGAAAGGGTCATGTCCCTTCCCCCAGGGACAAGCTGGTGAAGCAGCATGGCAAGGACTTCGTATGTTTTCATGGATCAGTTTAGCGGGGTGTAGAAGGTGGTGTGCTTGGCATTGCTTTTGGGGAACAGTTAGAATTGCCACACAGCAATAGCCATAGGAAGAGAGTTGGGGTACTAAGCTGTCATCCCTCGTGGGGCAGTGCTTTAGTGTTCTTATTGAATTCTTGTGCCTGTAAGAAGGCCTTTTAAATGAAGTGGTTTTGCTCAGCAAAGCTAACGGAGAAGCAAAATAGCTCATGGTACCATGGCACCACGGCCCAAGACACCTGTAGGGAAGCATACTGAGCAGGAAGGGCCTTCAGTTCCTGCTGAGCATATGCAAAGACGTGGTTTAGTTCTTTGGAAAACTCATTTCCTGAGTTGGAGACAGTGATGAGTTGGTGTGCATTCACCTGGGCAGCTCTTCCTGTGACACAGACAAGCCATGGTGCATAAGCTCCTCAGTAGCTCCCTGCCAATGCTATGCTCTCCCTCTTCCTCTACTCAGGAGCATTTACTGGTTTTGCTTGCTGTTCCACGATTTTGTGCTCCTGCCCTTGCAAGAAGCATCAGAACCAGCTGCACTTTGGAGAATGAGCCAGAATCACCGTGGGCTTGGGAAGGTCCTGGGTGCACAGAGAGCAAAAGCAATGGGAGCTGGTGTCAGCTGCAGTGAGTGGGCAGATGTTCCAGGTAGGCAGGGTTTGTTTGGAACCAGTCTAGCGCTGTGCTATTAGAGTTATGCCCTAAGAAATAAAGTTTACTTGGAATCTCATCAGCGAGGATCAGTGTGCCAGTGTTCCAGTACAGTCCTTCAGGACTGTATTGGAATCTCAGCCTGCCTTCTCAGCACCTTCCCTGTTACCTGCCTGCCACCTGAGTGCTTGCTCAGGCTGGAAGCATGGGAAATGGCAGTCAGTTCTCCATAGTTTGGCTGGGAGAGGTGAACAGTGTGCACCCCTGAGTTTGCTGTGCTCAGCTTGTTGTGTCCCATTAGTTTTGGAGCTGCTTTGCAGACACCAAGTGCAAGGTTGGCCGCAGGCAGGAGTTACAGCTACAGAAACATGGCAATTGTTCATCAGCACTGTCTGTCCTTATCTGCAGGAAGTACGGAATGACCCCCATAAATCCTGTCCTATAAATCAAATCCTCCTGAACTCAGCTCTCATGAGCCACGTCACAGATCCTGGATGAGCAGCAGGGAAAGGTGCAGCTGAATCACCAGCACCGAGTCAGCACCTTGCTGCCTCAGGGGAACTGTTTGTACACACAAATGTCATCCTGCTCTGTCCTTGTCTTCAGACACACCATACACACTTTCCCAGATGGGCAGGGGACATTAGTGCCAGGTGTGACATTGGATTTGCACGTTAGTAACAGCTCTGAGTGAGAATGCTGAGGGGGGCTGGTGTCATCTGGGGGATCAACATGGATCTGAGCAATCCTCGTTTGTAAAGGTCCTAGCCATCCCAGAATAAGATGCATGACAAGAAACACCAAACAGAACGCTAAAAACACCAAAATAAAACCCAAGCAAAACAGGCAAAAAAACCCTCCAAACCAGCTTTTCAGCTGTTGTGCTGAGGGAATTTTCATTCAGCATCTTGTAGGCAGTGTTTCATGTCTTGCAGAATGAAAGTTACTGAATGTAGCTCGTCAAGGCAGAATGCTGTGATGTAATTTAGAAGCTCATTAGAGACCGTAATCACAGTGTGACAGATGTTGGTGGGAAGTAGGAACTATCACAAAGAAAAATAGAGAGCTGTTTGTCATGAGGGTACTAGATCATATGGGGGCAACATTTTCTGAGATATCTAAGGGATTTGATTATCCCTTGGAGGTTTCCATCTAGGTTTCTTAGTGTATAAACCGCTTGGAAAATGAGACTGAAGCACTCAAATATTGAAAGGTCTTTTCAAGACCTTGCTTGTAAGAGCCATAGATGGAAATTTTGTCTGCTAACCCATGCTGGAGTTAGCATTCTTTTCATTCGCTTCTTTTGAGCGAGCTACGCATACCACAGCATCTCTGAGTGTCACGTGCTGTGGGATGGGAGCTGTGAGGTGGGAGAGCTGTGCCTGGGTAAGGAGCAGTGGGAGCAGCTGAACTGTGCAGGTAGCTGGAGCATGGGCTGGTGGCATATGCTGCAGAGAAGAAGGCTTTTAAGGGCGGCCAAAAGGTGTTACTTGGCCTGTTACTGGGGTAGGCGTGAAATCATCACCAGATTTGGAGATGTGAGCTCTTCCTTTGTGCCACCCACTTCCTCTGGGTTGCACCATCGAGACTGAGGCAGGTTCTGCAGATGCTGTGCACGAGGAGTGACTGGGACATGGCTGCCAGCGTGAGAGGCTCATTGCGTGTGCAGCTCAGTGGGGACGGGACGGAAACCCTGGTGTCTGGGAAATCCTGGGTCACAGGGCCTCAGCGTGGGTTGGGCCCACATTGCTATTGCTCCTGTGTCGTTTGGAAGTGCAGAAATGGAAAGGGGGATGGTGGCCAGCCTTGGGAAGTGGAACTGCAGCGCCTCAGTAGTGGAAGTAGGTTAACAGAATCATCATTGGACTCTGCTGGCATGTGGGCTCACTGGGGTGTGAAGTCACCTGATGGAAGCATTGCCCAATAATCGAAATCCCCTAGCAGAAAATGAGCTTTTGTTGCTGTAGTGCTGTTCTTCTGAGGTGTTCCATCTGCTTTACAAAGAGTGTCTGACTGAGCCCAGCAACGCTTCCGTGAGAACAGCATCTCGAGTGACAGCTTCCAGCTGTCTAGCAGATGAGAGCACCCAGGTGTCATGGCAAACAGGGAGGGAATTACAACCATCCCATTTTACTGAGAGAAGGATGCTCTTGCAAGACAAAAAGGGACCACCTAGTTGGTCTGTTTGACAGCTGAATGTCCTTAAGTAGGCACTAAAAATGAGGATGTGGAGTGTACTGTAAGTTCATACAAGCAGATATAAGAGAATAAATCCAAATAGTTGGATTAATTTTATCTTTGGAATATGGGCTAAGCAATTTTAGAGAGTTACTCTGAATGATCTTTAAACTTCTGTGTTAAAAAGAGGAGAGCCCAGCAGGACCACCTCGGGGCTCAGCCTGGCACAGCCATCCCAACTCTCGGTGGCCCTGGCAGAGCAGGAGGGGCTGCCATGTGCCACAGGGCACAGAATGCAGCCAGAGCCCTGAGCCGGTGCTGTGGCACAGATGATCTCCATAAACTGTGATGACATTAACCTAATGTATGCGTTCTCCTACAAATGTGAATACCAACAAATACAAATCCCATGCAAATCAGGCGCTCGCGCAGTATGTGCAAGTGGCTGAACATCTGAGGACTCAAATATTACATCAGAAGTTGTTCACAGGCGTGCCCGTTCCAAAATTTGCTGTTACACTGCCCTTCTGTGTTCTCATGGGAACTCTCAGGTGAGGGAGAGATGATGTGCTCCCTGCTCCCCTTCAGCTAAAAGAAGTTTGTGAAGTAAAACCTGCGTCCCTGCTGGATTTCTCCTCCTTCCACAAGCCTGCAGCTCCTTCAGATGCCCAGCTGCCTGGAAAGATGCCCCCAGCCTCTGTGGTTTCCCCTTGGGGTGGGGAAAAGGTGGATGTTAAGCGTTCCTCAGAAAAGGAAGCAGTACCCTCTGCCAACTGGCAAAGAGCAAGTGCTGGCACTAACTGCGGGAGAGAAATTATTCACTCATTCTGCAGGAGCGAGTGTTGGGAATCCCTCTTCCAGTCCTCGCCTGGCTCTTCCAGCTGTGCCGGCTGCTGCCCAGGTGCTTGGAGGGACTCGGAGGGATGTGTTCCAAGAGGCTGGGAAGCTCCTTGGGATGGTGTCTCTCATGTGAGAAATCTTTGCATCTCTCAACCCAACGAAGAGGGAAGCAGAGGGCGGCTGAGAGCTTTGCCAGAGGCTGCGGGAAGGGAAGGAGGGAGTGAATTTCCTGCCCCTCAGCCAGCATCATGGGGTATTCAGGTTGCAACAGGAAAAGTGAAAGGTAGGAACAAGTGTGAAGTGTGCAAGGACACCAAGTGTAAAATTCTATAGCCCATGATTTGGGGTTGTTTGTTTTTTAGTTGCTGGGGAAAGCTCAAGAGTTTCAAAACGGTGCTGGATATCGTAAAATGAAGTCTGATGGATTCAGCAGGGTTCATAGAAAAGACCCCAGGAAGAATAGGGGGAAAATAACCCAGCAGCTCGTGTACAGGCAGTCAGAGGTGATGTGATCCAGGTGGAGGGACTGGGCTGCAGAGACGTGGGCCTCAATAGAAACAAATAATAGGAGAGGCAGAAGGATGTGTTGTTATAAATACTCAATTGCTCAGGTTATTCTTTCCTCCTAAAACTGTAGCTGCTTGTGCAATCAAGACAGGGGATTTAGGAGAGGGAGCAAGCCTGTCCAGGGTGTTATATCCCACATGAAGACTGTTCTCCCTTAAAAGTGGCCAGATTTTGTGGTGGCGCAGGGAGACTGCCAATGAGAGCTGGAGAGGGGCCTGTCCTGGCAGTGGCAGTGGCAGTGGGTCCTTGCCTGGCTCCAGAAAGGAGCACGGGAGTACAGCTTGGAGGGACAGTTGGGTTTCCTCTGCCGATCTAGAGCCCACAGATATGATGAAGAATGTACCATGAGACCCCTTCCAGCTTTCCCCTCACTATCCCCTCTGTGCTCTCGGCTGTCTGCAGGGTTCCAGGGCACTGCTGACTTGTGTGCTGAGAGAAAATAATCTGGTGTCTCTTAGGCAGTAGCAAATTGCGTGGGCTGAGATCACATTTATTCTTAGCCGAAGCCTGCAAGTATTCCATGCATAGCCCCCCTTAATGAAAAGCCTCAACCTCTGCCAGCAGGTTAAGAGTTAGGGCCAGCAACCCCTGGCATGTCAATAAATCTTTGTCCTGAGCTCAGGGAATCCCCAGCCTGCTTGTTCAGGAGGGATTCACAAGAGCTAATACAAGAGGGACCTTTGCTCTGCCATAAACGCGGTGCACGTGAGCCAGCTCAATCAGCGGGCTCTTTTTGTGGCCCCCTTCCCTCGGGGCAGTTTGTCTCACCCGGCTGCTGCAGGATCCCTGCAGCATCCTGGCAGCACGATGCGAGGTGCTTGCCTTTCCCTGTCCCCTCCTTTGGCAGCTCCCTCAGGTGGCTTTTCCCACATCTGCCCTTTTTAACCGTGAGGGACTGGTTTTCCTGCTCCCCTTGACTTCCTGTCTTTCAAAATACTTTGTAATTTTGACGATGTCAATTTTTACTGCAGTGAGGGGAAAATGTGGCTTTTTTTTGATAACCAGATTGCATGTTTGTTTGTTCTTTTATTTTTGGCTTCTTTGAGCTTTTTGCCACTTTTCACTTTCTAATTGTCTCTTTTTCTAATCCAGGCACTTATGCTCAAAGCCAACATTTCTCATAGCAGTTTTTTATCACCTGCTGGCCAGAACAGAATAGAAAAAAACCAGATTCTGGCTGCAGGACCTATAAAAGTAGGAAAACATAAAGGCTTGTTTTAAGGACTTCTTCTGTGATAGAATAGAAAAAAAACAGTGTTTAGAGGTGAAAGACCTGGCTGCATGCAGAGGTCTGGCTTAAGCTTTCAAACAGAGTATCTCTGTAACTTAAGAGGAGGGAAGTGGGATCCCAATTTATGTCACAGGGGGAAAAACCTGCCAAAAAGGAATTGCTTGGGCACGCAGGTGGTTTGCAGCTTAGGATAATGCATTGGGCAGGAGACAGGAAGTGATGAGCAGGTCTGATGTGCAAGGAAAGTCAAGCAGAGGCGGGGGTGGGCATGGGACCCTGGTGAGGGAGGTTGTGCTTACTGAAATGGGATGCAGTGCAAGACTGGCTAAAAAAGGAGCAGCAGTCCTCGATCTCTTGGGGAAAAGGCATATCTGTGTCTTGAATAAAAGTGTCACGTCTGGAGATGACTGAATTTTTTCAGGACCCTGTAGGGTGACAGTATTTTGCTGAGACCGTGTGCAGGGAGTCACGGGTCTGTTGTTGTTTTTAACAGCGTTAGTTAAGCAATAGACTGGAAACCCCACGTGTTTCTTGGTGGCACTGGTGTGTGTCCCCCTCCTCCCGAGGTTTGCCTGGTCCCCCGGTGTCACCGGGAGCTGCGGGATGCTGAGCACCGGCTCTGGAGATGTGCAGGAGCCCTGCTGCCGAGGCAGTAACGAGCTGCAGAGTGACCTGTGAACGGGCCTGGTCACTCCCGCAATTTCAGTCTCCGTGGACACCGATAAACCGAGAGACAGAGGCAGAGGTGGCAACAGGTAATGTTAAAATGTTTCTTGTGAATGGCGTGGCTTAATGCTAAACAGCAACGTTTTGGAATCCTTCAGCACAGCAAGATCCCAGGCGGAGTTGACAAGCTTTCTGCGGATGAGAGGAGCACCTGGAGTAGCACTGTCAGAGGTGGTTAATGGAATTGGGTGTTGATTCCTGTTTCTCTGCTGGTGCTGGCTCTGGAAGGAGGGCTTCTGCCTTGGCTGATGGGATCTGAAGCCTTTAGTGATGCACAAGTGCTCCACGTGAGCCCTGTGCACTGCCCCGACCCCTCGGTGTCGATGCTGCCAGCCCTTCTGGGAACGAGCCCCCAGCCACAGACCATCCCCTTTGTCCATGGCTACTGGCCAAGCCCCAGCACACCAGGACCCGCCCCGGCCCAGGTCAGCGTTTGGCGTGTCTGGAATCCCCTCTTTCCGTCCCAGCCATTGTTTCTGAGGGCCTGCTCACAAAAGCTCTGTCCCCCTGCTTGCTTTGCAGTAGCCCTTGAGCAGGGCCAACTCACCCGTGTTCCCTGGGAGATTATTCCTGGCTGAACAAGCTTTGCTCCATGCAACCGATCTGCTTAAATGCACTTCCCTTCCTTGCTTTCATTCCACTAGTCAGGCTGCAGAGATAACGTCTGTCTTTGTTCTGATGTGAGACCCTTGCGTAGGTACACAATCTTCCCCATAGTGTATGCTCTAAAATAGATAAAATGCCTTTTCTGAATTGCAATTTAGATTGATTTTGGTAGAGAGGATGGCGGAATCATATACAGAAGGAAAAAAATCTTTTAAAATGAGAACGGAAGCAAATTTAGTTTAGTAGTATACTCGTTACAGAATGAACAGCATATTGTATGTGCTGTGTTAGAGGTATGTTATGAATAACAAAAGCACTGGAGCATTTACATATTTGTTTTCAGAAATCCTGGCAGTTGGATTTCACCATTCTGCGCCTCTTTGCCAGAATCACTAAACAGTGGTACATATGGCTTCTGAAGTACCATATGCCATGGAAAACGTTAGCTGATGCCTATACTGATGCGACACGCTATAGTCTTTATTTAGATTTTCTTGCAGTTTTGAACAAAGAATATTAGATCATGCAAAACATTGTGCAAGCAGTATGGAGTAGTACATAGAGGAAAACATAATGCATTGTGCCCAGAGAAAAGCCAGCTAAGGAAAGGGGAAGAAAGGGTGGTGTCGGGAATTAGAATGTGCACGTGCCAAGAAATGCATCAAAGGGTGGGACACGGCTTTGTGCGGCCAAGGCAGGAGGTTTTCCAGGGCTGGAAGCAGAGTTGAGAGCCAGAGCTCCATGGATGTGCAGGTTTTGAATCGAGTCCTGTTTCTAAGAGATGCTCCCTGTTACAAAAAGTAGCACTTGGGCTTAAAACTAAGTACATGCTTGAAATCCTTGGAGAGCAAAGGAAACCACGTGCACGAGTGCTTTCCTAGAGCCCTCCTTGTAGGAACAAGGATAACTGCTCTCTCTCCCGTAGCATTGTCTGAAAATAATGATGATGGGCGCAATGAGTTTTGTGAGAAGCATCTTGAAAACAAAACAAAATATAGTTTCCAACGGAGCGACCGCAAAGCCCAACCTGGCATTAAAAAATGAATCTGGGCTTTTGTTTTGACAAGTTTTTAAGGCGCTTCCCCTCCCTCCTCCCCCCCCCGCCGCCACTTCATCTCGCGCTCACATCGCTGGTGGCGGTGGCAGCGCCGAACGCTGAGGGGAGCCTGGTGGTGGGGCTGTCGGGAGCAGCCAGAGGAGAAGGTGACCCTGAGGGGAAGGAGAGCAGGGAGATGTTTCTTGCCACCATGGCTCCCTGCCGGAGCAGCGCCCTGCTCTCCCCTTTCCCTTTTCTTCTGGCTCCTCTGTGTGCAGACCACTGCTCCGTGAACACTTAATAGGCTTCACTTTAAGCACCGGAGTAGATCCAGTAGGATTACTCACGTGTTTAAATGAAGGTATAATGTTGGGAGAGGTGGGAGAAGCATTGCGTCTCTGTCTCCTGATTTGACTCCTGCTCTTAAAGCCACCCAGTTCCAGTGTCTGAGCATGGGAGGTTGCGGGGTTCACGCAGCCTCTGCCAGAAGTGTGTTGGGGTGTGTGTGGTACACTGAGTGTTAAACCACAAAGAGTAGGAAATTGGGGAAATCTCTCTTAACATGCAGGTTATCTCTTTGTGGTTGAGGCCGACCAACTAACCAGAGCAGAGACAAGCCCAGTGCAGAAACAGAAGGTGGATAAGGCTCAGTCCAGAATGCAGCCGGAGCAGAACGACTTCCTGGGGAGGTGAGAGCAGAAGGAAAGGGCTCACAGCTGAGCTGTGCCACAGATGGCCAGGCAGAGGATGGATGTCGGGGAAGCCACTGCCTGTGGGAAGAGCACGTGTGGTGCCAGAGATAGGCTCTGCCGTGGAACAGTTGTGCTGACCTGGGAGGGTGCTTGGTGTACATGGAGATTTAATGGCACAGGTAATTGCAGAGAGGCTGAGGGAGAAGCCTATGATTCCCTGCCTGGCTGAAAGAAGCATGAAAGGCACTGCAAGCTGCTAGTGGTCTTTCATGGTGCAAGCAGACATATTGGAACATTGAAGAAACTGAGGCTGTCACAGGAATTATCTGTGAGGCAAGAGCTGCGTGTGTGTGTGTGTGTAGGTAGGTAGGATCTCACAGATTTTATGAACCGCTACCTGAATGGATGTAAGCAGAAATAGAAGTCAGAATGGAAGCTAAGAGAAAACAGGGCTGATGAGAGCTTTCACTGAGCATCTATTTGAGGTTGCCTCCCAGGCTCCCTGGAAAGCACATAGTGGCTCAAATTCAAGCTTCATTGTGTTGTTGTAAATTTATTAAATTAATAAGAGGAGAAAATTAGGATCCTTACATCTATCTCCGATCGAGGTGTTTTAATTCTTTTGTAGGAGCAAGTACCTTCCGAGGGCTTCTGAGCAGAGGAAAATGGAGCCTCCCTGCCCAGAGAATGATATTTATAGCAGTGTCAAGCAGGTGCTCCTTCCTTCCACCTCTGGTCTCCACCTCTCTCGTAGGGCAGGGCAGTGAGTGCCCAGCCTGCCGTGGGTGTGCAGCTGCCCCTTTGGGCTGTGAACCAAGCTGTCAGGGCCAGCGCTGAGCCCACTATGTCACGAGCAGGGCGGCTGTCCAGGCTGCAGCAGGTAGAGCCCCCGAGGGGAAGGACATCTGAGCCAGGCTGCCCCCCGAGCAGGCCAGCGCAGCTCCCTCGCCTGGCCTGGGCGGCTCTCCCGCTGTCCTGGCACCAATCTCCCTGCGTTGTTCTGCGTGTCCTCCACGAGCACAAGCAGGCCATTTGCTGCATTAGCCTCATTACGCTTCCTTCCCAAAAAGCATCCACTGCTGTCTGCTTTGTGGTTTGGAAAGGGGTTAACGCTTTCCCCTCCCTAAGCTCAGCTCACCAGCACATCTCCCTTGTGCTGCAATTATTGAATGACACTTCACAACTTCATCTCCTCTCCTGCTACATCTGCTTGCTGCTCCCATGTGCAACCTCGCTCACATCCCAAACATCTAAATGCATTGTTTCCTCTGTTTCTCCTGCCAGCATGGAAAGGAGCCATCCCTCAAGCAGGATTGCCTTTGAGCTGGCAGCAGACGAGTGATTGGCATTGGGCAGCGCTGCTGAGACTCTGGCAGGCCGTTTAGCAGAGAACCTTGGCTAATGAATGTCATCCACACCTAGCAGATGTGCCACTGCCTGCTGTGCCAGATTTTTGACATAATACAGGGCTGCTGGACATGACAGTGCTCGGGAAAAGCCAGGGAGCAGCTCGTGCCTTCAACGTGGCATTTGGTCCCGCTCGTGCACCGCGAGAGGAACAAAACCTGCGGGGGGGAGGGAAGCACAACCCCGTCCCCCGCTCCTCGACCGCAGTTTTATCGGTGTGTAAATCATATTTGCATTCCTTTCACTCATGTGCCAGGGAATCTTAAAAGGAAAACCCACCACCTTTTTTTCTGGTCCCCCGTGCTTCCAGCCCCGGTTCTTGCTGGGCCCTCCAGCTTCCCGCCAGTTCCCAAGATGGGGAACCGATCAGGGGGCTCAGTGCCCCCCGGGAGCTGGGATGGCTGCGGGCAGGTGCCTGGCACCTGCATCTCGCCGCCGGCAGCATCCCGGACTTCGTCTTTCCTCTCCTGCCCTCCATCGGAGGGAAGCAGCATTCGCCGGGCACGGCGGGGTCCAGGGGGAGAGCGATCCCCCCCCAGGCGCCCCGAGCCCCTCCGTGTTTCCGGGACTCCCCCTCACCCCGCCCGGCGCGGGAGTGGGGACGGGGCCGCCTCCTAATCCCGGCGTAATCCCGGAGAAATCCCGGAGAGCGGCAGCAGAGCGGGCGACCGCTAATCCCGGCCCGCCGCCGCTAATCCCAGCCCGTGTCCGTGTGTCCCTGCCCGTGTCCCCGCGGGCTGGGGGGCGATATCCCCTCCCCAGATCGTGCAGTGGGGTGCCGGGTCAAAGCCTCGGCTCTCAGGGGACGTAAATCGGTTAATTACCTAACTTGGTCATTAACCCGCTGTTTGCCTGGCGGGCGGCTGCGCAGGAAGGGGCGGGGGCGGCTCTCGGGTGGGCGCTGCCCGCCCGGCTCTCCGGCAGCCCCCGCAGGCCTCTGCACACCCTCTCCGTCCGCCGCCTCCCCGCCGTTTTTTTGGGGTGACATGGCTGCCGCTTTTCCTGTGCGGCCCGGAGCGGTGCGGCGCAGAGGGGTCCCCTCAGACGCCCTCCGGGGGGCAGCCTGAGGGCGGCCGCGGCGGCTGCGGGACGTGTCCCGCACCACGGGGAGCTGCGGAGGGGCGCCTGGGGGCTGCTCCCTGCCAGCCGGCTGGGAGCCAGGCTCAGTACGGCGTGGCCGGGCCGAGATGCAGCAGCGGGGAGAGCGTGACGGGGAGTCGGTGCCGGCAATATCGTACCCCAATCGACAGTGCTCCGGCCCGCTGGCTGCGAGAGCCCAGGCGCCGGCGCATCGTGTAACGCAGGGCGCTTTGCCGCTCTCTCCGTTGTTTTTTTTTTTTTTTTTTTTGCTCGGCCTCTTTATCTTTCAATTGCAAAGCAATTAGAGGTCTGTATCAATCTGCGAGCATCCCTCCCCGCGGGGCCCTCTGATGCCCGCTGTATTGCCCTTTAGATGCCTCTTCCTTTTTTTGTTTTACAATTGTTGTATCAATATAATGCTTCCTTTCTTCCTCTGTCTCTATAGATACAGATATACAAGGCAAACCAAAGGTTTCGGCTGCTATTCAGTGCCTCCTCATTTGTCCCAGAGCCGTAACAGTGGTGCCCTTTCTCTTCTGGCTGCTTTTCCCTGCTTCTGGAGCAGCAGTTATGGGAGAAGCAGATGGCTACTGATTGGGTGAGCTTTGTGGCTTTAATACTGAATACTTTATGGAAAAGGACTTTATCATGCTTGGTTGGTCAGAGGAACAACGGGATGAGATTTATGACTAGAGAAAATAAATCTTTTTAAGTTTCAAGCTCCTTCACACACCCCACGTCAAGTTGCTGCAGCAGAGCTGGAGCTGAAATCCTGTGCATCTTTATTTTTTCCTTCCCTCCCGCCCCGTCTGTCTGTCCTTTCACCACTCTCCCCGCCCCCTCTGCGCCAGGGTTTAGCAAACCTTTGCTAACTTTAGGGACTGTCACTCGCTGGAGAAGCCAAGGCCTTCAGAGCCCCCAGGCAGCAGCAGGGAGAGGGAGATGCCATCCCTGCACGAGGATTACCCACCCGAGGGGAGTGCGCTGGGCAGTCGGCTCCCGCCACAGCTTGGCCATGCGTAACTGGGCGGCCACCCCGGCTCCGGTGGGCAGTTGCGTGATGTCCTCACGGACCCTCACACCGAGGCACGGCCAGGGCCCTGCGCTGGGGCGGGCTCTGCCCCGGCGTGGGACACCGGCGGTGGCACACAGCAACAGAAAGGCCCGAGGGTGTACGGGAGGCAGAGGCAGATTTCAGTCCTGCAGGGATTCCCTTTCTTCCATTTCTCTCCCTTTTCTGTCCTTCGTAGCCAATCATGTCTTCTGTCAGGCTGTTAAGCGTTTGAAGGAAGGTGAAGCTAGGTGAAAGCTTTCCAGGTTTTAAACCTTGGTGCTGCTGTCAGACCAAGTAAGGAGGAGAAGCAGAAAGCCTGAGAAAAAAATTTTGAGGTAGAAAGTCAGCAGTGATAGTGGGCTATGTATGAAATATTTAACCAGCTGCCTGTATTATGTTTGGCAGTCTAGGTTTTGGTCAGCAATAAAAAAAAATTCTGTGACCCTTTGGTAAATATGCAAATGAATATTTCTAACCAGACTCTGCATTTGCTCAGAAGAAAGTAGAGGAGAATTTCGGGCGCCATCAGGGACAAGGAAAGACCCGAGGTGCCTATGGTGTGTCTGGACCATGAGAAAGCAGCTAGGGAAGGTATGCAGGCTTCCTGGGGAGCAGGAACATTTGCTCCTTGGGGTGAACCACAGCTAAAGCCGGTGTCTGGCTCTTTTCAGGGCTTTGAGGTTTTGTGGCATGGCGGTGACCTGACCTGGGAGTCCAGCAGTGGGGACAGGACGTGGGGCTAAAGGGTCAGAGGGAGTAGGAAGGGACAGGCACTCCAGGTGTGTTTAGGAGCTGGGCTGGAAACAAGACAGAACATTGCTGGCATTCCTCAGCCCTGGCAAGGACCTGGGGGTAGGCAAACATTCATCTGGCTGTGGGTGTGAGGACTCTCAGTGGGTTCCCCGTGGTGCTGGACAGAGCCAGCAGTGGGAGAGGTACTGCTCCTCTGTGCGCCATGTCTGCAGTGTAATGGGATGCCTCGGGCACCCCAGCACAGGGCTTCCCCAGGAACAGCGCCATCCGTGAGCCTGGTGACAAGCAGAAGGGATGGTGTCAGTCATTCAGCTGAGGCCCCGGTTTATTTCCACTACAGAGGCCTGTCTGTCCTCAGGGAAGGGAACCATTCTGGCTGCATTTCTCCAGGCACCCGGAAAGCTTGTGGCTCCACATTTCGTTTTGAGTGGATTTTCCATTCCACCTGGTGTGCACCTCCCGGGGACCACAGCTGCCCCTGCCCCTGGCAGCAGCAGGCAGAGAGGGTAGCAAGGCAGTTTTGAGCATCCCTTCGTGCCCCCTCCCCACAGCGCCCTGGGCCCGCAGGGACGAGTGCTGGGCTCACGTGCTTCTGGGAACCCGTGTGTTCTCTGGGTGATTTCATTTTATAAGTGACTTTATTGCAGTCACCTGGGAGCTGACTCTCAGCTCTGTGTGTGTCTCCTCTTAGGAGTAACCACACACCCGTAGGTCTGGCGCATGACACGACTCAGGTAGTCTTTCCCAAAGGATGCAGGAGTGTTTCTGAGCAAGGTTTGAGCAGCTTTTCTCAGTCCCTCTCCTCTCCTCTCCTCTTCTCTCCTCTTCCCTTCCCGCGTGAAGGTCAGGGAGGAAAGAGAAGACTGACACCCCCGGGAGCCAGTGCACTGTCCCTAGCAGGCATCCACGGGCAGAAGACGCGATGATTATCACGGTGGTTAGCAATAACGGTGTCCAGGCATCCTGGCATCCCCCCTCTGTCGGCCCCTCGGCCCCTGCAGCTGCCTGAATCCCCACCGGGTCCCGACCAGGGAGCAGCGGGGCCTGGGCCGCCGCCCCGGGCCCTGATGCATCTGTGAGAATCGGGCTCGCCAGCCCAGCCCCTTCTGAGCTCAGGTCCCGGGCTCGTCCGCTGCTCCTGGGGCTTCCCCTCGCCCGGGAGTTGGTTGTGCCGCGCCGGAGCCGTCGAGAGGGGCTCGGCAGAGCAGGGGCTGTGCTTTTGGAGGGCGGGGAGTGGCGGAGTTTGCCGGCTGCGGGGGTCCCTGGGAAAACGGCCGGAACTTCTCAGCCCGGGTTGCCCCTGGCTCTCCGCAAGAGATTTTCTGGAAGAAGAAGCGAACAGAAAATACACGGATGTACGGAGATAGGAGCGTGCGGCAGCCGGGAGGCGGCGGGCAGCGGTCGCACGGCCCCGGAGGGTGACCGTAGCTCTTTGGTAGCGCGGCGGGGGCCGGAGCGGGCCCGGCGCACCTGCCCCGAGTCCCCGAAAGATCCCGGTGAGCCATTTGCACGAGGCCGGGAGAGAGCCGCCGGCACCGGGCTCTGCGGGCTTTGCGGTGGGCGCTGCACCCCCCAGTAGAAACTCCAAAAGAAAGAGCCCGCGTCCGTCCAAGTGCCGTTCTGCGGGTCGGAGGACGCTGTTCCCGGGATCCACTTTTAGAGTGGCATCAGAGGCTGCATAAAAGCTCGAAATTCCGCCGCGGTCCTTTCCAGTCCCAGAGAGTTTCGGTAGCTTAGATCATGCCGAAGCGATTTCGAGATCGTATGTGCCGTGGTGGCCCTTAAAATTCTCGCGAATGAAATTAGCACGTAGGTTTTCTTTCCCTTCACTAATGACAGTCATTCGGACAATTTATATCTTACAGCGAGAGCTGCAGCACTGGGAAAAAAGAAAAAAAAAGAA
>VXBQ01007921.1:1372442-1388976 GCA_013400175.1 Phainopepla nitens | reverse complement strand
CGAGCGCGGCGCTCCAGGGAACCGGCGCCCGGGGGAAGCCGGGCCACGGGGAGATGCCGCTGGTTCCGGGCCGGGATCTGCCGCGCCGGGCGGCCCCCGAGCCAGCCGCCCTCCCACCCCCGTGCTGGGAAGTCCTGTAGGACCGGCTCTCTCGGGCAGGTTGCTCCCTGAGGGAAGTTCATCCAGGAATGCCGGGTTCTATGGCATCTATCCGGCAGGGAAGCGAGATAAAGAAAAAGGAGAGAGAGGCATTTCCAGAGCGCCCGCTTTTTTGACTCACCTCCCACTGCGGGCAGGGGTGGTGTCTGGGCTACTTTTCAAGTGCAATAAAAAACTCTGAATTTTGTTCCCGCTGTTTAGTTTTATTTCCTGCTGTAGCACTTACCCGCTTAACACCTCCAGCAAAAGTAAACAAATCAGCTCGTAATTTACCTATGATCTCTGCTCTAACTTGCCTTTTTTATATCCAGTCCTTTCCTTCTGAGTTTTATGTTTGTATGTCAGATACGTGGGGATCTGGAAACCTGCTGACGTTATCTGTTCCCTCCCCTGCACACCTCCTTAAAATGAAAGAAATCCAGGTAGAGAAACACACACACGCACCACCAATCCACCCACAGCAACTTGATAAAAATAGAGTCATCCCTGGAAAGTGAAGGCAACAAGTGACACTGATACCTTTCAGCTAAGCCAGGTGTGTCAGCTTCTATGAATGCTAAGGGTTTAAATGCACAGGAAACATCTCATCATTATGAGATTACTGGAACAGCCCAGTAGGTATTCATTGCCACTGAGCTGTCACTGGTGAAAAGCTGAGCTGGGGAAGACAGAAAAACGGAAGGAAAGACAAACTCAGATCTGTGACCAGATGCTTCAGGTACAATCCTGAGTGCAGCTGCAGGAAGGCAAGCTTGAATCTTTTCTGCAAAGCAGCCAGTAGAGCAGCCCTGTCAATATTCCCTGGGATCAGCCTGCAGATTTACAATCCCCTCTGCCTGCCCACCCTGAGACACAGAGGACAGGGTGAAGCAATCTTAACGCATTGCCTCAGTTCAGAACTTGCTTCCAAAAATCCAAGCAGAAACAGAAGCAGCCTGTAGCTGTGATATGTAGATTTACCTTCAAAGCCTTTTATGATTCACTCTGAAATGTTTCTAGTAATTACTTCTATTTTAAAAGCGTTAGTTAATTGCATTGTGTGTAGAATCTGTGCCGTAATTGTCCTTCGGAAAGAGGGAGAGCGCAGCCAGTAAAGATTGCTTATTAAAATTAAGCACACTGTGGGCGTTTATTTCAAAGTGTAATTACTGAAATAAACAGTTGTGTTTATTGCAGGGTGCAGAGCCGCACATAGAGACGGGTACAAACCTGCCTGTATGAGAAGCTCTGCGTGTTGTCTCTGTCAGCTGCCTGAGAGAATTTGCAGGATCCTCTATGTTACATATAATGTACAGACTACTACAGTTACAAAGATGGTATTCTCTTGAGGGTGAAACACCCCTCTGAAATTGTTACTGCTAATCATTCAAACTTCATAGGCAGAACCCCATTCTGTGGTAACTTCAGCTGTTACCACTTCTGCAGTGTCTGCTCCGAGCCGCAGAGTTCATGGGAGAGTTCAGTCCACTGTAACCATGGAATGAGAAGAAACACACTATTTGAAACTCGTTTAAAAGCATTTCAACTGTTTCCAAAGCAGTGTTTTCCCCCTTGCTAATGATCCAACATAATTGTTGTAAACATCACAGAGCAGATTCCCTAGACTGAGAATAAGCAGGAAACATTTCTTCCCTTGGGGCATTTTTTCTCTTCTAAAAGGTATGTCCCTGAGAAGAAGTATAGAGAATAAAATTGCCTCTTCTACCACAACTGCTGGAGTGCATGTCATTAGGATTTCTTTATGCTGTGGTATTATCCAGAGATACCATCAGCACTTGAGGCCCTTGTGTTGGGGGACACAACAGTAAAGAGATGTCCAGTAAAGATTACAGCCTACTTTAACTTCTGCAAACCATACCTGGTTAATGTGAAAATGACTTGTTAAGGAAATCACTCCATTCTGAATCTCAGTGTTTCTTGTTCTGTGCATTCTACAGATCGCGTTCAAGTCGGTTGTCGAGAACTGAGATCCACCAAGTACATCTCAGATGGCCAGTGCACCAGCATTAATCCCCTGAAAGAACTGGTGTGTGCTGGTGAATGCCTCCCTTTGCCACTGCTGCCCAACTGGATTGGAGGAGGTTATGGAACCAAGTACTGGAGCAGGCGGAGCTCGCAGGAGTGGAGATGTGTCAACGACAAAACTCGCACTCAGAGGATCCAGCTTCAGTGCCAGGATGGAAGTATAAGAACCTACAAAATAACTGTGGTCACGGCCTGCAAGTGCAAACGATACACCAGGCAGCACAATGAGTCCAGCCACAACTTCGAGGGAACCTCTCAAGCAAAACCCATCCAGCACCACAAAGAAAGGAAAAGAGCCAGTAAATCCAGCAAGCATAGCACAAGTTAGAAGTCAAATATTCTCTGCTCTCTCATCTCCCTCTCCTTGTGCCAAAATTGAACTCACCTGTAACCATTTGCTTTACCATTCTGACTGCTTAAAGACAAGTCTGCCATTGCTGTGTCCTCAGTTGACAGTACATGCTTATTGCTTTGACCAAAATCAAAAGGGGCATTCTCAGCATATGGACCTTTTGGGTGATTTTCCAAACGCTCAAGATGAGGAATAATACAAGCCTTCCAAAACCACACTATAAACTTTTACAATTTCTCCAGCCACGGAAGCAAAGAAAATTTGCCAAGAGTATTCACTGAAGTCAATTTTGTAAAATGATGCTTTGTTGTGTGTTTTCCTGAGAACAGTTATCACATCTATTGCCTTTTATATCATGTTTTATGATCTTCTGACAACAGCTTAAAATACACCACCTTGTATCTGCTTTCAGATTAATTCTAAAAAAAAGTGCTTTGCATGCTCACCTTTCTCTTATCTCAGTATACCAAAAATTAAAATATGCATGGCAGCAATCAAAAAGTAAAGCTGAACAAACTATTTATTTGTTGTTGTAATTATTTAATGAGCTTTTATGTGTGTTATTTCCCTTCAAAATCTCCTTATGTTTATAGCTTTTCATATGTATCAAAGTATTTTCCTATGTTTTGGGGCTGGATTAGAACATACATTTTGTAGATAATGTAAAATAGACATTTTAGTATTTAGGTATATGTATTTTAATTTTGAACATTCATAGACTTAGGTGTTATTTTGACATAGCAACATAAAAACTGTATTTTTCATTCTTCATCTTGTATTAAATTTGTTTAAAAAGTGTGCAATCAAAAGACAGATATGACTTTCTTTCAAATTCATTAGGTTTTTTTTTACAAAAATAAACACTACAAAACCTGTATTGTCTGGCTCTCTGTATGAAAATGCACACATTTCAACCAATCACAACACTTAAAGGGAGAACATTATTTGGTTTAAAAAAATTCTATGCATGAAATTTAACATTGAAACAGTCTTTCTCAATGTAAAAATCTTATTTGCCTGTTTAACAGATGGTGCTTATTAATGGTCCAAGTCAGGTTCTTATTTAACAATTCTCAAGCTCTACATTTCAGAAGAAGGGTACATTTGAAAAATTTTACAAGCTAGTGAGACACCCCCATTGTTTTTTCTTTTCATTAGTAATGATCAAGTCAGAATAATGGTATAAATTACACGTGGTTTCCTTTTTTTGATAGAACCAATAGAATCCTGCACACTTCTTCACAAATTCTTACAGAATGTATCAGAAAATTAGTAATTAATCTACTTTTCAACACATAGTGCATGAATCACCAGTTCTTAATCTTTCAAGCTGTATTTAAACAGTATGGGCAAGATTTCATCATGGGATTTTATCCGTTCTTAAATCATTAACTTTTACAATCCATTTGCACCCAAAGTAAAAATTACACAAGAGGAGAGTAATGAAAAATCTTGCCTGATAAGGTCTCACCCAAGTTCTCTTTGACCTCCTTTTATCTCATCCTATTTTGCATTTTAATTCCAAAAGATTCATCATGAAGTTTTTGGCAGAGATCTTGGTCACCAATGTAGAACTGTTTGAAAATCACTGCTGCTGCCTGACTTGTCTTACTGAATCCTAATTTTTATTGACAAAATGAAAGGATTTTTTCCTCAAAGTTACTTTCAAGAATTCACTTTAAAATCTGCCATATGTAAAAAGAGATACACTTTTTTATTCAATTTTAAGTGATCCACATGGTAGTACACTTAGAAACCCCCACCGCATTAATGAACTAGTTGTTTCAAATTCCGTTTTGTGACTGTGAAAATATCAAAACGATGAGACCAGAGACCATTTATACTTAAATTCTCTGATCTTAAAGGTGCTTCTTTTAAGCATAAAAGGAGAGATGAAGAATAAAGGAGTTAGCAGGGAGAGAACTGAAATGACATTGCTGCTGGGCATATCAGTTCAGCAGACTTTGAGATTTATTATTTTTTTTTTTATTTTAACAGACATTATAGTGTTGTTTAATCATTTCATGACAGAAAAATTCTTTCCAAATGCTGAACATTATGAATTTTTAAATTGCCATCCAGCTACTTATTCAAGATGATAAAACACAAAATATTGAGATAATGGACCAAAATATAACCAATTTCAATGCCAATAGTCACTAAAAGTCAGTAAAGCTTCTCTACCTGTTCTGTGTTTAAACTCTAGAAATAAGAAGAGTGAAAAAACCGCACATCTTGCTCATAACTCTTCTTCAGTCAGTGAAGTTGGACTGCAGGAACAAAATACATATTTAATATCAGTTTACATGTAGAAATAGGGATAATAACTTCTAGATTGTCTTTTTATGCAGAACTACCCAAAGGGGAATATTCTGACGCACTTCCACTAAAATGACTGTGTGAAATTTTGCTGGACATGCTATAAAAAGACCGTGGGGCCCATTTCTAAGTCTGGCATATTTGAGGGAACATGAGGGAAGCCAGCAGGAGCTGTGTCCATCAGCAGCAACTTAACTTTGATGTGCCACCTGAGTTAGCTAAGGTCTCTTCTTTGGCCATGACTGACATTTTGTGGAAGAGATCTGCAGGAAAGCAGCACTAGAAATATGCTAATGCAGAATTTTCTGAAGGAATAATGTTACTCTGTGATGCAAGTTGTAGCTCTGAATGCTTCAGTGTGGCCTATACAGTCTGCCTTATGTTTCATCCTGTTACATGTGAACTCACAAGGGTCTATCCAAGGATTCATACAAAAGGCATTACACAAGTACATCTAACTAGATTCTTGTGGACAATCTCCAGCATGTGAAGTTGCAGTGGGTTGGATATGGGCCACTGCTCTTGTGGAAGTCAGTGGCCAAAGTTTCTCAAAGACTTAAAGAAATGATATTGCTTAAACTGAAACAATTTTAGATATGATACATCTCAAGTTTGCTTCCGAGTTAAAAAGGGAAGACAAACATGCTAAAATTTTCACCTAAAGTATTAAGTCAAATAGAAACAAGATGTAAATGTTTTGAAAAAGTACAATATAGAGGCAGATTAGATAAATTTTTTCATACATTAGACTATAGTCTAGATTTTTTACACTAAAACTATATAGAAGTTGACTTTCTAAATGATGTTCAATCACATAGGCAGATCAGAATTCCAAATGCTGTCTTAAAAAGCACTTCAAACATCTAAAAAAGAACCTAATAATTTTATAATTTCTCATTCTTGCTTCCTTAGAAAACTAAAAGTGAATAAATTAGAAATAATATGTTAATCTGCCATCACTATTTCATTACTTTTGAGTTGATGAAATCTGCTCCCAGCTAAGGGGTAAATTGTTTTATAATGAGTGGAAATCAATTTTACTCAGATATCACTAGAAACAAACTTAGCCAGATGCTGATTGTTTTGATAGCATGGATGCACTCAGAGGCACACTTCTTGGAGGCAGTGGTAGATGGTGTGTGTCATTAGGACATTTATCAACCATGGAAGTCATAAGGGCCTGACATTTGCAATCCGAACTAGAATGGCCCTTGAGAAGTTTATTTATTCAGTTATTTAATAATAGTAACAAATCTGCTGCTCTCGCCTTCCCAGCAGCCTTGGAATCAAAACCACCCAATCCTAGCTCAGCCATTTGTTTGGAAATAAAGCAGACATTTGAATAACACCCTTCAAAATACCTAACAGATTTCTGCTAGTAAATCACTTCGGTCCTTCTAACCTTGACCTCTATATCCTTCCTGAAGAAGTACAACATTAATCAAGAAAGGACTGTTCAATACATTCCACTGTGAGAGTCTTGTTGCTACAGTATTAACCTGGAGGTGTTCAGTTGAAAATTATAAGGAATCCTTAGAGTTGGAAGGTATCCTATTCTCATGATACATTTCCTTTCCTGGAGGCCAGGCAAGGGGCTTTGATTTTAAGTTCATTGACATACATATAAACATCGCTCCAGGCTAAACCTGAAAATTCTCTAGAGATTTATGAGCTAAGCAGACATTCTGTCACTGGATTTGCTAATTTTGCCTGAACGTCGCCCCCACAACAAAAAGCCTGCCCATGCATCTTTCTGAAAGACATCCAGCCCTTCAGCTCACTCCTTCTATGAGTTATGTGGACTGACACACCAGAAAAGTGTCATTTACAAGACATATTGCCTACCACTGAGTTAATAATCAAACATCTACCTCACTCAGTACTTCCATGACAAGAAAATACTTTTAATTTTCAATTAATGCTTATTGAACAACATGTTATGAAAATAACTAGTCTCTACTAATTGCCGAGAGAAATCTTTAGAAACAGTAGACTGTAACTCCATTTTGGGAGTTTGCATTTTCTTACCTCCCTTTGGTTTGACAAGATAGTGAAAGAGGTGATGTTACATTACCTGAAGTTCAGGCCTTCTTAATGTTTCTTTACAACCACAAAGAAATACAGAGGATGTCTTGATAGAAATGAAAATCTGGACAAATTCTTTAATAGGGATATTTGTAGAATATGGTACTTCTTGAATGTAATGGAAAATAAAATAAAATAAAATAAAATAAAATAAAATAAAATAATAAAATAAATTAAAATAAAATAAGTCAGCTCTCAGAAAAAGGGCCTAAATCAAAATCCCTTGGAAAGATAATATAGTTCTGTTTACTAAACTGCAACGGTAACTCCTGTCAAAAACTGATTTTTACTACCCTCCGCTTAAGTAAAAACTACTAAATCACCAAAAGATGTTTTGAACATTTTGTCTATTTCTTGTCCCCTGCTTTATTTTAGTAGTTGTACAGTAGGGTACAATTGTCTTATTGTTTAAACCCTTAGCCGTTCTGAACTATATTACTACACCACACTTGCTTTTTGATACATAAATGTTTAAAATCTGTTTTAGAATATCTGGATCCATTATTTTTTAAATTTTGACTACTGAGAGGAAAAGCAGTGCCTTGACTTGGCTTAGGAGCTCCACATTTGATTTGTTTTGTTAGCCCTAGTGAGAAGTGACCTAGTGAAGAAGCTGTAAAGCAACTTAGTAAAAGCCTAAACCATTCTGTGAAGTCTGATGTTTAGTTGGCTAAAGAAGAGCTATCCAGGCAGAGTCATTAAAGTTCTTTTATATAAAACAGTGGAGAGTTGAGAGAGAGGGCCTAAGGAGAAAAGTACTTGCCTAGCCCTACCACAAGAACAGCCACTGAGAAATGGAGTGACTATGCAAAGCTTTAAAACACTCTGCAGCACAGACTTTGTTTTAATTGCAGCTGAAGCAAGTTTAAACATCTGTTGCTTGTTAGATTATTATTTTTCTTATTTACTTATTTATTTATTCATTTACTTTGGGATGGGTTGGAGAAAGCCTTTTTAGATTCCCTATGGCCATTAGGTTGGGATGAACAGAGGTCTGAGTGTTTCTAAAATGTAAAACTGCAAAAATTCTGGTTTTACCAAGGAACACTTGCTTTTGGTGTTTTTTTCCCTCTTCTTCATTGAAAAAGCCTGCTGAAACTTTTGCTTTTGTGCATCTTTATTGCAATTTTTAGAAATTTAGCCAGAACAGCTTATAGCACCTGGGAACTGGTTGTATCACTGCACTGCCTCTTTTGTTTTCAGATATTGAAATGTCTGAACCTGGGTATGTCTAGAAGTGGAAAAAGAAGAGAAGATGGATCAAAATAAGGGAACAAAATGGCATGTGGAGCATAGCATGTGCTGTGTGATCTTCATTTTCTTCTGATCCTCACAACTTTTCATGAGACTTCAAAAGACCTCCATCTGCAGAGGCTCCATCTGCAGATTGCCAAGCCCAATAGCCCATGAACGTTGCTACCCCTGGGATGTAGCAGACTGCCAAGTCTAAATACATGTGTTAGAAAACCTTCCTGACTGTCTCTGTGCCTTCACTTCCCATGCAAAGGGAAGAATGCACAGCACAATGGGTCTGTACAATTCCACACTGAACCAGGGAAGCCAGAGAGACTTTAGAATCTGCCATCTTCACAGAAATGCACGTTCCACTGCACTGTTCATATCTTCTGGTGGGTGACCACAGCCTCCTATTTGTGAAGAGAATGAATACTGCCTAAACAGTATCCTGACAAGATTCATGTACAGGTTCCTAGAAAGCTATCAGTCTGCCACACACCTGGACTTCCTTGTTGAAGAATTTGGCTCAAAATCCTGCTTACCACCTACATAAAATATATCAAATATCACATACATGTATAAAATTGTAGTAGTCTGATTTTGTGAACAAGACCATCAAGAATACACTAGAGAGTTATACATAAAACCTCTTCTAGGTATTATGCAACTGCTGTCCCCGTATTTTCTTTTGATCTTTTTCTAATCAGTTACGAATCTTGACATCTCTCCGAGAAGAAAATGTTTGCAACATCTTTTGCCAAGAATAAAGTAAATATTAAGGGTTTCCATTTTTATTTGCTTAATTTAATACTTCTTGGCATATGTCTTCCATAATAGCCCACATTACACAGACCATTTAAGCCACTGTCTGAATCTTAAGAACATAGTACTTTGTGGTACTCTTTATCTACTCAAATACTGCAGTCCCTTGCAAATCTGTTTGTTTCTGCCCTTCCCTTTGAAACTTCTGGCTCTAGCAAAACCATATCCTCTTTTCCATGGTGTTTCAATGACCAGGCTCATTGCTTTCCAGTATTTACGTTACCTGTGTCACAATTCTTTTCCATACACGCACCACACACACAGAAGGATGCATTGCTTAATCCATTTTCTGAAGCATTCAGTACTGACGGAAATAACATGAAAAAACACAATACTACTGGCACAGGTAGTTCCAGGAAGATTTTTTAAAGTAAAATTAGTTGGACTGCATTACTCAGAAAATCAGTAGCAGGATACAGAGCATTTTTCATCAAGTAGTTGGTTTGCATCCAGCTAGATTAGTATGTTGGAAAATGGTTAACCTTTGGGTTGCTCAGCGGTGAATGTTAAACAAGCTGAGTTTCTGTATAATTGTTGGATGCCAGATAGCCACATTGCTGCAGTTGGGAAAAATCTGTAACCTTGATCTTTCTAAAAATTGAACAGGATGAAAGGATTGGCCCTTTCCAATCTAACATTTTCATGCTAGAACTGCATGCTAGAAGTCAGCAAAGGATGAGGTAAAGGATTAGGACAAGACTACTGTTTTTAGGGGCTACTATCCTGCATGCTTTGCTCACTATGAAGCAACAGTTTGGAAAGAGAAAAAGATTCACAAACCTTACCACAAGGCAGACTGCATTTTAAGGCACATTCCTTTATCAACTACCAAAAGGGATAGAAAGTAACACTAAAAAAATCAAAAGAATAGGAGAAAAAGAACTACTTGCACGATTGTTTTGTCTAATGTATACCACATAAATACGCAATGAAGACTAAGTTCAGTTTTTGTGGTAGATAGTACCTTGCCTCACCTGCTGCAGTTTCAGTCCCTGAAGGAATAGTTAGGACCAGTCTTCACTTACTGAGTAAAAACTGACATGGATGGAATGCCTCCTATATGAACACTGGCAAACTGACTTCATCTATACTCCTTAGATGTAGGGTAAATAAATAACATTCTTGGTATTCTTAAAGTAAGGACCATTATTAACATGACAAGAGATGCAGAAACAATGCTTTCAGTGCAGCAATAAATAGTAAAACTTGTACACCTATACATACCAAATCTGCACATTTTCATTGGTGTTATTTGATTGTCTCCATCACTTGAAGTTTGGTGAATGGTTTCATATTCCTTCACAAACGTTCTATGGAATAACACAGAAGATGGTAAGAAATAAAACACAGCATGATTATATATACACACCAAAATTAAAACAAAGATTTAGAGCCATGAAAATCCCAACTTTATGCCAAATCTAACTTCAACTCTTATATATTTTCTAATGTTTCATTGCATCATTCTATATCACTGGCATCTTGACATCTGTGGCTCAACACCACTCCAGTCATAGACTATCTCTGCTTTCGATCATGTTGGGAAAAGGAAACTACCATTAGTCTTTCCTCAGAGGTAACTGTTTCTTCAGTCATGACTGGACATCTGCCAAAATTAAACATTTCTCTTTTTACTGACATGATGGGGCACTATCATGATGGCTGGTGCTGGCACTTATGTTACAGTGACAGTGGAAAACAGCCATAGGGATTTCCATCCCTCAACATGCATGTCTTTTTTAGCGTCACCATCCAGTGCACTCTGACAGCCAAAGACCCTAAACCACGGTTCCTACACAAGCACAATACATGGTGATGTTCAAGCAGAACAGGCCTGCCCAAACCTGGCATTACTGAACATCTGACCAACACACCAAGAATCTACAAAGACCCTTCCAGAGCCAAGTGTCTAAGACTGGTCAACTTGTTTCTAATGAAAAATTACGAGGCCTCCATCTCATCGCCTACTTGCCAAAGCACTCCCCAAAGCAGTAGCAGTCTTTCTTTAAGTCTTTAACATTCCTGAATTTCACAAATTCTCCTGCAGCCAGGGAACTGCACTCTCATGAATATTGGATTGCATACTATAGGGTAATTCTCTTATCTTTAAATTCTTTTACTTTGTGTACACAAAATACTAATTAGCTCCTGAAATAACCTTCCATATCCCAGAGGCCTAGAGGATTATCAGGTAGAGAATGGATAAACACTTCAGGGGAAATATAACATTTTAGGGTGAAACTTTAAAATGTGTGCCAAACATCAAAATCAACGTTTGTCTATTTTTTCCTAGCACTTGCAGAGCACACAAGCAAGATGCTTCCTCTATGTATCAAGTATTCATAGAAGAAATTTAGCTACCAAAAACATGTAAAACAATGTCAAAGGGGTTTGCACATGTAAAGCCCACAGGATACAACAGGTGAAATGCAATGCATGTTTTTCAACATACCTACAATGATGTGCAAGCATGAAAAACCCCCTCTGTGTTCAAAGACCACATTTCCTTTACATTTCTAGCATTAATATTCTCTATTTACACTTCAACTATTAATAAATATATTTTGCAGAATTGCCTATGAAGGAAATAGCACTTAGAATTCCCCTTAGGGCTGTGATCTATAGGTGGCTCTATGCACACTGTATATAAGGCATGTAAGCAGTCTTTGATATTTGATAGTCAACATCCACATAATTTAAGTTATGCATGTATGTAACTCCCTTGCTGTACATGCTGTTTTGATCTCAGTTCCACACACCAATACGAGCAAATCAATAGCATAACACTTTATCTAAGTATTCCACACATCTATAGCATCTTTCATCAAAGAATCTCAGACCAAGAAATAACTCTTTGCAGTCATATTTGTAAAAATACAAATATAAATATATGCTAATGTGAAATAAGATAAGATTTCCCTGAAGGTGCTAAATATGCTTTGGAGAGAAAATATATTTGCCTTTTTCAACATTGCCCCATCTATTATACTGCCTCAAGCTCTATGTTCCCTATGACACTATATTGACTTGGAAACCACTGTCACCACAGAGCAAATACTTCAAGGCAGCTGCTGTGCAACAAAGACTGAAATAGTGAAGATGGAAGTCAGTCTAAAAGGACCACATGGAGGGCTGATCAGCCCTCGGACTCAGGCAACAGCTAGAAAATTCTGAAGAACATAAAATAAAATTGGCACATGATTATTTTTTTCTAGTGATCAATCAGAACTGAAATGAAATATCTGGAAAATATAAGCATGCTTTCCATGAAGCCTAAGACTTTGAGATCTTGTGTGAGGTGCTACAAATAGCAACAGACATGCAAGATAAAAACTGAAATTCTATCATTTGAGGGATTTCCTAATCCCTTTAGATAGGCAAGGAACCTATGTCTGTTTCTGTAAACAGTGACTTCTAAGATTTGAGACAGTTATTGGTGACTTTAGGAGAGCCAAGACTGCTATCCTACTTGAACACAAAAACTTTCTAAAGAGAAGTGGCATTCCACTTCCTTCCTTACAGCTCTGGATGTTCATTTTATGGCTTGCCACCACTGAAGGTATAATTTATGTATCTGGATAAAATTAATGAAATAAAATCCTGCAAACACAAGGTTCTGGTTAAAAGTCTGCACAACTGCTCTGAATGCTACAGATGCCATGTTAGCTTCAAGAAGCGCTCACAGATTTGTAATATTTTTATGTTGTCGTTTAGAAATCTTGCACCTCCACAGTATATTGTGGGGTTTTTGTAATTTTGCTTTTACAATTTACTTTAACTTGCAAAATATTCCTCAGTTGCATGCATTTCTCTTTAAAACACATAATAGTGAACCTTGCTGCTTGTCAGGAAAAGGCAAATTCATCTTATTTTGCCTGCATTAAAAAAAAAAAAGCTCCAAGAATTTTGGAAAAGGATCAATTTGTCAGCTATACTACATCTGCAATTTTAAATTAAGAAATTTTATTCTTTCACTAATTTTTCCTCAAAAACCTTTCAGAACGTTATCTACCACTCCCATAACTTAATGCTCTCTGAAAACCCTATTATAAGTTTCAGTCATAGAAACAGATGATTTTTTCCCCAGCATTCAAATTGTCAGGTGAATTTCACTACTGTGATTTGATTCCAATTTGTACATATCTTCTTTCTTCAATTAAAAAAAAAAAACCAAAAAAAAAACCAACCCCAAACCTACTTTTCTTTTCAAACATATGATTGGCATATTTACTGCATAATTGCAAACTACAGCTGTGGTCTCAGATGTTATACTCCAGTACAGAAGTGATATATTAGCCTGCTCTTTACTTGCTTTGAGGTAAATGCTGCCTCTGTCCCTTTTTATCCAGCCAAAAACTGCAAAATTGTTCTTCTAATATATGTGAATTTACATTTTACCCACTTCCAATGTTTATTTATGAGCATGCATATATATGCACAGCAACTAAAATATTAGATTGATTAATAAAAAATGTATAATGGAATGGAACTGAAGATAAATGATGTATTCACAAAGTGTCGCTGCATTTACAAGTGCTTCACTGCATGTTGCTAACAAATGAATATTAAAAATATGTAAACCCCCAAATCCCAGTTTTCTTAACTCATGGTAAAACATAATATAAATAGATAAGAATGTTAAATATGCTCTTGCTTTCATATCATTGTCTAAGAAAACAGAAAAAAAAAAAGGAGAAATAGCAGTAACAAGTTCGGTATAACCAAGACCCCAAGAATCTGATGGGCTTCTGGAAAAATTACCAGGTGCTATGAACACTAGACAAGAATCTTTTGACTCCACAGGGATTGTGGAAAGCATGAAAACTTTTGAGACATTTGATGTTCAAGAGCAGCCAAAAGCAGCTTCAAAGTGCTTTTAGGCTGGACTGTAAAATCTCACCATAATATATAACAGATTTGATGACACTGAAGTCTGCATCCACCAAAGTCCATCCATCAAATACAATTTATTCTGGATTGATCAAGTGTAATATCCCTTGAATAGTAAGGAAAATGGGCTTCAGAGCAAGAACAGAACCACATTGGCACATGTGCCTTCGCAGAAGAATTTTATATTAATGAAATGAAATGAAATGAAATGAAATGAAATGAAATGAAATGAAATGAAATGAAATGAAACAAAACGAAATGAAGTGTGGAAACACTGGCTGGACAAGAAAGAAGGTACTGGGCACAACAGATGGTGAGTGTAGGTGAATACATGTAAAACCACAATGTCAAGAAGGAAGGGGAAAATAGTTCTGAAGGCTGTTTTGGTGTTGGGAATGTCTTACTTACCTACTCCTCATGTACAGTGTGAGAAGCCATGGAACTAAAAATAACTTATTTTGTTCCTTATGGATAGGCAAACAAGAGGTGTGTTTTTTAGGAATGAATGCATGAAGACCTGAGACAGAAAATCAGAATATGTTACACTGAAAAAAATGAAAAAATGGGAATGCTGCAGAATAAGCTGCCATGAATGCATTTGTATAGAACTGCTGCAAGAAAAAATCAGAATCCAAGATGATTGTGGATACTGGAGGTGCCCAGCTTAAGAAGAAAAATTACTTTTGGGCATCTAATAACAGTGAAGTGATGCTGACTCACAGTACAAACTTAGAAGTCCTGAAAAGAGACAACAGACAAATATATTTCACCAGTCAGGAATTAGGTAATGAAATACCTTCCAAGAAAAGAGAAAAAAGGCCTGCTAAAAAAAGAACATAAACAGTTTAATATAGTTACTATAGTTATAGAGCCAATTGATTTTTTTAAAAAATCCCTCATGCTAAACTATCCTGAAGACCATGAGACCAACACTTGCTGGAAGGAAGGCAGTTCAATTTCTAGCTAATTCCTTCTCTGGTGAAAAGTCTCCATTC
Organism: Phainopepla nitens; assembly: GCA_013400175.1. Lineage (NCBI taxonomy): Eukaryota > Metazoa > Chordata > Aves > Passeriformes > Bombycillidae > Phainopepla > Phainopepla nitens. The sequence continues at coordinate 1,374,093 of VXBQ01007921.1, read as the reverse complement.
CAAAAGCTTGACACCTCTGGATGTAAAGCGCCTGTGCTGTGCATGACTTTCCTGCTACTGCAGGTATCAAGAATACCTGTGAAGTCTTGCCTTTGCTAGGAGGGATCTCTTCACTCCTATTGTATGACTCCTACTTATGATGCCTCTGCAAGCCCACATGATCATTTTACTCCAGTCCACAGCTGGCGCTGGCAAAGCAGCCCAGCTGGCACATAAACCTTCACGCTTACTCCTCAGAAAGGTCTCTGTATGTGTTTTTATTAGGTTCCTCTTAACACAGCTAAGAGAAACCTGAAAAGCTGTAAATAAGCTGTCTTCTCAAAGATACAAAGACATTTTGCAGACTTTAAAGACTTTGGCCATTTTAGGATAGTCTGCATATAAGACACTGAATTTTTCCTAAAAATAATGTGAAAGAGGCAAGGGCCAGGGCCCTGAGTGCCCCCACCTTCAAGCTTGGAGGACTGAGTTAAGGAGTCTAACTTGTCAAGTACAAACACAGTTCTTCCACTAGTAAGAGCTGTTATGAAAAAGCTAGAAACAACCCTCTTCTCAACCCTCCTTTGCTTGTTTTGCTTTGGGTGGGGGGGGCTACTTGTAAGCAGTCTTTGCTCTTGGCCTCCTATGTCTGCACCTGGTCTGATGCCTCCCTGACCTTGACCTGCACCCACTGGCTCAGCTTCCTGGCTTGCTCTGGCACCTGCCACCTCACTAAGGTCTTGACAGGTGATCACCAGACTGTGCCTCCTCTGCTATTTAATGGGTATCAGCCCTGGGAATTTTCCAAACAACATGTCTCAGCAATCACTGCTTACAGTAACACCATGAGATGAGCTGGAACATCGCAGATCCTCGCAGTGAATTGACTACCACTGAGTTTTACCCCTGGGTGCTGGTTCATAGTGGCTGAACATGAGCCAGGTGGCCAAGAAGGCCATTGGCATGTTGGCTTGCATCAGAAAGAGTGTGGCCAGCAGGACCAGAAGAGTGGTAGTCTTGCTATACTTGGCACTGGTGAGGCCACACCGAGAGCGCCGGGTCCAGTTTTGGACTCCTCACTTCAGAAAAGACATTGAGGTGCTGGAGTGTGTCCAGAGAGAGGCAATGGGCTGGGGAAGGGTCTGGAGCACAAGTCCTGTGAGGAGCGGCTGAGGGAGCTGGGGCTGCTTAGCCTGGAGAAAAGGAGGCTCGGGGAGACTTTATCACTCTCTGCTCTGCCTGAAAGGAGGTTGGAGTCAGGTGGGAATCGGCCTCTTCTCCCAGGGCAGCAAGGGACAGAAAAGGAAATGGCCTCAAGTTGCACCAGGGGAGGTTTATGTTGGATATTAGGAAAAATTTCTTCACTGAAAGGGCTGACATTAAAGTAGGATGCCCAGGGAAGTAACGGAGTAGCAATCCCTGGAAGTGTTCCAAAGGTGTGTGGATGTAGCACTTGGGAAATGTAGTTTAACAGTGAATACGGCCATGCTGGGTTAACGATTGGACTCGACGACTTAAGAGGTCTTCCAGCCTTAACAATTCCAACATGATCCTATTCCAATCTCCCCCTCCTGGGATGAAGGGAAACAATCGCCACATTTCAGCAGGTGTCCCCAGCCAGCCTCTCGGGCTCTCACGAAGACGGCAGGGCCCACGGCTCGGCCTGCTTTTC
>VXBQ01007921.1:1332085-1372339 GCA_013400175.1 Phainopepla nitens | reverse complement strand
AGCCGCCGCCGGGCCCGGCGCAGATGGAGCCCGGCAGCCGCGGCGCCGCGCCCGGCGGAGTGTCGGTGTCGGCCGTGCTGCCGGCGGGAGGGAGCGGGGAGCGCCTGGGCGGTGCCACCCCCAAGCAGTTCTGCGCCGTGCAGGGGAGGCCGCTCGTCAGCTACGCGGTGCGGGCCATGGAGAGGTAACGAGCCCGGCGCCGCTCGGCTCCCGACCGCGCCCCGCGGGCTCCTGCCGGCCCTCGCCGGGCCCCGGAGAGCCGCAGGGAGCCCCGCTGCCCTCGCCTCGGGCACTAGGGCGGGGCCAGTTCGCGTTGCGGTGTCTCTCCGTCCCTCCCCGCCCGGTCAGACCGGGAAGGGAGCGAGGTGTGACTGGGCCGCCTCACCTGGGAAGAAGTCCCGGCGGGACCTGGGCGCTTCCCCCACTCCGGCCTGGCTCTAGCGCCGCCGTCCCGGGCGGCTGTCCGCCCTCCTTTCCCAGCCCTGGCCATCCTTCGAGGCTGTGCCACATTGCTTGGCTCCGGGAGATCATCTGCTCGAGGCCCCTCAGCCTCGACGTTCGAGGGTTTGTGTAGCTGCAGTTGCTGTTTTAGTGAGCCACGAGCCCACTCAGCTGTTGGAGACAGTCCCAGGACTATCCATCAGCCCTGAAAAGGGACTACCCATTCTGCCACTGCCGTTGGAGATGGTCTTTATAATGTCCAAAGACTTAAATTTTCCACTCCTCATGATGGGATGAATGAACTCACTGATGCACAGCGCTGCATTATGCTCCGCTATTGCCCATGGTAAAACACCTTGTGGCAGCAGGAAGATTGAAGCAAATGTGTTTAATTTCTAGTTGCTGAACTAGAAGCTGATGGCTTATGTAGTGAAGGTGCACATGTAACTTTTCCACGTTTGTGTTACAGTGGTACCACTAGGCGTAATGGGTACAAATTGAAAGATGGGAAGTTTCGGTTAGGTATTAGGAAGAAATTGTTTACTGTTAGGGTGGTGAAGAACTGGAACAGGTTTCCCAGGGAGGTTGTGGATGCCCCAACCCAGGCAGCATTCAAGGCCAGGTTGGATAAGGTCTTGAGCAATCTAGTCTAGCGGGAAGTGTCCCTGCCCATGGCAGGGGGATTGGGGCTAAATAATCTTTAGTGTGCCTTCCAACCCTTAACATTCTGTGATTCTATGTTGGAGCAAAGGATTAAAGTAACAGAATTTCTGAGCAGCCAGGCTTTTCCTTTCCATAAGGCTGATGAGTTCTAGGCATGTGACTGACAGTTAATATATTATTGTCAAATGTTAACATAATGTAAGTCTTGTATCTAGTGTCACTTGAAACACCAAAGGTAGGAGCACAGTGTCAAGAGGAATTCTGGATGTGTTGCAGTAACTTGTAGGAAAACAAACCTTTAGATTTTTAGAGAGAATAAGTGGAGAGGAGTGGAGATTGGGAGATGCTGGCAATTTTATTTCTTTCACCAAAGTTCTTAACACATGGAAACTTGTACAACTTCAAAATTGGGACTCTGTTTTCATTCCCACCCAGAGAGGCTTCCCTCAGGTCACTTATTACTTTATGAAAGAAATACTGCTTGTTTTCTTTATTTCATTTTCAACAGCAGCCAATTGCAAAGCTAAGCACATCAGTAAGCAAAGTGTCCAATCCAAAGCTTGCCACAGCTGTAATTTCTGCCAAAATGTCATGGGAATCTACAGAGAAGAATTGTATCCTCATTCAGTGTATTGGAGACCTGGAAAAGAGAACAGAGTGAGGTTTGGGAAGGAAATGTTATGCATCTAAAAAAAAGAATTTTTATTTTTACTGCCAGTAAGCTCTGAGAAAATAGCTGTACTTTGAGCAACAGTATTATATTTGTCCTAAAGCTGCAAAAATTTTGAAGGTTGATTTCGAGTTGTACAGCTCAGCCAAGTTGATTGTGAGAGTAACAACTTGGTGTTTTGCTTAGGAGCGCAGTAACCCCTGCCAGTGCTCTGTCAGGCAGAGCTTCCTGCCACCTCTGCTGAATTGGAGCGTTGATTGGTGTAGATGTGTATGAGGAGCTGAGAACAGATGTCCTCCAAAGCTTGGGATGGCTTTCATTTTCATCTCGGCACTTTTACTCCTGGCTCTGAAGCTGTGAAGGATGTATGTTCTTGCTTTGTGCGTATGTAAGCGCAAGCATGTCATATTGAGGAACTGCAGCTGATCACATAATCTACCCAGAAATGGCAGATTCTGTGTTTAGCTTGATACTATCTTCTCATGTCTGTTGTTTACCTGATGTAATTGAATGGATCATCGACTCACTAGCCTGTAGTAACTTCTGCTGATCTGGACATCTCGGCTCGTGTGGCTATTTTGGAGCTTTTTTTAAATCTGGAAGAGAGGTAGCAGTGTATAGACAGAAATACATGAGCAGTTCAAGGATGTGCAGCTGCTTTGCACATGCTTTTTAAAGATCAGTAGAAAAAGATTTTTATGCTGTTCAGCTGAAAGTAGTGAGACTCTTGAATATCAATGTGGAAAAGCAGGCGGATGAGACGAGCAGGCAAGAATGAATAAGCAGTGCGTCCTGCTGCATAGGCTAACAGCATGTAGAACACTGGCCTTCCAGTAATAGCCACAGATAGCCTGAGGAAGAGGAGATGAACAAAACTAGGGTGAGGAGAAATCCTTGGTTTTAGTTGCCAGTGCAGTGGCACTGATAGGAAGGTCGGGCCCTACTTTCAGGCTAAAATTGAAGTATTTTAGAAAACTTAAATATCTCTTTTTCCCATTGGATTTGTTCCTGTTTTTGTTGAACTATGCAAGGCTTTTGCAGCGAGTTCAACTGATTTAGAATGGCATCCCTTGTTTTTGCTTCTGTAACAAGCAGCAGAGTTTCTTTAATTTGATTTTTTTTTTTTTGGTGTACGCATGTTTGTTAGAATAGGGCCTTTTCAATTATTTTTCTGGGACAGGGAGGAATCATAGCTCTGTATGCACATGTGTATGCATATTTTAATAAATCTGTAGAGAGGAAAACAAACTAAGGTAAAGATTGATTTTTAAAGTCCTTGTGGAACAAATCTGCTGCTGCTATTCTTGCTGTGCTCGTATTTCACCAGTTGTTGCAAGTACAATGAAAGGGGAGAGCAGTTAATATCTTCAGTGGCAGAATCAAAATTTTCCATAAAGGTTTCAGATGGTTTTGTTTTCTTTACTGTAGTATCTTAAAACAGGGGGAGGTCTCTTAAAATCTCCTGGGGATGCTCCCGAAGGAGCACTTCTTTGGAAGTATCTTGCATACTTATTTGCCAAATATTTTTCTCCATTGACTGATGCATATTCACTGGCTCTGTAGGTCACACAATTACAGTTTTGTTAAATGCAGCTACTCTGATACTTCTTTTTGTCAGCTGTCATTAGCTTTTTTTTTTTTTTTGGAAATAGCTTATGAGCAAAAAATAGTTACAGCAAATTTTATGGGGGTATCTTTTTTATCATGTCTGACTCATAAGAAGCATTGTATTTCTGGATAAAATGGAATGGTTTCTGTACATGAGATCCTCCAAACTTTCTTAATATACCATAAAAGCTTCCTGCTTCCATTTTTGTACTGTAGGAGGTTTATTGATATAAGAAAAAATATATAAATATATTCATAACAAAGCTTTTATGGAGCAAAAGGAAGTTGCACTTGCATTCTGGATAGATTTTGTTCTTGATGCTTCTTTTTCTCATTTGGTTTTTAATGAGGTTAGCAAAAGTAATATAAGGATTTATCTTACACCTCTGAAAGTTTCTGTGACAATGAAAGATCCTGTCTAACACTGCTAAAGACATCTCAGCAGCAACTGCTTGGTTTTGGCCTTGTTTTGCTGGTCTAAGAGGGAAAGTTTAAGAGACTGGGTGTGAGTATTTAGGCCTTGTATCAGATTTCAGCGCTGGTTTCTATGTGAGTGAACTGGTAGAGGGTTAAATCTCGGTCACATTTGTACCTCAGCATGCCATTTAGGTGATACAGTTTCAAAGTGAGCTTGTTTCATTTCCTCTGCCGCCTGTGTTTTGAAGAAATAGCTTTTTCTGTTGCTGAGTTAATAAGCTCCTATACTTTTAGTTCTAGCTCAGTTAATATAAGTGTTTGTACTTCTGTTTGAAATTTGCTGGAGTATAGTATTTTTTACTAGGCAGTAAGTCTCTATGTAGGTGATGATGAGAAGGATAGCTGCAGGAAACAAACATGTAGTCCTTTTCTGCCTCCTTGTTTGCTTTCTGCTAGTATTGGGATCCTCCCAAGGCAGTTGTAAAGTGATTGTAACTGGGCTTGTCATTTTGTTTCATTTGGTCAGAGTTGATTTTCCACCTTGGAACCACAGCCTGTGTTGTGTGGAAGCGCTAGAGTCGTGTGTTGTTAGAGCACTTCGGGGTACAGCATTGCGATCTTTTTCATGTGTTGTGCTGATTCTTTCTGAAGCTTGATCCAATATTACAGTTATAAAATTGAAATGGTGTTTGAAATGGTGTTTTTAATCTAGATTTGAGCAAGTCCTGAGTAGGTTATTTTAGTATAAAATCTTTCTGAAGGAATGGATGTGACAAGTTGAGGGAGAAAAAAAACGTTTGTTTGCTGCCAGATTGAGTGTATACTGGTATCTTTCTACTTCTTTAAAACATTTTCCAATGTTTCCGTAAGCAGATCTTCAGAAGAGCTAGCAACCTGTGTGGTGCACAGCTCTCACTCATTTAAATTTGCAGCACACTTTACTGGATTAGTACTTTTCATGAGTTCTAGTGGGACAAAACCTAAGCTGTTCTGTATGTGATCAATCTAGAGGATACCTTAATGGTCTTACCTGAGTATGCTATCTCCCTAAATCCCAGCTCTAATTACAGAACGTGAGTCTGGAATGAGCGTAAGGAGGACATACTCAAGTTTACAAATGTGTTTATGCAGACACAGGGTGGAGCTGTGACCGCATCCTGTCACTTTTTGGTGTATTGTACCACTGGAGGCCTTGAGCCATTCCACCCCCTCTGTGCAGAGATTTATCACAGGCTGGCCAGTACTTGTGTTCCCTTCCCCACTTCTCAGAAGATGCTGTGTACTACCCAGTTGCCTCATAATCTGTTTTATTTGACTCCAGAAAGGGCAATGCCAGTGCTCTTCTTACACAGCCACAGTGACTGTGCAGACTGTCCAGTTTCTGGCTACTGTGTAAGGCTACTGTCTTTCTGCAAACTGAAATGCAGGGCTCTTGTTCTCATTTAGTGTGAAATAGCTCTTCCTGAATTTTGCTTTGTTAAATGACTGGCTCTCGGTATTTAAAAGGACTGAGATGAATCCAGTTAGTTTGCCCTGCTTCCGAGTTGAAGTCAAGCAGAAGTGCTGTGTTTTGTCGTTAAATATAGGAGTATGCCAGAAATCATATGAGAGATGTTTTAAAACTTTTGATGAACCTATGATGAGTGACAAGTTGAAATGAAACTTGAAACCACATCGCTTCAGATTTTACATTTGAGCAACTTAAATACTTAAAGAATGCTGAGAGTATGTTGGTTTGGTTGTATTTTCTGCCTTTGGTAATAGCAAAATGAACATAAGGACAAGTATTTTTCTTTTGAAAAATGCTAATAGCACTTTATTTTATATCATTATTTTACAGTTCGTTGAAGTTGTTTTCTATGGAGTATTATTAATTACAACCCCCCACCGCCCATGCTTAAGGTGGAAGATGCTCTGTTGTTTCACATAGTGCTAGGCAACTGGTTTGTAACACTGATTATTTTTGCTTTTGAAGTAAGCATAGTTCCCAGGCAATGCCTTCTCATGTGTCATTGGAGAAATCAGTATCTTGAGCCTGTGTATTTCTGAACTGTGAATTTGGTACTCTTATTTTTCTAACTGGAAATATTTGGTTCTTCAAGAAGAACGTACCTTCATTCTTCTTGTGTCTGCAATATTAATTTTAATAAGCTTTACTAGTTTAAGTTGAGACAGTGTCTCATACTTGTCTCTCTTTCTCCCTAGCTGGATGTGTAAGCTACACATGGGTAATTTAAGATAGAAATTTTTTTTTAATCATTGCTCGTCTGGTGAGTTTCTTGCCTGACTATGGTGCTATGACGCTCTTCTGCCATCTGTGGAGACACAGAAAGGGAGCACAACAATTATGTTTTTTTATGTTCTCTACATAGGCATTTAGAAAATAGGACACTACAATAGATTTGACTTACATTATTTCTGTTGTTTTGAAGTACAGTATGCCACATATGACTAGAGTTTGTATTCCTAGATACTTTGACAGAAGTATGATTTCAACCTAGCTTCAGTTGTGGTTGGTTTTAATCTTGTGGTCTGTGGGTCATTCACTTCCCCCCACACAACCTCTCAGTTCTAGAGCTAGACTGATACCAACAGTAAAATCTTGGAGATCTGTAAAAATGCATTTTCGATATGGTATTATTAACTAGCACAGCTATGTTTTTACATTTTTCTAGCTTCCTACAGCAGAAACCTGTTATTTTTTTCAAAACTGTTTCCTGTCAGTACTAAAGTGTTGCAGTTTTCATTCATTACCGTTCTGTCAATTGCTGCTCATGCCTGTCTTGATAGTGATCTTTGTTTCAGGGTTTTTCTTGATTGTCTTATTCCCTTGTACATTGTGTACACAGTGTAGAAGGGAGTGGAACATGGAGTATTCCAGGCCACAGGACTTTCCAATTTATTCGAAACTGATTAGCAAACTGTCGCTGTTTGATTTACTCAGTGTTACTGGTATAAATCTTCTGTTATAGCTCTCCCTTAAGGAGTGGAGAGCAAAAACCTGGATTTGAGTATATTGAGAGGTGCTTTATTTAGCCATCTTGAATTTTTGTTGTTATGAATTTCTTTGTTTCATATATCTCCACTTTTATTTAGTCATTCATGTCTACTTTCTCTGCTTTTCTACCGATTTTTCTAGGATAAGTTGGATATCTGACATTATTGTGGTGGTCTCTCCTGAAAATATTGAAACAATGAAGACCATCATTGAAAAATATGGCCACAGAAGAGTTACAGTAGTGAAAGGTGGAATAACTCGTCACCGGTCAATATTCAATGGACTGAAAGTATTTGCAGAGAAAGAGTTTTCCAGCCATTTGCTCCAGAAGCCAGAAGTAGTGATTATCCATGACGCTGTGAGGCCTTTTGTTGAAGAAGATATTGTTTCAAAAGTGGTTATGGCTGCAAAAGAACACGGGGTATGTACTATACAGCAATGCAACTCTCTGATGTGCTTTATACTCTACAGCTTAAAATCCTGATTGATAAATCAGGAATTTTCTAGCAATTTTATTAATGTGTGGTGAGGTTTTTTTTAAGTAGAACAGATCCAGATTCCCTATTATGCAGAGAGGTCAGGTGGGGGAGGTTGAAATTTTTAAATGCTGCAGGTATTATTTGCTACAGGGAATAATTGTTGCCATAGAGACTGTCAGTAAGAGATTGAATCAATCCGAAATTTGTTAGTTGAAAGGTAGATTATGTAATGATAGTTTATCTTTTTTCCATGCAGAATTATCACCCAATGCTAGAGCAGTTCTGTTAGTAATTACTAATAATAGACAAAGAGTCTGTGTACTGCATTGGTTGACTTGCAAACTTTGTGCTTTCATCTCAAACTTACATGCAAATCCTGAATAAACAGCAAAAGACCTGTCTCTGTATTAATGCTAAATTGTTCTAGAACCTCTAAACTTTTCAAACTGCTGGAAAACAAGGCAAGTGGGAAGCGTCCAGCTGTAGGCTGGATAAACTCCTGTTTAACACTGCATCTGAGGACTGGGATTACTCACAGAAACCAAAAAGACTTCTGAGAAAGCAAGTGATATATGAAGGGGAAGAGTTGGTAGAAGTTGTGTTATGCCAGTAGAAGGATAGGAGAGGCATGCACTAGCAACAAGAGGAGCTGTTAGATGAACTGCTTAAGTCGGAGATGTAAGAAATCATAACTTAGCCACTTAGGCTTGTTTGCAAAATTTGCTATTTTTGATTTGTTCTTGAATGCTCCATTAATAAGATGCATCATGCTTCCCTGCTTCAAGGACATGGTTTGAGGTAGAAGTCGTTAGTGATAGCAGATTGTTTGGATACTAGGAAACCAGGAAAATGTGCCACTGCCTGTCTTTTACAGAACATGTGGTAAAAGATAAATGACAGGTGGTTCAGAACTTTGACAGTGGAATAATGAGTATGAAGAATAAACCATGGTGTTTCCTTAGTGCTGCTACACCTTCACAGTATAGAAGGGGAAAATATAGCTTGTTAAAATATTTATTATGAAAATCAAATTATGTCAAGTTGCTCAACATTATGTTGCAAATATAATATATTGAGCCTCTTCTTAGTAGGCCTGTAGTTTTGTAGATAGGGTTAATAAAAAATGTCAATAAAGTAGAAACTCTGCTCTATAGATTTCAGTGATCTAGAACATCAGTTTCCAGTTATTAAAACTTAAATTCTGTTAGGCCAAATATCTTGTTAAAATTCTTCCTCATATAGCACAAAATAGCATTTCAGAATTTATTCTCTGCCAAACACTTTAAAATAAATCCTCTTTGTAAGTCAGTTTTAAATGTGATTCTTTGAAAGCGGTAGAAGAATGGAGTTAATTGTACTGCTTTTGGGTTGAAATGAGGAACTGTTCTGAATGTGTTGCCTTTGCGTGTTAAGGTATATCATATCTTATTTGAATTTAACTTGTTCACTTTTTTCTTGAAAGTTTTGTGGGTTTAGTGTAATATTTCCTCCTGGTTTTCTTTTTAATGGAATGCAAGATATTTAAAGTAAAAAAGTAGGGGGAACCAAGGCAATCTCCACAGACCTCAAGTCAGTGTATTCCAGTTTATCTGAACTTCTGACCAGTAAATATTTCCTAACTTGAATCACTGAAGTATCATTTGATCTCAAAACGGTGATTGTGTACATGTATAATAGTCTATTTCTCTGCATAACATTTGTCTGAAATGTGTGTGGTGATCACTTGCTCTGTGGTGGCTTTCTGTGTTGGCTGAGATCCACTGATTTCAGCAAGGCTGGGCCATCAGCGAGATGTGTGCTCGAAGTCTCTAAGAGCTGGGTGCTAGTGATATTACCTGACAAAGTAATTGAATTAAGGAACATGAGAAGAATTTTGTTTTATGCAACAAACTGGAAAGCCACCTTCCCAGAGACACATGGCTGTTTCCACTTGAGAACTATAGAATTCTGAAGAACTAAATGGAAAGCTATGATGTTCTCAAAACTGGTACGTATGGTTTTGGATATCAGAAAAAAATTGATCAAGAGCAGCAATCATGTTTAGTTCTTCCTATGGTCAAATTCATTGCATATCTGAAAGGATGTCAGTTCTTCAATCTTTCAGTATAAAAAATAATTACTTCCTCTTGCATTATGTAGAAAGGTACAAAACCTGTCAGAAACATCATATTAAATGACTTGTGTTAATCGGGGTAATGCTGTATTGTTATATGTCTGCATACCATATAGATAATATAATTATGAGAAGCTTTAATGTTCTTTAAAATGGCAATTGATGAAGTAAGTTATTTCACTTCTAGCTGCCAATTGTCAGACAAATAAACTGCTTTATTACACTTACTAATCAGTTTGTTATTTGCCTGTGGGAATAAAAATGTGTACCTTGACCAGAACTAATAAATTATGCCTTAAACCCCCCAAACAACTCCTTGATTATGTCAAAATATTACTTTGTAACCAATTAAATTCCATTTATGTTTTGGGGGTAATTTTGCAATTAAGATTATGTATTTCTAGAAACAAATTCTTTGCAGCCAGTAAAAGTTGGGAAAAGTGGAAGCTTCAGAAGGCATCAGTCCAAAGCCTCTAGCAATATCTCATTGCCAACATTGCATTTTAAACAACATAACTAAAATGAAAAATGCTTACATGAAAAAGAAACCAGGAAGGTGGAGGGGAACTTGTCAGTTTTGCTATTGGAAGTTTACAAAAAGAAGGCACATCCAAAGACTTTTTTTTCTCTCTAGTTAACATAAACTAGATTTGAAAGTACAGTATGTTATGTTGAAAGGACTAAGTCAAAATGGCAGTCTTAAAAGCTGGTTTCTGGAAGCTGTCTAACATCATTACTTTATTCTGAGCTTTAGCAAGGACCTGAACAAAGCTTACATGCCAATACAGCTGTACAGTGCTACTCAGTCTCCTGGACTCCTACTCACAGAAGCAGTCGGTCAAAATAATACCCCCAGACAGAAAACACTGCGTGTTGTGCTCAGTCTGTTCTTCTCGTGCTGCCATTATCGCTATTCCTGTAGTGGAAGGCTGGAGCAGAAAACATGGACCTCTGTGGAGCTTGTTCTTTCACCCACTTATTTTGCTACCTATGGTTCCTGAGTTACAGTAGCAGAACATGATGGGTGGCAAACCAAAAACCACCTCTTTTTCTTCATTACAGTAGAGGAAGACATGGGTTAAAAAAATAAGATGATCTGGTATGGTGTACTTGAATGGGGACAGAATGCTGGAGTGGTTCTGCCTCCTCTGACCTTTCTTTGCACTTTTTGGAGCAATAATCTTTTTGTTTTCTTATCTCCTATGGTTTTGCCATATATAGAATATTTTACTCATGGTCTTTGTCCTCTTTGTTATATTCAAAGACTGATTTTTAGCCAGCTGCAAAGGCTGCATCAGTGACAAGATAATTTTTGATTCATATTTATACACTGGATCATCTGAAGTTACGCTCTGCCTATGTTCTCAAAAGTTCTGCTTTCATTGTACGCTTGATGCTTTGTGGGGCTCTCACTGTCCTGTTAGACAGCTGTGCAAAAACAGAATCAAAAACTGATGTCTTGTTATGATGACCATCTTGGCATGAATGGAATGAGTTTTATGCTAAAATAATTATGTTTGTAAAAATGTGTGTAAAATAATTATTAATGAATTGTAGGGGTGATACCAATTTGAGAATAAAATAACATTTTAAGACCTATATGCTCTTAGCCTACTAAAGCACATGGAGGACTGGGAGGGGAGTGGAGAGCACCATTATGGCTTTGCCAAGGGCAAGTCCTGCTCAACCAACCTAGTGGCCTTCTGTGATGGAGTGACTACATCAGTGGCACAAGGAAGGGCTATGGATGTTGCCTCTCTGGTCTTCCCTAAGGCCTTTGGCACAGTGGTCCACAATCTCCTTCTCTCTAAATGAAGAAGGATTTGATGGGTGGACTGTTCAGTGGAGGAGGAAGTGGTTGAATGGCTGTGTTGAGAGGGTAATGGTTAACAGCTCCATGTCCAGCTTGAGATCAGTGACAAGTGGTATCCCTCAGGGGTCCATACTGGGACCAGGACTCTTGAATACCTTCATCATTGAAGCAGACACATTGGGATCAGGTGCACCCGCAGTGAATATATAGGTGACGCCAAGGTGAGTGGTGTGGTTGATATGCCTGAGGGGCAGATGCCATGCACAGGGACCTGGACAAGCTCAAGCAGTGGTCCTGTGTGGACACTGAGGTTCAACATGGCCAAGTGCAAGCTCCTGTTTCGATAAAGGCTGGGGGATGAAAGGATTGAGAGGAAACTTCAGAAAAGGACTTGGAGTACTTGTGGGTGAAAAGCTGGTCATGAGCTGACAGTATGCACTTACAGCCAGAAAGCCAACTGTGTTCTGGGCCAGGAGAGGTGTGGCCAGCAGGTCCAGGGAGGTGTTTATTCCTCTACTCCACTTTTGTGAGAATCCACCTGGAGTACTGCATCTGGCACTGGGACCCTCAGCGCAAGAAAGACGTGGACCTATTGGAGCCTCCATCAGAGTGCCACAGAAATGATAGATGGATTGAACATCTCCTGCGATGAAAGGCTGAGAGAGTTGGGGTCAATTAGCCTGGAGAAGAGAGCTCCGGGGAGACGTTATTGTGGCCTCTCAGTACTTGAAGGGGCCTTGTATGAAAGATGGGGACAAACTTTTTAGCACAGTCTGTTGAAATAGGACAAGTGGTAATGATTTTAAACTAAAAAAGAGTAGATTCAGACTAGATAGAGACACATTTTTTTTTGGAGTGGGGGTGGTGAAACACAGGAAGAATTTTCCCAAAGAGGTGATGGATGCCCCATCCCTTGAAACAGTCAAGGTCTGGTTGAACAAGGCTGAGCAATCTGATCTCCCTCAGAGTTTAAAATGTCTGTGCTCATTGCAGCAGGGTTGAACTACATGACCCTAAAAGGTCCTTTGCAACCCAAACTATTCTACATTATTGTAAAGATCAGGAGCTCCTTAGCAGCCCTGAATGTGTGAAGAAGTGAAGTGTGGTTTTGTTGTTGTACAAAAAGCCAGTTATACAATGCATTTTTCCTTTTTAATATAACTATCAAAAGCATAGTGATGTTTCCATAGCTTGTGGCATTTTTGGTCCCATAGAAATTAAAACCAAGTTGTTAATTGCTGTCCGTGTTGAATGGAGAACTAATGCATTGTTAGTAAATACTTGTAGTCTTAGTCCTAACAAGATGTAATGTTTGATGGTGGGAGGGCATTGGTAAGGGAGAAAACAATTCTGTCATTTCCTGGTCTCAATTTTAGTGTTTTAGATGATTCACCACATTTATTACGAAGGATGCAACCAACTCGACTGAAATACATAAATCAGACAGAAACTTAAACTATAATCTCTTTTTTCTTGCAGCATTTGTGTGTTGTACTAACAGAACCAGCTTAGTACTAACACAACCAGTGTTTTTGAAAAGTGGCTTAATTCACCACTTTTTAGCTTCTGGAAGTCTACACACATTATTTTTACCTTTTTTTTTTTTTTTTAAGGTAAGGCTAGTTTATTCTGAAAATAAATTCTGAGCATAGTTTCCTGTACTTAAGTGGTTATTGGTTCCTTTTTATGTAATGCCTATAAAATGTACCCCCTTTAAATTTAGAGAAATTAAATATATGGTATTGCTGTTTATTTCAGGCTAGTTAAAATCGATATGCTTTATCTGAGAAAACAATATTGCATTTGGGAAATGAAGCAACCTTTAGCAAAGATAAGTCTGTTTAGCACCCAGATCTCTGCTTCCTGCACCAGATAAAAGGTTTAAAGAATAGTTCCTTAAAATAAGGGAAATCTTATCTTGTCCAGCATGCGTGAGAAGCTGAATAAAGGCCTTGAAATATTCTAGCTACTCCTACCTGGCAAGATCTAGAAGAGGTTCCTAGCCATACCTCTCTGATTAAGGATTAGGCATGTAAATTTTATTCCTTTTCACCAAATATTGCATTGAAAAGAAAGATTATCTGAGTTCTTAAGCAGAAATATTTCCAGCTGCATTTTGGCTGAGTTTGTAATCTGGGTGGTTGTGGCAAGGATAACACCAGCCCTGCAGGTTAGGTGAAGCTTCTGAAAGCCAACTTGGCCTGTTTCATATGCTGTAATAGTTTGCTGGACTGGTTCTGTTCTTATCCTCCTGTTTCCACGAAGTAAGTGGGCTGTAGAGGAGCCCTGGAGCATGTAGGAGAGAATTTGTGAGGTATCAAATCCACACATACATATATTAAAGTCACTATTGTAGCCAAACTGACATGGTAAGGTGTAATGATCCATTTAACAAGGTCCTTGGTAACAGAAAGTGTTAGATGAAGACTGTATAAAGAGATGACTTGAAATTTTGAATTTAATGGACTGTAAGGGAAAGAAACTTGAGTCCAAGGTTTCCTGCGAGGAGAGGCACAAGCAGTTCTGAGAGATGCAGCTGAGCAGGTTCATGAGGCAAACACATTTGATAAGCGAGTGCAGAGTTGCTTAGGGCACTGTGTGACCACAAACTCTAGTGCCCGTGGGGTTTGGTTGCTCAGGACTGTATGCGTGGGAAAAGAGTTATTAATTAAGTGTTGCAGTTTTGCATTTAGTTGATTAAATTGTGCAAGAGTCTTCCTACAACACATTGAGATTTTTTTTTCTTCTTCATAAAATGATGCAAATCATGTGTTAAATGATATGCAGTGGGTAGCCTTCACATCATGATGTTAATTTTGTAATGGTGCACACTGTCTGAAGGTAAAATATTCTTCTTTAAGTATAAAACAGTTTTAACTCCTGTGGCAGTCGCATTAAGACTTCTGCTCCACCAAATACAAGTGCTAACTCATCCTTATATTGATTTACTGTAATGTGCAAAATCCTTTGTGACAGAGTGCACGCTCACTGGTAGGTTTTTGCAATGTAAATCAGTATTTGGGGTATGAAAGATGTCTTGCTGATTGTAAGTTGTGCTTCATTACTTGTTAATGCAAGGTAATACTATGCAGTCAAAGTAAAATAAACAGTCTTGTTAATTTTAGTGGCAAAAATTACTTGTTTCATGTTTCATTACAATTTTCATGTTTCATTAATTTTTAGAGCGGATGTTTTGTTTGAATTTTGTCACCTAGATTTGCAGTGTAGCACGAGTTAGAACAAGAAAGTGCTGGTAGCTCATCTTATTATCAGTTATGTTGAATGAATGCCAAAATGTAAGTATGATTTAAAATGCTTCAAAAAATATTGAAAACTGATGGTGGGTTACTGGCTACCTGATTTACTTTGAAATATTTGAATTGTTTAGACTGAATTATACATCTTATAGAATCCATTGTAATTGTGTATAATGTACAACTATTGCTGACACCTGAGAAGAATAAATAGGTCATAAGAAACTCTTGAAACTCTGCACCAGCATGTGCTACTCTTTAGGTGAGGGATACCATGTGTGGTGTGTATCATATACTTAATATAGATCTTTAGTAGCATTGTACAGATTCTATACCAAACTTTAAAATATTTTTAAAAATGTGTCTAGAAGAAAAAAAATCTTGTTAAATGAAAGCATGCTGTTAAACATTTCCAGTTATTGCACTGTGACCAAAGGAAAAAAGTTAAATATGTTGACTAAGGTAATAAGACCTTTTTTGGCTAATAATATGACAAAATATATTTTATATAATGTGCTGTACTATTGTATGTGTAGAAAACACTAATTTCCTTGACCATTGTTGAATTCTCACATGGAATGCACAGATAAAGAATGCACTAGAAGAAATGCTATATACTTTGTGTGACATATTAAAAATATATATATTGGTTTAATCCTGTGAACTTTTGTAATTTTATGCTTTATTGTTTTAAAAATTTATGTCAGTAATTCATGATACAAGAACAACATAAGTGACATTCTTATGACTTACTTTCAGTCTGGTTTTTTTTAAATTCCAATTTTAATATGAAATTAAATATTCACATAAATATTGTGTCATTGTTTGCAGTACCACTCTTCTCTTTTTCTTAGTGCATATGTACTTGGTTTTGCTTCTTTTCCAGTTATGGTACATTTTTGAGCTTGCTTTCAGTGCTGTGTGCTGAAAAATTGCAGCCGGTGATACATCTAGTTCTGCTTCTTTCCTCTACTATAAACATCTATATATTTTTTTCATTTATGTATTCCTAATGTTCTGTCTTTTTGAGGGGAATCTTTTCTATTTTCTCTGAGAAATCTTATTTGTTCCATAGAATAACATTTAGAATTTAGCATGTGGTTGATAAGACCAAAACAATATTTACTAATGCTTAGAAGTAAGTGCTTTAAATACAAAAGAACAGAAATGATGTAAAATAAAAAAGAACATGTGTGATCTTAATTTTTGAGCAACAGTTGCTATTACCTTCCTTAGTTTGCTCTAGCTAATTTGGGCTCTGACATGTCTTGATGTACATGTGCAATCCCCAGTTACTCAGATAGTATATTCTGATAAAGGTGACCTCATTAGAAGAAATGTTTTCTTTTTCTTAAACAGTGTCATAAATATACATTACATTTGTTTAAGGCATCCTGTGTCTTTGAAGTCATTTCAATGTACAACATAGTGTCAGCTCATTAACATTGGATCAAAGTGTATATTAAATTTCTGATTAAACATCCCCTCTCTTTCAGCTAGGAATAAACACAATTATAACTTCTTCCTTCCTGGTGTTGGTTTAAGATTAACATGTGCCCAATTTTAGTGAGTTTGACTGTTGCTTCTAGTCAGCTGGGTAAACAGACTTCAAGGAAATTAGGTGAAGTTTAACATACAAGTCTTTTTTTCCTAGTGTTCAAAACTCCTTACATGTGTTCTAATTAACCTTCTTTTTGTCTAGCTGATGATTAGGTTTAATATCTGTGTAAGACTAGGCTTGTTTAACATTTCAACCAGTTCTGTCCTTGGGCAATTAAAAGCTGCCAGTGCAAATGTGTCAAGATCGCTGAAATTGAACTGGCTGGTGATACCACCTACATAAAAGGAATTCTAGTGCTCACTAATGAGAATCAAACATGCCATAGCCATAAGGATTATGAATTCTGTTTTTTTTTTTTTTTTCCCCAACAAAATTCAAAATAAGGTAATTTAAGAATTATTCCTTTTGTTAAAGAATATACAGGTGGAAAATACTCTTGCAGAGAGAAAGTAATCCTTTCTCTTCAGACTTAATTTCTAATGGATACACAGCCCAGGTTGCAGATTGTGCTTGTTTGCCAGTAGAAGGAAGAGGTAGAAGGAATCCTGGCCCCACTACAGCGCAGTTGCATGAGTTATGTCTGTGCTACATGGGATAGTCTGGGTGTGTGTGGGTAAAAGTATGCTATGCCCTGGACTCAAATTTATGTTTCTGCATGCTAATGAGAGTACCTCTACCTTTATTGTGGTGTGCTATTCTTTACTGAGTCATCTTGCTTGTCCTGTAGTCCTGACTGACTCCCTGCTGTGTCTGGTCCTTCAAGAGAAGTGTGCAGCTGGTTTGGGGGGTCTTGTGGACATGACATTTACAGAATGAGTTAGGGGGCAGATGGTGGCAGGTTTCAGTTGCAACCATGCAACCAAACTGCTGCCTTGCCTTGCTATCCAGAAAGTAGGTGGGTTCTGTGTGCAGAATGGGGTTATGAACTCTGAGGACTGTGTGCAGGCTTGTATTAGTTCAGTTTGGAAGCTTGGCTAGTTCAGGCTTGAACAAATGTTCACTCCTAAGTTTAGAAAACTTTGCTCACATAGTTGAATTGTTGTTTTCAACTGCGCTTCTGTATAGGCGTGGTGGCTTATGGTTTGTGTCATGGCTTTGTTTCTGCCTCCACCATGTCCATTGAAACAGAGTTGTTTTGCTAGGATTTATGTGGCCTGGAGGAGGAAATACCCTAAATCTTCCATCTCTGCACTGGAATCATAAAATTTCTCCTGGATTAAGACTTCTGGTTATAGAAAAAAAAAATGTAGTCCTAGATAAGAGCTGGATACAAAATACAGAAAATGAAAAGCAAAAAAAAGAAATATAAGAAGATAAGGTTAGGATATGGTATTTTAATGCTATACCTTAAATATGCATTAGCAGTAATTCTCTAATTGCTTTATTTTACAGAAATTGTTATATGCCTTTTTTATTAGATATAGAAGAAATCTGAAAATAATATCTTAAATATGTGAAATATTTTAATCTTATAATTAAGTTTTTGGATTTTACTTTGAAGGTTCTGTTTGATAAATATGAAATACGAAATCTTTCACTAGAGACAATTCTTCTAACTTAAATGGTAATTACTGAGTGTGGCTGAAGTATTTTGATTACTGTAGATAAATTAGTTTGAATGCAAATATCTGAATAGAAATGCAAGTTTCTACCTGTTTCATGCATCAGAGATACTGTGTTTATTTCTGTATTTTTTTTCATACTGTAGATGGCTGTGAATGCCCTTCCTGGAAAGTAGTTTTATCTGTGTAAAAGAATACTTTCCCTGTAGTAACATGTGGAAACAGTTTGATGGAATAAAATGAGAAGAAATTAATCACAGTTATTCTGAGCTTCTTTTGCTGGTTCATAGCCAGACCTAATTTAGACAGAAATCCTTATGAGACGGTAGTGTTTGGAAACATGTAAATAGTCTTTCACTCAACAAAAACCATTCCAGGACATATTTGTAAACTGTTAGATAGCTAGCTTGTCTAAATTAACATTGATTGTTATTGTTACGTAGTTCACCAGTGTCCTAATGCAATCCTTGTCTTCATGGAAAAAGCAAGATAAAATTGCTTGTATGTTTACCAAGTTCACAATTATAAAACTGACTTTAATGGTGTTCTAAGATGATTATGGTTGTCCTACTGAGTGTGACAAGCCCCACCATCTCCAGCATACAGTTTCAAAGAAGTTAGCTGCTTTGAAATGATGAAAATGTATTTCTAATATACTTCTATTTACAGTATATATATGCAGACCAAGTTTATTTTTTCTGATGCAGGGTGGCTAAATTATTTGTGAGTCTTGCTTCAGTTCTGTTTTGCTTGTCAGAGTTGAAGACAAGTCTGGATAAAGAATTAAAATTTATAAATGTGAATATTGAGAAAATCTGTAAAATCATAAGGGTAGGCACATTCTTTTAAACTTATCACTCAAAGGCCTGCTTTTCTATGTTTCATATCAGGCCTATTCCTAATAATATTAAAACATTGAATTGTTAGTTGGGATGATTAAAATTTGAAATAAATAAAACAAAAAATATACTTAATGCTACTAGACAGCTGAGAAGATAGCATAGGGAAAATGAATTTCAGGGGAGAAGAAGAGTATTGTTAGTATAAATAAAAAGTGAGGAGAAGTCGTGTTAGAGAGATGGGAGGCTTTGCTCATCTATGACTAGACTCTGTAAAGTTTTAGGCTGTCATTCCCACTCACTTGAAGTTGAGGGTTCCAGACTGGCTGTGTGAGTGGACTTTGTGGGTCTGCATTAGTACTTGGGGCTTACTGGGGACGAGGTAAGTATGCCAAAGACGTAGCATACTTTTTTTAGTAGGCCAGCCTGGAGGATCTGTGGTTGTCTGGGCTTGTTACCACACTGTTCTAAAACAAAAGGAATTGTAGTTTTGACATTTTTTGTAAGGTTTTTTTGCCACTACAACTTTTTTTCTTCCTAGTTCATGTCATTCAACTTGTTGAGATTTGCAGCTATTTAGCATTGTTCTGTTTCAAACATTGGCTACCCAAAATGACCAAATCAGCAATGTGTGCTGGTTTTCACATTCTTTTGGAGCTTTTGGCTCTTTGATAACTTGTTCTTGGTGTGTTGTGCTGTAGCTGGGGAATGTTGGTCTTGGGTGATTGCTGCGCTGTGTTTTGGATATCTGTAAGCTGGATAATTTGTTGCTTGTGATAAAAGCTCCATCCCCCTCCCTAATCCTTACGAAAATTATAATGGGTTCTGTCTTGGATTTTACTACCTAATATTACCTTACTATAAATAAAATGAGGATTTTGATTATTTATGAATATAAATAGTGTAATAGTAAAATAAGCTATACTGCATTATGTTAGCCAGGTTGTTATGTTGTGTGTTGGCTGTTATGATTGAAAAATTCATGTTTCATTGAACTGATTGTGTTTTTTGATCTTAAAGCTCACCCTGGTTATGGATTGACTGAATACACACATCTAAACAAGTTCTTGTTAGAGTGGAAGTATGATAAACTGAGAACAATATGTTACTTTAGTGAAAAGGTGGGTTAGTGCACCTTGGATCCACTGAAAACATTTGTGATGCCTTGTTATACTGATCTTCCTCATGCAATTCATTCTCTACCTTTTTCTCAGTCACCATTGAATCTTAAATTCTTGAATGCATGTTGTGGTCTAGGCAGTTATGCAAAAAAATGAACACACGACTTAGAACCTTTTTGTAAATGTTTTTCATTTGTGCAGTTTAAAATGGGTCATAAAAGACATCTGTTGTTTCTAAAAGCATCTGGAAGTGGGTTCAGTTTCACCAGATCAATGGATGAGCTTGCTTCTGAGTGACAGGAGTCTGTCACTTCCCCTGAAGTTGATAGAATTCTGCTTCTTAGGACATTTTAGTATTGTTTTAAGGAAGTCATAGATTAGAAGGTTGTTTTTTCTTCCAATATTTTGTCTGCAAAAGAAAACTAACCATTTAGTGGTATTTGTTTTAGTGTCTGTTATGTTATGAAGCAGTATTTTAAGAGCTTGATCACTCATATTTGGATACTTTAACTGATTTATTTAACAAAATATGCAAAAATGGGGAAAAGAAATGCATTTCCTGGACCTGCCAAGGTTAGTGCTTGACTGTGTTTGAAGTAGAACAGCTTGAGGGCTGTGAAGTGGACATTTAAAGAAATTCAGTTTAACTATATGTTTAGTATCCACTTCACATTCAGGAAGGGTGTATGATGCATTTTCTGTAGGATTTTGAAAGCAAACCTACTTGAGGTCTGGCTCAAAGTTATTAGAAATTGGAAGACAAGTGCTCATGAGTAGGGAAATGTCAGTATAAGACCCAGGCACTTGCACTCACAGGATTTGTGTTTTGTGCTATGGTAACTCAAAGTGAAAAAAAGATTTTTAGAACTACAGTGACATTACAAGTACTTATAATTTGAAATGAGGACAGGTTTTCTTTGTTTTATTCATTTTTAAGTTCGTGTCTGAACCTCACCTGAGAGCCGGGCCAAATACTTGTGCATTCCTTACATAAAGAGTAAGTCAATGCTTCTCAGATTAGAACAAATAAAATTCAAATACCTGACACTCAGTATATACTCTCTTTTAATAATATGGAAATAATTTTTGTTAGTGATTTATAACCATAAAAACTAACATGGGAATCCCTTGCAAAGATTAAAATGCTTGCTGTTGTAACTGAATAGATGTGGACTAGCTGAATGATTGTGTTCTTCACTTATATCCCACAATTATCAGGCACAGAAGTCCCTTTAGCTACAATATTGCCTTATTGTATTATTAACCCTACTGTGCCCTAGTATTTAAGTTTCTGAATGAAAAAATGTGGTCTGTAGCCCTGTCTTAAATTCCTAAATTCCCTATTCAGTTCATTGCAAGGCAGCTAGGAGGAGTTCAGAAAGACTTTGTGCTTTTCAGAGTAGGGAGGGATGTTTGTGCTAACCAGAAAGAAGTACTGCAGAATGAGACATACATCTTAAAAGTGCCCTTCTTTGGCCTGTGTATAAGACAAAACTCACAGGTCAGTTCTTTTGAATTTTACATGCCAAATGTTGTGCCTAGACCATGAATGGAGACACAATGAGCCAGTTTTGGAAGCAAAGGCGCATGTGATGAGATCTGTGTAAGCCAGCGTGGATTTGGCAGCTCTGTTGGCTTATACCAGCTCAGGGATGTTGCCAGGAGTACTGCAGATGCAAAGTTTCCTGTGTTTAGGACTCATCTCTCTTGTGCTATATGGAAACAGTGCAGGGCCACAGGCCAGTGTTTTCCCTTGTTTGGTCCCAATTTCATGCAGTCTGAAAGTGGCCTTAGGAATTAACGTAGTTCCTGTGTCACTGAACATTACAGGTGGTAAATGCAGCCCCGTGTTGGGTCACATCATCTGGTTGAGAGACCCCATGTGTGCTTGTGAGACAGAGAAAGGTCCTGTGGAAAGTGAGCCAGTAGTGAGCTAAGCAGACAATCAATTTGTGTATCTTGTCTCAGGATTTTAAGATATTGACTCAGTGCCGTACCTTAGCAAGTATGCTCAAGCTCAGCTTCTGGGGCTTTTGGACTGCAGCTCTTTATCAAATGAAGGTTTTCTGAAGAGTTGAAACTTCTTGGCTTTACTAAGTACCAGACCTCTCCATTCTGCTTTCAGTCACAGACTGAGTTTTCCTTTTCTGCAGTAAAAGCTGGGTCTTTCTTTTGAAATCAAATGACTGCTTATTATCCTGTTTCTGCACATACAGAATTTCTCCCCTTTGCATGATCAGAAATCAGCCATGAATGTTATTCTTTGTATTAAATCTCATGTTTTCAATCAGTATCAGGTATAGTTTGAGTGAACCTGCTGCAGAAAAAAATCTTATTGTGCCCAACTTGTGATTTCTTATTGAAGTGGCAGGAAGAGAGGGGAAAAACTCAGCCTGCCATGCTGGACTCAGTTATGGGGTATTGTAAAAGAAAATTGTAGTTGTTTGAAAAATGCACTTGTTAAATGTTAAGTGCTGTGAAGCTTTCAATTACTTGAGAAGTTAATTGCAGAGTTTAAAAAAAATGTTGCATTTGGATTTAGCAGAAATTAGGTCTTTCTGAATTGTTTGGAAGAGCTAGGCCTCAGCAGACCAGGAGTTGTGGTTCAGTATTGTCACAAAGATACCAATACAGATATTCATAATTTTTTATTGTGCAATAAACCAGATGGCAAGAAAACAATGTGTTTCAGAGTTCTTTTAAGAACATAATTCTGAGTATTCAATTTTATTTAGAATTGCAGTTTGGTTTTTTGTTCCTCAGAGTGCATGTTTCACTTGTGAGATTTGGTTACGCAAGTCACATTGTATTCTTCCAGCCTGTGTTGTGCTGAAAATGTAACATGACAGGATTGTTAAAAACTGTAATAAAATATTGGATCAGCCTAAGGAACTCTCTTTTGCTAAATAGCTTTCTGGAATGGTAACTGTTCCAGAAAAAAAATTCAAATATATAGCTAATTACAGAAAAGCTGTGGGTAGCATGCTGCTCTCTCTCTTTTCCCATGACCTTCTAATTTTATAATTTTGTGTGTGTGTGTGTGTATGTGCCTGTGTGTGACCAATTAAAATATAACGGCAGAGCAAAATAACATAGTCCAAATGCCCAGAAGCTGGGATATAGATGTAATAATCCATGTCCTTGAATCATAGGAAATAGGGGACAAGTTGCAGATAATTTAGTCTCTCTACTTCTGCTATGCACAGCTTTTGCTCTAAGTACATCTGTTAAATTTACACCTCGTTTAATACACTGACATATTACTAAAATTATAGTGGTGTTTAGTTTTCTCAGTTTGTCTTTTCTATTACAGAAATAAAATTGATCCTGCCTAGGACAGAAAGGTGGCCTAGATGACTTCTTGAGATTCTTTACAGACAATTCTTATGTGATTGCATTATTTTTACTGATCTTTCTGTACCACATATTGCCTTTGGATGATAGTGCTTTGCTTCATGTAGTTTTGTATAGATAACTCTTTCCATGTATTAGAAATAAAAAGTGCTTTTCAGATTTTGAGAAAGTAGCTCAGATATTTCTCTTCTTACATGTGTCTTTTGAATCTTTTCTCCTCCTTCACCCTGCCCTGGTTCGTCATGCATATCAGAACTCTTTGGACATGAGAAATTGGTTCACATCTCTCTATTTATTCTGTAAAAAAATTAACTGAGAAACTAGTTTAGAGCTCATAAAGTGCTCAACACGCTGGCTGCATTCACCTTTATTTTATTGTTTAGTAGTGTAAAAGAGGGAGGGAAGAGAACTTGTTCTTTCTCTTCTGAGGGGGCAAAACCTTTTTTGTCTTCTTCTGTCATTTTGTGATTATCTGAGGTTAGAAATCTGAGAATGGATGAGACTCGTATTAGGGCGGGATTTGCCAACAGAGATAAGTAAAATTGCTCATATGTTGTAAGTGACCTATTTTTTTCTGTGTCAAAATTCACTAAACCTCAGAAAATCTGTGGCTGCAGTATAAAGTGTCAGAATTCACCACTGGGAATGATTTTCTAGGTATACTCTTTTAAGATGTTGGATAATTCCACATATTTTGAAACAGCATCAATTATTCCTTTTTTACTCTTAAAAATTGATAATAAGCAGTATAGCGTGGAGATGCTGTTATCAGTGGTTAGCATTGATGGGGAGCATGCTTTTTGCCCTGTGACTTGGGAAGCAGTGTTCTGCCATTGCATTCTTTTCTTTATTATTGTATGGACCACTCTCATCCCAATTGTCTTAAGCTAACTCCAAAGCACATGAGGATTTGATGTGTTACTGATAAAGTGTGGATAACTTTCTGGTATCAAAATGCCTAAAGCCACATAGGAGAGTTCTGTTTCAGAGATGTCACAGATCTTTAATACATATATTGATGAAAAAATCAAAGATATATGTTTAATTGGTTTCAAACCTAAGCAAAACTGAAATAATAAGCATTTAAATATCTGTTCTGCAGCACAGTGCTGCTGGATATTGAGTACTTTCAGATGTATCTGCAGAACTGGCAGATACATCTAAGCCTCTGTGAGGCCTAGAACTGGCCTCACAGAAACCACCTACTATGTGTAGAGAAGAAAGTCTGAAGAATGAACATCTCAGATCTGTACATGTATTTGCACTAAATGTTTATGAAGGACTTAAGATTTCTTTCTTTTTTTGATTAGTTTTCCCTTGAAGTGTTCTTATATAATCTTCCGTTGCTGCATTAATCTTGAGTGTCTCATATAGACTAAGTAGTATGTCTTACGGATTATGAGAAATAGAAAAGATAAAGAAGGAAAAATTTAATTTTCAAGCTTTTTTTGACTAAAGCTTTGTGATATAAATTAATATTGATAACATTTAGGTCTCTTCTTGTATTTTGTTCCACAGGCAGCAGGAGCAATCCGTCCTTTAGTTTCTACTGTTATTGCCTCTGCTGCTGATGGCTGCTTGGACCACTCACTGGAACGTGCCAGGTACAGAGCGAGTGAAATGCCTCAGGCTTTCTTGTTTGATATAATCTATGAAGCATACCAACAGGTAAGATGTTAAGACTTTCTCAGACCTTTTTTCCATTTTCTTCAGTTAAAAAGGAAAAAAATAAAAAGAAAAAAGTTAACTTTATTTCTCTTCTTTGAAGAACAGAGCACCTATTTCAGATAATGTCAAACTGTATTACTTCTGAGTCTTTTAAAAAAGCCTTATCATTCTGATTTATTCAAATTTTTGATTAGTTAACTTTCACATACAAGAGGGGGCAATGGTCTAAATGGTTGGAAAGACAATGCTTTAATTTTTAATGTGCATTAAATAAATTACATGAATGAGTGGGTTTATATGTTTAAAGTTAGGTGTCTATATAAAGTATGTATTGTTGACTGAGAGTATCAAAGAGTTTTGGATGCACATTCTAATAATGACATTTTGTAGTAATTTAATGGGATACAGGCAGTTCTGAAATACTGATATAATATAACTTGCTACATCTAGGTAAATGTTTGTTTTGTTTCTTGTTGCATGTGTACTGTACGTGATTTGATTAGTGGCTACTTGTCTGTGTTGTAAGTTTTCATTTTCTCCTAATGTATTGCTTTGAAATTAACTTTATTCAGGAAAATTAAAGTTGTGGGTAATGTATTAAACCCTGATTCTTTTGCCTTAATTTGCCCTGAAAACTGCTTTCATTTGCCCCACCCTACATTCACAGTGTACTGGAAACATTCCAGCCTTTCTTCTCAACGCTCTACTTCCTTTTCATTCATCACCTTGTGGAAATTGCCTGTCCTCCAGGTATCTTCCAGACTGACTGGAAGCAGAGCATTTCTTCATTTGTCACTTGGAAGGAATTATTTTTCATGTTAATACTGAGAGTCATGTTTCCCATCCGTCTTTCAATTCTAAACAAGCCCAAGTTTCTGATACTCACTTTCAGAGGGTACAAAGCTTAGAAGTCACTAACAGCAGAAAAATGTGAGGACAGACAATGAAGAAGCTGTTACTTAATTGTTCAGTAATTGTTTTCCTTAGAAATGTTGGCACAAATTCCATGTCATACCCTTTGTGCTTGATCCTTGAAGATACTAGATGCTGAAGGTGAAGGACTATCCAAAATGGAGAGCTACTCAAGTGATTGTTCTGGCTTCAACTTTTTTGCTTCTGATAGGAAGCAGGGGATTGTTCTTAGTATCTGACACACAGCTGATCGTTCTGAGACTGTACCTTGGATGTAGTGGGTATACTCATAAGAAATGCAGCCTCTATGTGCATAAGAACACATCTCAAGAGACAGCTCCTACTGCTGGTTATACAACCCTTTTACTTTATTTCTCTTTTTGGCAAATTGCTTGTTTATGTGCTGTTTCTTGCAAGCACCTTCCCCTCTGTCTCCCAAACAACCCAGTACTTTTCCTACCATGTTTGCTTATAATTTGCAAATACAGTAGAGCTGGCAAATACATAAAAAGCTCTTGCCCTAAATACCTCACTCAAAAGACAACTATATTTGCAGTTCCTGTGCTCCTCTGAATAGAGTTTTTTTCTCACATATGCATTCCATCAGTCTTCTTTTTTGTATCCCTGCTCTTTCAAGAACAAGCCACCAAAGTTGTTAGAAGCAACCAAGGCTATGGTTTCTTGTCCCCAGTTTCCTTTGCTTTGGCTAAATTCTGGTCATTTTAATGCTCTGTGCCTGGACCCTTGGGAAGTAGAACACTTTGCTGAAATCTCTCAACTCATATTGTTTCCTAATTATTTATGTTTCAATGGTGTCTAGTGGTCCAAGTCAAGGATTAAGACCCTATTGTTCTGGGAACTGTACAAACAAATAAAAAAAGACAGATAATCGCTGTCCTGAAAAACCTAGTCAAGCTACTGTAGGACAGATTTTTGTAGGAATGGAGGAAATTTATGATGCTTCCTAAATATTAACATATCTATAATCAATTCCCTCCACCTGGTGAAGGTAAGTATCATTGTACAGATGAACAAAGAAGAGAAAATAATTTTGTTACTCATGTTGGGAGTCATTCACGAAGCTGGGAATGGAATTCGTTTTGGCTGACTCCGCCTGGCATCATGATCCCATGCCTGTGTATTTTATACAGTTGTGACCTTTATGCAACAACAGTGTGGGGAAAAACAACACTCAAACATGCATTCCTTGGAAAGAAACTGTCCATTTGAATTAATGCTTCGAGTAACATAGGCTTTTCAGTTGTTGCTGTGGGTAATGTAGAATACTGCTTTTAAACTCCATCTCTATTTAAATTCTGATGTGAATAGATAGGTTTAGAGTGTTTCCTTCCAGATGTGTTTGTGAATGTAAGATCTCTAAATATATTGAGCACAAAGTTGCAAAATTCAGTTAAAGGTAAGTTATCTGACCCTCACAGGTTTGCTATCTGCAGTCTTTTTTGTCTCTTCTTGTCTGGTAGCAATCTGGGCAGAGCAGACTAGAGATCCTTCTCCTTTTATTGCTGTTTTAAATTTATCTAGAGCTAGAACAGAGTAAGGTATTACCACTATTAAAATATGAAAAAATATATTTGTATGATCTTTACCAAATTAAGTAATTTCCTGAGAAAACATTTTCCATTTCTTGCTCAAATAAAAAAAGGATAGTGGATCTTGCAGGTGGGAGGCTTTATGTTAGCCAGCGTTTTTCCTTGGGATTTTTGGTAAAAGGACATATAAATTGTTAAGGGCATAAATGTGACGTTGCATCATTATTCTGAGTTCTGGTACGTCCTAATTTCCAAGTTCTCGTTTCCTACACAATGTAATGAACCACAGTAAATGGACAAATTAAAAATTTTAAAGTAAAAATGCAAATCTCTAATAACTAGTAAAACATCTAGAAAAGTTGTAAAAAAATGGCAGAATCTATTATTTACTTCAATTCTGAACTGCCTGTGACAAAATCAGCCAATTGAATTTTTTAAAAATTATTTTTATTTTGTTATGTTAATAACAAGTTCCTGATCTTTAAAAATACCTGTTTCTTTTCTATTTTTATCAATCCCGAGGAAAATCAGGAAAGTTTAAGTGTTAATTGAAAATCCACTCTTTCCAAAGATAGCAAATAAGGGGTAGATTCCTTAAACTAGGCTTGTTCATTTTTGCTTAAGGTAGTTGCATGTTTCTGTTCCAGTTCTTAATTTAAATAGGAACAAATGTGAAGTATGATCCTGCAAGCCTGGGAGCAGGTGGGTGGGGAAAGACTTCACTTACCAGAAGTCAAGTGTTCCCTGGAGCAGTACCTTTTAAAAGAATTAGAGTATCAGGAAGTCGGGTAGACTACCATTTTCCTTTAATCAGAGTAGGCTGAGACTGATTTCTGTAATACTTGTTTTTGGCATATTGTGAAATGCACAAAGATCTCAAACTTTTTTTTTTTTTTGTCTTTAACACAAAGAATCTTGTTGTGTCATGTCATGTGTTCTGTACAAAGTAACGTATCCCAATGTATAGAAGCTGAAATACTCAAAGCATTGAACACATGAAATGTATCTGCTAAAGCAAGAAAGGTAGCAGGAACATTTGAAAAGCTTTACCCTTTCATGATCTGGAAGAGAAACAACCAAAAATGGTAGCAGAGGAGGGGTGGTAGGTAGAGGATTCTGACCAGCTTCTATGTCAGCTATGCAAACAAACAGCCCTGGTGAGATGATCTAATGGTTAAGGTGTTGTCAGCATGAATGTGGGGAATACCAGGGAGTTGCTCACCAATGCCATCAGCCCAGGGAAGCCGAGAACTTTGTGAGAGGGAATAGCTACAAACAGCTGAAAAAAGAGTAGGACATGTTAGAATGCTATTCTGCAGGACTCCTTCATGTGTAGGTGGTATGGCAAAGTCTGATCACTAATACAAAATTAAGGGATAGCTTTTTAAGGATCTTATATAAAAAAAAGATACACTTTTTTCCCTGATGATCATTTAAACATTATCTTACCATTTTCCTCAAGATCTGCTGTACCTTTGGAAATTTGCTGCAAGAATGACACGCATTTTGGGGAGAGTGGGGTGTTTGTACTAACTATATAGTTTAATCACCTGTTGATAGTAGACCTTTTGCAGAGTATGGAGGTTTATATTTAGCTAATCAGAACAATGAAGCTGAAGATTAAAAAAAATAGCAACAGGAAGCAGGAATACAGCAGCATTGAAGGAGAATGAGCTTCAACACTAAGAGACATTTCTCTGATTCATGTCTATAACCTCCTTATAAATAACCACACAGATCAGTCTGATCTAATCTAATCTATGTAGAAAATACATAGAGATTAATACTTTTTGGGACTACACTAAATTAGTGTATCTGTCCATAGCCAACATTGACCACTCTGAATATTAAGCAATTACATTTACTTATGGGCCATTACAGCATCTGCCTGCATAGGAGAGAACAGCTATATATAAACACAGTAATGACAAGATACAAAACAATAGTGTGTCAGAGAGAGTCATGCACATACTTTGATGCTGAATTCTGGGAGGCAGATGTTCTTCCACTCCCCCAAAAAATCATTGCAACATGTCCACAGATTGGGTGGAGATGGGGAGAAGAGATAGTCTGTGAACCTTCCAACCTGGTCATTAGTAGAACAGAAGGAAATCCCAAAATGGTTCTCCTCCAACAAACCCCTAGAAATGTTCAGGGAAGATTTTGCCAGAGTAGGAAAGGAAGTTGGCTATTCTTGGAACCATTGTAAAAGTATTTGCTCAAAGTATTGTCTTTTTTGTATGTAAATAATAGGGAGTGTATTCCATGTGGATTTTGTAAACTTCTAAAGTACTTTTTGAAAGGGCACAACATTACTGGGATTCTTTTTCAAACATGTGTGAAGCATTTTAGTATCCTCTATAGCAGGGAAGTGGAATCAGCTGTAGCAATTTAGCAATATTTTGGCATAGGTCAGGCAAAATCCTTCGAGGCAAAATGTCTAGACTGATTTTAGGATTTTCCTGTGGCTTCATTCTTTGTTAAAAACCATCAATGTCTGTCAAATTATTATTGCCAGGAGCAACAAGCGATTAGATGAACGGTAGTAGACAAATTGTTGACTGAAACCTTGGCAACTTTGGGAGAAAGGGTCAGATTCAGAAAAGGACTGAAGGATCAAGATATAAGTGAGACAAAATGTGGGCATTTAAGTCTAGTGCTGAAATCCTGAAAAAAAACCACTGCTCATCCCCTTGCCAAGACTAAAGATATCTGAATCTTCAAGTCACCTCAACCTTCATTTTTAACATTCACCAAACATGAAACTTTGTTATATCAAGGCATGTAAGTTGTCACCAAGGCTGACCAACTTATTATTTTATATCCTGTAAGCATTCAGTTGGGGATAATTCTTTTGTCTGATTCTATTCCATCATGAATTAGTGATATGGATCAGAGCTATTCTTTTTTGTAGTGTAAAGGCACTGAAAAACAGATCATCATTATTTTAAACATATGACAAATAGTGCATAAAATATATATGTTTTATCATAAGTTGTACTGGGTAATTTCTTGACCTTTGTCTTTTTTAAAAAAGCATCAGGAATCTTTTATTAAGTGTATTGTGTTGTAAGGATGATCATTTAACCTCGTTCTTATTCAAATGGGTTTTTCAGTTTCTGTATGCTCTGTGTGTGTGTGTGTAGGTCCACTTCCTTTTCCACATCCCCAGGCTCTGGTCACCCATTTTACTTTTGTAGTTTATAGTTATATGTTCAGGTCTTATAAATATATGCCGTGTAACATCATTATTGTATTTGTTCTAATTCTTCATTCCAGTTTGTGTCTATAGGTTTTCTTTCTTCTCATTAAAGGTGTTCTGAAATACTGAGTCAAGTTGTGATTTGTGAATTAGGCAAGAGCTGGCTAGACTAATAGTAATCTTGTAGTGTGATTTGTTTGAAGACAGTACTACAAACCAATGTTCTTCTTTGTTTGGAGTCCTAAATGCAGCATTCTTCTATCTGCCTATATAACAGGTACTTACAGTTTTACTGTAGGTACCTACTTGGTTGGTCCAAGTAAGCTGGATACTCACCTGAATAGTTTTTTTTTTTTAATTCCTAGCTTTAATTTTAATTATCGTGTACTACTTGTATGAAGATGGCAAATATCTGTTACTTTTTCAATGTACACTCTAAACATATGAAATAATCTAACAAAAGGGAGCCTTTCTGATTTGTTCATAGGTCATTAGGATTTTAGATATGATGGTT
This sequence comes from Phainopepla nitens, assembly GCA_013400175.1. Lineage (NCBI taxonomy): Eukaryota > Metazoa > Chordata > Aves > Passeriformes > Bombycillidae > Phainopepla > Phainopepla nitens. The sequence goes on along the minus strand of VXBQ01007921.1, from coordinate 1,341,600 downwards.
TGAAAAGGAAATCTGTGTACTCATAAATGTTAGAAGAAAATCTATTTCTTCTTACATGAGAAATTTCACATTATTAACAGCACCCTTTCATTGTTGTGGTTCATTTCATGATTTTATGACTTCAGTCATATTTAAAAAACATTATTTATTTGGAACTTCAGTAAAACCTGAATTCTGTTACATTTAATGCATGCTGAAGGCTGGTAATCTTTTTCTTGTTTTGATGCAAAATTGCTATGGCACTGATTTTTTTAATAATGCAGTTTTGCAGAGGTTCTGCCTTTCTCCGTTCATTGTCAGGCTGATGCATGCAGACTGCTGTTTAACTACAGGGGTGACAATCTCACCTAAATGAATATCCTGATTTGTATAGTCTGCAGGTTGTAGCTCTGAGATATTTTCCAGAGAGATCTGTAATTTCATCTAGGATCTTTTTACCCTGACTACTTTGCCCTGAGGACCAGGGAGGGATAAATAATTTTTCCTATCCTTAAAGCCTACCCAATTCTAAAGAATACTTTTCAGGGTAAATATGCTAAAAGAAATTTTGTCAGTAATACTTTTTTTTATTCAAAAAGTGAAGCTAGATTGGTGGTCTGGAGAAAACTGTGCTAGTTTAGATAGCTCTGTACTTGATTAGTTCTTTGGAGCAATGGTAGAGCCAGGATATTGTCTGAATCCCCACCTTTCCCTAATTAAATTCTGCCACAAGAATGTTTGGAGAGATTCTAATGCCTTGCACAAGAAAAAAAGAGTTTTTGCTAATGGGATAATTACTTCCATTTTATGTCACTCCTCATTCTGTAGGATCTCAAAGAACTTTGCAAATTCACATATTAGCTCTTGGAACTGTTTGCTGCGGTGGTGCAAAGCTTCCACTCCATGGATGAAATTTGGCATCTCTACAGCAGTGAAAAGGCATTTTGTCTTCAGATATAATTTGGAAGGTGTATGTTAAAGAGGCACAATGCAAATATTCAAGTTGGAAGTTAGATTGGATTATAAGAATACTGTTGTGTTACTGGATTTAACCTGGTAAGTGTCCTGTATCCTTGAGAAGCACCTGTTCAGCACAGGCTCAGAAAATGCTGAATACTGAGTGAGGATCCTGGTATCCCACATATGGGATATCACCCACCTAAATTGTCATCTGTTGCTTGTTCTGAGATAGTAACAAAGAAGACAAGATAGTGAAGCTAGAGGTTTTAATATCTTGTTATTGACAGTTTGGTGTATTGGAAGGCAAGGAAAAGGACTATTTATGATCTTACATAATTCAAGAAGTAAATTTTCTGAAGTAGATTGTTCCAAGAGTGAATAATCTTATCTGTTAAAAAAAAAATTAAAAAATGCATTTTAGCTTGGCCTGAATTTGTTTCCAACCTCAATTAAATTACCTGTTGGTTTCTTAATTTTATAACGTGAGGTATTTAGAATCTCTTCATTGGGAGAATGTGAACAATTACTTCTTCAAATTTTCTTAGAATAACCTAAATAATCTGTATTTTCTAAATTAGGTCAAGATTTTTCTTGCCTTTGTCTTGTCCAAATAATTCTTTCCCAAGTATTTTTCCAATTTGCAAGATAATTTAAAAAGTGTAAACAATGAGTCCTAACACAGTGTTTTGACGACTACTCATGTCACATAGAATATTACCATTTTTTTTTCTTCGTGTTGTAACTAAAATAAGGATATTTACTGTACTTGGAAGCAACACAAGTACCAAAATATTCCAATGAGTAATCAGGAAGTGTTCAGGGTTGTAATGGTAGATTGCCTCGAAATCATAGCATGTATGGAAAAGGTACTTGCAGTTAATGCATTGAAAGGCATTGGGATATAGATACAAGTCTGTATAAAAACAGACTTAATTCTGTTAGGGAGTAAATTGCCATATTTTTGTTCTCTTCACATACATCTGGATATATGTCACAGCAGTTTTAATAATTAAATACAATAAAAAGTTTCAGAGGTGAGATCGTCTGGTTTTACGTTGATCATGGTGTTTCCTCATTCACGTTTCCTCCTTCTATTTGCTGCTTCTGCTGTCTCTCATTTAGATGTGGCATATTGATCTAGGCTGAGTGCTTGCTGCAAATCCACTGTTGGATTCAGCATTTTTTGGTTTCAGTGGTAACGAGCATGGCAAAAAAAAAAAAATTATAAAATATGATAAAAATAGGCCAATTCATGTTCAATGAGAGCTTCTGTCTACTTCTTAACTCAGTAAAATGTTCCTGATAATGCATGTTCATGATGTATTCTGGTGCTTCAGCAGTGGAAACTTAATTTGCTGGGATCTGGAAAAATCCTAAAGCTTTGCTATTGTTGATTAGTTATGCATTTTAAGTGCAAGTGTTCTGATATTGTTATTGAAAGGATTTACATGGGAGAATAAAATGGAGATGCTGCTGACAGTGGAAAAAGTGCTAAAGATTACACAGTTAAGGGTTACAGAAGTGTAAATGCTGGCTCTACACAGGCTTTAAAGTTCCCTGTGTAAAGGAGCACATCTGAAAATTTTCTTTCGGTTAATTAATAAAAGAATAGTGTTTTGTGTCATTATAAACTAAAAAATGATGAAAAGATATGAAAATATCAGTGCTATATTGAACCTTTTTTAAATCTGTGCTAGTTCTGTTGTTCCCATATAAAGATACAGTAAATTAGTGTTCAAAGTATTATATTGGAAACAAGCAAGCATATGGACTATTAGTAAATAGCAGGGAGACACAGGCTGCATGGCTGCTCTTTTCTCTAACCTCTTATTCTATGTTTACATACAAGGAATAACAATATACCTTGCATTTTAGGAAGTAGTAGTATTTTTCAAGATGTTTTCAATCTAATTTGGGGAGGAGAGGAAGAAGACTTTGTGTAATGCTAAAATCTGTGTCTCCTTCTGCTAATAGCACTTTATTCAAACATCCACTCTTGGAAAACAAACAAGAAAACCACCCACAAAAAGGTATCCCCAAAACTACCTATTAGAATGCCTCCGAATATTCAACAGTACAAAAGCATTTTTAAGTAACCTATTTCTTTCTGTTTCATTTAAAGAGCTGAACTATTATGTTTTCTTTCTTTTTGGATGTGTTTTTTGCCAATATTTCCAGCTGTTTCCATCATTTCAAATCTGTGGTCTGAAACAAACTATGTCTATTGTTTCACAAAGCTATGTGTGCATGTCAAGTTTAGTTAACTGTATTCTGTCAAACTTATGTTAAAAAGGCTTTGGGTAATAAAGGGGCTTTAGAAAGAATAAGAGTTTTAAACAGATTTTGTATTGTAAATTGAATCTAGGTGTACACTGAATTACATACAGAAGATTTAGGATGAGAATGGTTGTATACTTGGGTCACTAAAAATTTTCTTCACAAATATTCTGGAATTTTTGTAGAATCATAGAATATCCTGAGTTGGAAGGGACCATAAGGGTCACTGAATCCAACTCCTGGCCCTGTAGAGGACATTCCCAGTAGTCCCACCACCGGAGGGCATTGTCTAAATGTTTCTTGAACTCTGCCAGGCTTCGTGCTGGATCACTTGCTTGGGGAGACTGCTCCTTCCCTCTGGATAAAGAACTGCTTCCTGATATCCTATCTAAACCTCCACTGGTACAACTCTAGGCCATTCCCTTGGGTCCTGTCACTGGTCACCACAGAGAACAGATCAGTGTTGGCCCCTCTGCTTCCTCACAAGGAATTTGTAACTGCAGCGTGGTCTCCACTCAGTCTCCTCCAGGCTGAACAGACTGAGTGACCTCAGCCACCCCTCATACAGCTTCCCCTCAAGGCCCTTCACCATCTTTGTTGCCCTCCTTTGAACACTTTTTAATAGTTTAATGTCTTTTTATATTGAGGTACCCTAACACTGCCCCAGCACTGGAGGTGAGGCTGCCTCAGTGCAGAGCAGAGTGGGACAATCCCCTCCCTTGACTGGCTGGTGATGCTGTGCCTGATGCAGGGCAGGGCTTTTTTTAGAGGTGCTCTCTAATAATGCTTAATTTGTTAACTGAATTTCTTAGTGCAATATAGAAGCTTTTGAATTCTGCACTTTGAATATAGATTTAAAATTTCACATGTGAAGATGTTTAGCATGAGATGGTATATAAACAGCTGGCCTTGTGCTGCTACTTCATTTCATTGTTCTCCTCTGACATCAGTGTATCAGACTGGAAGAACAGTACACTCTGACAATATGTTTAGGTTGAAACAATTACAGATAATTAGAGTGGTAAATGTCATGATATACAAGTGTTAGTGAAATATGTTTTTAATTATTACTTTGCTTTGTGTCATATTTCATCCCTTGAAGCAAGCAATGCTCTCAAGATGCCTTAGCCCATTTATGGAACTTCTCCACTCCCTACTAATTATCTGTGATTAGTACCTTACTAAAAAGTTGGAATTGCTTCATTTTGTCCTAGTTGCATATATTACCCATGTATTTTAAAATGTTATTTAATTTTATTTCAAAGTAAATTCTTTCACAGCTAAATCTTTTTCTGAAATGTTCTCTTCCATTTTGAAGCAAAAATAAAAATACATGGATTTTTTAATCTGTATGTTATTAATATTAGTGGAAAATAGTTTATGTTCTACCAGAAAATTTTCTTTTAAAACAAAAAGAAAAAACATTTTGGTAATAAATACTTGGAATTGAAAGTTACTAGGCCATTTCTGGTTTTACTGGCACTTTATCTCTGTACTTCTTTCTGAGAGATCACTGCATTTTTATGTATTTTGGAGATAGAGTTAGCTATTCCTTTCTCTTTTTACTGACCTGTTTTGTATCCTGTTTATTTAAATTTCTGCTTAATTTAAAAATGTTCCAAAGTGGTTTTTTGAAACTCCTTTCTTTTTAAATTAGTCTATGTTCTTGTGTCCATTTTGTTTTGTAACTCAAGCTAAAAACTGTAAAGAACAATAACATTTAAAGTACTTTTCTAAGTTGGCTGACAAATGACAGAATTTACTGATTTAAAAAATATAAAAGTGATAGCTATGCTTTTTTTTTAGGATGTCTGTGTGTATGAGTATTGCAATTCAGATGTGTAATGCCAATGAATTTCTTGAATTTCACTGACATATTATAAAACAAAAATAGAAACTAAAAATTTTCTTCATATGTTTTAATAAACTTCTTCAAGAATTTAATAAAAGGAAAGGCAATTTGTATTGCAGTACTCTCTTTTGGTTCTTCTTTAACCCACTAAAATCTTTACATGCTTGACAATTTTGATTTCTCGAATCCTGGAGTGGCCTGGAAATTATTGAGCACAGTATCTTTGAAACATGAATTTGTAGACACACGGTTAAATTTGACACTGTGGAATTGTTTGTAAAGGAAAACTTATGTATAGCAGCGCTAATTGTCATTCTTTAAGGACTTCACTGGCTTCTTGTTTAAGGTTGATTGAGGTGATAACAACCTAAATGCATTAATAAGATGTTTCCCAGAAGCTTTTACTGAAGACTCTTGAAGGAAACTTAAAGATTTGGGATAAGAGAAAGGATTTACCAGAGTGGATTATTTGTTAGAAGATAAGAAACAAGGTCAAGGCCATGACCAGTTTTCATTGCAGTAAATCACCTCTGCAGTTTCATGATAGTCTGTACTGAGACCTGTGCAGTTATTTTGTTCATAAATAATTTGGAACAGGAAATGGACGTATGCATTTTTTTTTATGCATAGTAGAGATGAGGCCTAACTGAGAAGGTTTGTAGAAGGATATTATGATAAAATTCATAGGTAATTGTAGATAAAGGGAGGGCAAAAGGGTTGATCAAAGTTTTGCAGTAGTTTTCACACATGAAATGACTGAATAGATATTGATCTCTTTATATGTGGAAAGATGTGAGAAGAGATGTGGTGGAGCATTTTGAAGGGTTGAGAAGGTGGTTTCTCTGTCAGAATAACAAAGTGTGTGATGAAAAGAGTGATGAATGAGATGCTCCCTGCTGCAGTTGCTAAAAAAAATACTGCTATTCAAAAAATAAGTGGGTGAATTTAGTTTTCCTGTAATTCACTGAGTGCTGTTAAGGCAGTCGCTTCTGGTTCAGTGAGTCCCTCAGGGACTTTTTATTACAGGGATTTCTGAAGCCAGAATAATAGCTTCATATGAGGCAAAGGGAGCATTCTGGGAAAGTAAGAACATATTATTGCTTTGCTCTTTCTTACTTATTGTTGACAGTTCACTCTGAAATAGAGACTGGCTACTGTGCTAGCCAGCCTGTGATCTTCTCAAATACCTCCTTTTTTTTTAATAAAAGATGCTATCTTAATTTATCCTTGTTACATGGAATTTGTGTTTCTGGATGGACTGGTAATTTAGCAATATGAAAATAGAGTAGAACGTTCTTATCTTAGTTAGGCTAATTCATCTTGAGGTAGTCCTGAGTGATTAGCTCCCAGTTCCTGCTTTTCTACCTATGTTTTGGCTCAGAAGATTCTTTTCCCTCCTCAGTTTTTCATTATTGAGGTTCTTACAATCAGTATCAATAGGAAGCCAAGCTGCTTGGGAAGGGTGTGTCAAGAGAATAATGTTTTCTAGATGACTAAAAGGAAGATAAATCTTTCTTTGTTGTGTGGGGTTTTTTGTTTTGTTTTATTTTAATCTGTAAGGATCATGGAGCAGCATGGGAGTACTATTTTCTGTGCAGATAACTGGAGAAAAAGATAGAGGGAATCACATAGGGAGTATGGATCTCAGTTACTACCATCCCTTTTTTGATGCTGCAATAACCAAAACAGCATTTGAAGAGTCATGTTTCTACATCTGTTAAATTGTTCCCATACTCTAAAGGTTTGTCACTGGAATGTCAGTAGTGTCTATTGGTGAGGCCTCTCTCAACTCCATCAAGAATTTTTTTATACGTGTAACTTCTCATTCATTTATTTAACAATGTAAAGGTTTAGCAAGATACTTGCAGCAAATAACTGAATTCATCTGTGCTTATAAAGTGTTTATTTGCTTCTGTAGGACTTGGTTGAATAGCCATAAATTGGCATAAGCTTCTTGGAATGGTTTTATTTCTGATCCGTGCTGAGCCTATGTGCCTAATACAGATGTATTACTGTGGATAGGACTGTTGAGATGTAAGGTTTAATTAATGAAAGAAAATGTGTTATTGCTTAGAAGTATCTGAGACTAATTTTGGAAATGCTTTCTTTTTTGATTACTGCAGTGTACAGACTATGACCTGGATTATGGAACTGAATGTTTGCATCTGGCTCTGAAATACTGTAAAACAAATGCCAAACTTGTTGAAGGAACAGCTGACCTCTGGAAGGTAAAGACAATAATAATATCTAGTTCTATATATATAATTTAAAATTAATAAAATGTACATATCACCATAAAACTTCAGATGTGTTTTCAATTTAATTTAGGCTTTTCTATTTCATTTTTCAGAATTGGTTTTGTCTGAGCTCTTTTTAGAGCTCATTATTGTAGAAAGGCTTGGGCGGGTGTTACTTGAGATAATCAATGAAGACAGCATTTTCCTGTAAATAAAAAAAAAAAAACATCTAGGTACTTGAATGACCTGAGAATCTGTAAAACTATAAATCTGTAATCTCCAAAAGTAAGACTTTCCTTTTATGATATGAGCTTTCTCCTGCTATTTCTTTTGTCTCTTTTCCTCCACTTTTCCCATGATGACATCACTTTTTTTCTGTTGCCAAATACCTGGCTATCAAAAATTTGATTTTTAGAGTAGTTCATTACGTTCATTCAGTAACATTGTAATATTTAAGACCTTTTCAAATAATCTTTTACATTTTTTTAAACATTATTTACCTTGTCTGGTAATCTGGTAGGCTCCTGGTGACTGACAAAGCAACTATGTGTACAGGTGCCAAAGTATATGTCTCTTCTACTTCAAAGTATCACATATCATTGATTTGGATGGTGGGACATTATTAGTTTTTAGTAGCTGTTGTGCCAAGCAATTTTAAAGTTTTTTTATATTTATTTTATTTTATTTTATTTTGTTTTATTGTATTCATTACCACATTGAGAGATCTGGAAGCAGCTCAAATCACTGCATCTGTCTTTGACAGTAAATTTCCTCCAATGAGACATTATTTCTCATAGTATAACCATACATCTTACAAAGAAAGGCAATTTCCTGAATCTGCAGTGCAAATTTCCTGTGCGATTTAACAGCAAAATTTACTTGTGCATTGGTTGCATACAGAACTTCTTTTGATATCTTGTTGTGGACAGATAGTCTTTCTGAAACATTATATGTTCTGTTTTCCTACTTAGTCTTTTGAGGAATAGATTATGTCATGCATATTTAGATTACATAATTTTTTTAAAGGGTAGAAAAATACACTAGTAATGCTCTTTTAGCTCATTATAATATTCATTTGGTTCTTTGCTATGTGTAGATACTACTGATGTCCAGCAGATAAATGTAGCTTAGAATGACAGAATAATTAAGTCTGAATGAAACAGATAGATGTCATCTGGTCCTACACCTTGCTGAAAGTGGGACCAGGTTAGTTATATTAGGCAGTGCAGGGCCTTGTCCAGCTAAGTTTTGAATATTTCCAAGAAGGGAGACTTCACAGGCTCTCTGAGGAAGAAAATTCTAATGAATATCACCTTGTATGGGGACTTTTTTCATGGTATTTCATCAACATTTCCCTTACTGCCTCTTGCACTGGGAAAGGAAGAAAGGCCAACAGAAACCTCTGCAAGACAAGCCCAATTTATTCTTCACTGTGGCCATTGATTACACCTTTGCCACCTTCATTTTCTGTAATTTGGGCTGAACAGGCCAAGTTCTCTCAACCATCTTAGCAGCCCTCTACTGGCTTCCTCCTGTTCCTCTTTGTGCTGTAGTGCAGAGCCCAAAACTAAAAACAGTACTTTGGAGTGTCCTCTGAAGAGCCAAATACAGGGAATGATCCCTGTATTACCTATAATGAGGACTACTTCCATACTGATACTGCCCTGTTGGATTCCTTTTCTCCACTGCTCCCCACCGCTGACTCATGCTCAGTTTGTCCAGAAGGTCCTTCTCTGTAAAGCTGTTTTCTGTATTTCAGCAGCAGCATGGACTGCTGCTGCCCAGGGTCGTTCTGTCCCAGATGCAGCATGCTGTATTTATGTTTGTTATAGACCACAAAGTTTCTCTCAGCTCCTTTCTCCAGGCATATTAAATGAATACTTGTTCATTTGTTTTCATCTACTAGTTTTCTGAGGGTATTTCCCCTATCTCAGGTTGTTAAAAAAGGTATTAGAGATATTGTCCCCAGTATCAGGCCCCAAGGAATAGGACTAGTAACCGGTCCCCAGTTTCATTTGGACTTGAACTTGTGCACATCTCTGTTCTAAAAGAGACTTGTCGAAGTGTCGGTGTCACTCCAACACTGTTTATGAAAGAAAATCCCAATGCTGTTACCTTTATAGCATGTGGGACCCATTGCAGTAGCACTGGACTTTAAAGAGGCTTATAAACAGTTGGAAAATGATAACATGGGAAGGGGAAGGGAAGGG
>VXBQ01007921.1:1203047-1330941 GCA_013400175.1 Phainopepla nitens | reverse complement strand
GAAGGGAAGGGAAGGGAAGGGAAGGGAAGGGAAGGGAAGGGAAGGGAAGGGAAGTCCTCCCCTGCGTAGGAAAGAGCAGCAGAGACATTGTGTGATAAACTGTTTGCAACCTCCATTTCCCATCCCCATGTGCCACTGGAGGAGAGAAGGTGGGGAAAACTAGGAGTAAAGTTGAGCCTGGGAAAAAGGGAGGAGTAGGGTGAAGAAGTTTTAATATCTGGTTTTATTTCTCATTATCCTACTCTGATGTGATTGGTAATAAATTAAATTAAATTAAACTAATTTCCCAGAGTTGAATCTAGCTTACGTGATCTCTCCCTGCCAATATCTTGACCCATGAGCCTTTTGTTATATTTTCTTTCCCCTATCCCCTTGGAAAGGGAATGACAGGGCAGTTTCTGTGGGCACCTGGTATCATCCAAGGTCAACCCAGCACAGTCTCAGTATTGACAGTGTTGTGCAGAGTGTGACAGTAGCAAGAGCACCCATTTATGCGCAGACACTGTGCTGCAGGCGGTGCAGAGCAGTGAATATTTTACATACAGTAAACACAAAGATGCCGGTGCCAGGTCATTAAAGTACCTTCTTGCATCCTGTGCCCTGTCTAATTTTGTAGCTAAAAGTCATTGGTACCTTCTGTGGCTTGTAAAGACATGAAAAGTGAAAGGCATAAAAATGACTAGGCCTGTGAAATATTACATTGTTTCTGCAGGAAATACTCATTTCTGTTTAGAGCCTACAGACCAATACAGCTCCTTCAGGAATAGCACCCAGTGCTGGGAGCTCTGTACCGAGGTGTTTGGCAGGTGGCTTGGAGCAGTACTGCTAGAGAAGAGAACAGCCATGCTTAGTCTGCAGTTGCAAGAAATGCAGAAGACTGCCAGTTTTCTCAAGTGGTGCTTGCTTACAAAATTATTAGGACCTATTGCTATTACTAATTAGCTCTCAGAAACACAATTGTCTTTTCTTAGCTGTTGTAATACTGTAATTTGTAATATATCATTATTATTTTCTGCTAGGTTTTTAATGCTGAGCTAAATGAAATTTCATATGCTAAGAACTAATGTTCTCTCAATAGCTCCAGTCTTATTTTTTCAACACAAGGCAAAAAGATGTTCCATGCAGATAAATAAGAACTGAGATAAATAATTGTTGTTCAATTGAGGTTTCAGAGGATGTATAACAGAAGGATTCAGTCAATTAACAGTTTCTAAAGTTTGAGTATTAAAAACCAGTTTCATCCTATGTGGGTCTTGAATCTTTAAAGAGCAGATCAGATATTTGTAAGAATTCTGTTCATGCATGAGGCGCACAACCTACATAACATTACATGACTCAAAGCAGCGGAAAAATGTGTGTATTTACATATTATCTTCTTGAATTAACACTAATTATTCTATCTGAGCACTTGTACATTAGGAAAAGTAACATTTTGAAGTCACTGTTGGAGCTAAAGCAGGAGATTGTTTATTTTCTGGGAAAAAAATTACAAAATTAAAATCATTCTTTGTCATGAAAACAACCAAGTAATTCAAATTACTTCAGTGTTATAAATATTTATAATTTTGATTTTAAAGATAGTTATTATATAGCTATTTGTAAGATATTTAGGATGAGGATGGCAAAAATAAAGAAAGTCTCTATCAACACCACATTTTCAGTTTCTCTGTGTTTGATACTTGGGAAGTAAAATGACCTTAAATATTCTGTGGCCATATTCTCTTGAGCTGTAAAATCAACTAACAGAATACATTTGTTGTATTCTGTGTGTGTATGTGTATTGTAGATAAAAAATTCCGTATAAGAACACTTTATAAAAATGGAGATAGATTTATAGACAATGTTGACAGGGTGAAAAATCCTCACTATTTCTAAAAAGCAACAGATTAATTTCTAATCCTACAAAAGTATTCCATACAAAGGAGATCTGTATCATGTCTTAGTATAAGAGGGGAAAAAACTTCATTAAGCTGAAATGCAGTGAATGTGTGTGATCATAACTTTGTTTGTTTTGTATATTTTGTTTATGATCATAACAACTTTGTTGTATTTTTTGGGTAAAGAGTTTTATTTTTGGATTTATTGTACATTTTTGTAAGTCTGAATCATTCATCGAGCTAAATCAGTTTGAAGAAGACTTTTAAACATCACGTGGAAGTAATTATGGGGAATAACTTCTAAAAACATCTTCCTAGGTAGCAAAAAAATTGTAGTCTGACAATTAATAAAAAAATGCACAGAGGAAAACAAACTCATCTGATGATATTTGAAGCTTTAATAAAGAAGTACAATATATTGTTTATTATATAGAGAAGTAGAGATGTTTAATAAGTTCTGCCTTTGCTATAAGTAGGTCATGTTCTGATGTTCTTTGACTGTGAAGTATTTGCATTGAGTTTTAATATTTGGCCTAGTGATATTCTGGATTGCAGCAATAACATTCTGAAAATCTTGGACCACTGGATGCTCAAGAGAACAAAATTAAAATTAATATTGTCACATGAAAAATGAAAATTTGAGTAATTGGGAGCCTGTGAGTTTGATATTGATCAACAAAACGAAAGGACGCACTGCTAAAGGCAAAGCTTGGTCAATAAGGAGTCGTGGGATTAGAGTAATTAATGTCAACCGACATGGAATTTACTTATTTTGTGAAATTGTCTTCAAGACTTTATTACAAGACTATAAGCTTGGCTGATAAAGATGGTTATGCTGATACAACATACCACTGGCAGAAGTCTGACTTGTTACTACATGACATCTTAATTAAAAATAGGATGACTGTAATTGTACTAGGTCTTATTAAATAGATGAAAAATTAGATAATTGATATATTTTGAAAGATAATTCTCACCATGTCTCATGAGTTTCTGCAGAAACTGGTATTGTCTCTAAGATATTTAACAGTTGTCTGATAAAGTTTGCAGACAAAGATTTAAAGAAATAAAAATATAATTGATCAGAAGCGACCGATTTGTAAGGATTACTCGGCAAACATTTTCGACAAAGAGTATGCTTTTCATTGCAGCCAAATATAAAGAACTGATTTTAGAAACAAATGAAGTATAGATCATATTTAGTGGATTGTTTTTGGAAGGCAGTGACTTTGAATGTGGTATAGGAATCACAGAAGATAGGGAGTTTCCACTTTGTGTGGGCAGAATACCATATGTCAGCCATGGGTAGAGAAACAAGTATATGAGATTAGAAAAGAGATGTTCTAGTATTACAAGTGCATCTAGAATGCTATGGACAAATCTGGGCTCGAGCTCTGTGCAACTGTTATAAACAGGGAACATTCAGGGAATTGAATTTAGCATCTTACTGAAATTGAAAGAGGTGTAGAGAAACTCTCCCTCCCTGACTGGTAAGGAGTGGTCACAGATGGTATCTGGAATGGTTTTTCTGTGACCTCTGCAATTTTCATAAAACTTATAGGAGCTTGTATCTGAAATTAGCTTATAGGGTCAGAGATTATAAAAGTACAAATGAAGTATGTGATATGGTCTTTGATGATTTATATCTCTAAAAACCAAAGCATTATATGATGTCTGTCTCAGAATTTCAGGAGAGATTTTTTAAAGGTTCCTTCTTAACTTTGTATTCTCCTGTGCTGTTTTCTTGAAGACTACATCTACCATTTTTTTAGATCAGACTGTTTAAAAATGCTTTTGTGCCTCAAACAGACTGTAAATGTTAGAGTGTGATGCCATTTCTAACAGACTTTAGTCTTGTTTCTTGAAAGGTTTTGAGATTATAATCTGTTACACTTTACTGAAAGTTTAATATAAAGGCCCTCTAGAATCTGGTGAATAGAAAGAAACTTTGCAGCAAAATCAGTCACTCAATTGGTCACTTTATCCTTAAATCTAATTTCAAGACATGAATTCTTCCCAACAGTAAGTAGAAATATAAATGATTGTAAGTAAAGTCAGACTCCTAAGATTTATCAGGATAGATTCATTTTCTGGCTGCTCCTCCTGCAGGACAAACTGTAGGAAAGTAACTTAGTTTTTAATTTTAAAAGAATATAATGCATTGGGGAAATCACGAGATGTTATTCATCTGTGAATATATTCATCTGACTATAATACAGAGCTTAATTTATGAGATTGAAATGAAAATGATTACAAGAATCCTTATGTTAAAATCAAATAATCACTTACTTGGAGACTAAGATGCTGATACTGTTAGTGGTGTCCTGCTGTAAGATTTACCTTGCAGCACTAAAGCTTTTGGAATCCTCTTCAGTTCATTTCAAAAAGAAATGAAAAATTTATTCAGACTCTAGAGAAAAAAACTCAGAAGGTCCAGTAAAATTTTATTTAGCAAAAAAATGAACTTACAGTAAAAACAAATACAAATATTTAAGAGACATGTCAGTTCAAGTCACTGCTTGTCATTGTGAAGACATTGCTAGCAAAGACTGTTAATGTGTTGGGTAGATGCTGACTTTAATTTTCTGTTATTTTATTTGCAAAGCTTATTACTGCGATTGTCAGCCACCATGAGGGTACAAAGACAGATATGAAGTGTGTTTTTGCAAGTACCAAGGAAATATTCAGCATCTTATTGTTCACCTAACTTGATCTGATTAATGACTTCAAGAAGAATTTGATGTTTATTAATTCTCTGAAAGCTCACGCAGTCTACTTCTAGTGTCACTGACTCCCACTAGTTAATTGGACTCTCATTAATTGTAATAGGCTTGCACTACTGAAAAATTGCACCTATATTGGTAAGAGCAATAACAAGGTTTCTCTCTGGCTGTCATTTTTATGGTCCCAAGTCCTGTTAAAAATTAATCTGTGCAATAAAATTAGAGTAGAATGGATATGTAAAAAAATAGATGTATAATCATGTTTTCATGATTTTTCAAAGGATTGAAAATACTTTTAGGTTTCAATTGGGCTCTAAGCAGATCTAAGTATTTGGAGAAGGGGTTTTCTCAAGTCTCCAGTAGTTTCTGCAACCTCTGTTCTCATAAATTGCCAGTGATATTTTACCAAAATTAAGAAATTGACAATATCACTTGTTTATGGTGTTTAAAATGTAAAGAATTGCCTTCAGGACATTGTTTTATTGGTTTTACATTCCTTCCTGCTGTGTTGAATCTAATGAGGCTTGTCTGTCCTTTAGGTGACCTACAAGCGGGATCTGTATGCAGCTGAATCAATCATTAAGGGTACGTGTTTGTCCTTGGGACTGGCAGTTTGAATATTCCTGATTCTAATTAAGAATTTTGTGTGTGATAGTTTGAAATGTCTTTAAGAAAAGTTGTAGGATGGATAAAATGTGCTTAGGCAAATTGTTTTAGCTTGTTTACTGGAATCTTTGTATTCGGCATATTTATCTTGATTTACTTCTCCCAGAATATAGAACCTTATAAAAGGCTGTGTATATTACAGTCAAATAGAGATTAATTTTGAAGGGCCTTATAAGGAGTAAACAATTTTTTTTTCATTTGCAGATCTATTCTGAATATGTTCTCTCTTGCAATTCTATGTAGTTGAGTGAAAATTAAATATTAACTCTTTAGGACTCTTCACTGTTTTACATACAGGCAGTTGTTGCCTAAACTGATATAGCAGTTATGTGACATTGAGGTATTTCATTGATTTATAAATATTTTTTGAAGAGTTTGTTAACTTTTTTTTTTTTCCTGGTGGCAGTGGTTTCATACCAGTTTAACATTAAGACTGGATTTAACCTTAATTTAGGTGGACTCACTCTAAAAACAATGTAGGAAGGAGGAATTCTCAAATACTGTATAATGATATGGTTATTGTAAACTGATAGGCAGTGATTCAGGGGACCCTTGCCTGACTCCTTGTTGAGAACTATGAGATAAAACCCCAGAAAGTGTTGAAGAGAAAGGGACTTCTCTTTGGATTAAAAATTCCTTTCCAGAGAAAAGAATGCAGTTCCTATTTAAGAAAATCTGAGCAAAACCTGTGTGCTATTGGGGCACAGTGAGTGACTGGCTAGTTGTTCACTCTCATTATTACGGTGGGCAAGTATTTCATATTAGAGGCACTGTTAGAACTACTCAAGTATTGAACTTTTCAGGCACAAATCAAAAAGATAGAACTAGGAAGCCTGGAAATTTCTGGTTCTCACAGGCAATGGGCTTTCATCTTCATGGCTAGAAGCTTGGGATTTTTGAAAATCCTACTTTTTGTAGTATTCTTAGAAGTTCCACACTCTAGCTTTCAAGCTTAGGAATTCCAACATTTTGAGGAAAAGAAGGTGACAGGGAATACTTGACATGAATTTAAAAACCAGAAATTATGCCTGACCAACACAATAGCCTTCTAAAATGAAATGTGTAGCTTGGTGGATGAGAAAAGAGCAGTGGATATGGCTGACTTGATTTCAGCACGGCTTTTGGCACTAACTCCCATGACATTTTCATTGACAGTCTGATGAAGTAGAGACTAGAAAAGTGGACGTGGATTGAAACTGGTTGAACTGTCAGGCTCAAAGAGTAAAGTCGAGTTGGAGCCCAGTCATTAGTGGTCTACCCTAGAGGTCCATGACAATTAAAATCTCCACTAATGATCTGAATAAGAGGGCACAGCACGCTCAGCAGTCTGCAGATAATATAACTGGGAGGAGTAGTTGATAGGCTGTAGTAGTATAGTATAACTCAGGAGGACTTTGACAGGCTGGAGAAATAAGTGAACAGGAGTCTCATGACATTCAGCAAGGGGAAATGCAACTCCTGCCCTTGGGAAGCACTATTACGGGTTGGGGACTGACCAGCTGGGAGGCAGCTCTGGAGAAAAAGCCCTGGGAGGTCTTGGTGGACAAGAAATTGAACAGGAGCTGGCAATGCACCCCTAAATTGAACAGGGGCTGGCAACATGCCCTTATGGCAAAGAAGGCAGACAGCTCCTTGGGCTGCAGTAGGCAGAGCATTTACCAGCAGGTTGAGGAGGAGGGTGATCCTTCCTCTGTATTCAGCACTGGTGAGTTCATATATGGAGTGTTGGGTCCAATTCTGGGTTTCCACATCGGGGGAGAAATGGTCACACTGAAGAGAATCGTGCAAAGAGCCATGACAATGATTAAGTAGTGGAACATCTGTCAAATGAGGATATGCTGTGAGAGCATGGACTGTTGTGTCTGGAGAAGAGGGCTCACAGGGATCTTAGCAGTGTGTATAAATTCCAGATGGGGCACAGTGAAGAAGATGAGCCAGACTCTTCCTCAGTGGTCAAAAACTTACAAACTTGGAATGAAAATAACCTTCATCCTAATGAATTTCCATATTCCTGTGTATAAAAGGACTTCAGTAATCTCATAGGTCTTTAAAGCAAGTTAGTTGTTTTATATATACACACACACACACATATACATATATATAAATATGTAATGTTACCTCGTTTTTCTTCCTTAAAGCCAGTACAATCTTTTTCAGCTGTTCTTTATAATAAAAAGCTTGTGTGGTTTAAAGTAAAAACAAAGACCTTCATGATGGTCAGTCAGGCTAATCCCTTTACTTATCTGATGACCCTTTGCTGTGGCAGCATGCAATATATCTGCTTCAGTAGTCTTATTATGGTGGTCTCTATGAAAATATGTACTTTAAGATTGTTGAAGTTTAGTTTTGTTTTTTGCTGCACTGCATGTGTTTAGGAAGCAGAAGGCGTAAATGTTCTTTGCTCGTTGTGCAAGCAGTATAATGAACCCTTCATAGCAACTTAGGACACTGCATAACAGAGTTATCTTACGTAATCAGTTATATTTAATGGGGTTTTGAATTCGTATTGTTAGTCCTTCAAGACGGAAGTTTTAATGTTGTGCCTTATCTGTTTTGTGCCCTTCAAAAGGCTTAAAATCTCAGACCTTCAGGTGGCTATAGCATGAATTATTTTGGTAGTGGACAGCTGAACCATGTAAATTAATATTAGGCAGAAGGTTTATGCACAGTTCACTCCATACTTTAAGCATATTTAGGGCGAGAATATATTTTTGTCCTTTGAAGCATCATCCTGATGTACCCCTGTATTACATAATTTTGTCTTATGGTTGTTAGTTTTACAGAAGGAATCTTATTAGCTATGTTCTGCTTTGTTGTGCTGCACTTATGGGAAATCTTCAAGGACAGGTCACCTTCAAGAGTGGCAACCATCCTACAAGCCAAGGCATGCTCAGTTAGGCCTTTCCTACAAGCTGGGTTAACTGACTATATCACGGTGTCTGCTTTTCTTGAGAGTTCAGAACACACTACTTGGTGCTATATTGTAGAATCACGGAATCACAGAATGGCCTGGGTTGGAAAGAGCCTTAAAGACCATTTAGTTCCAAGCCCATGGCCATCAGCACCTTTCACTAGATAGGGTTTCTCAGAGCCCCATGCAACCTGGCCTTGAACACTTTCAGGGATGAGCAGAACTTCTCTGGGCAACCTGTTTCTTCCTAATATCTAATCTGAGTCTAATCTACTCTCAGTTTGAATCCATTCCCACTTGCCCTATCACTACATGCACTTGTAACTGATATGCTCCTGTTTATCATTTTTTGTGCCATGTAGAGTCCCTGAGGGGGAAGTCCTACATGGCTGTTGAGTTGCAAGATACCAGCTCTCTAAATACCACCTTGCATACTGTCAAGGTCCTCTGGAGATGTCCCAGAAGCTGAATGCATGGGCTAGGAGGATACCAGGTACTAAAGGCTCTGTCCTCACACTGCTCCCCACTGCTGTTTCAGTCTTCACAGCTGATTTATTTATTATTAAATTACCCATTTACTGTGCTGGATGCACATTTTGTCTCTGGATGAATTCAGTAGTGATGAAGAGCTTTTGAGTGTACACATTTAATTTTGTGATTAAAATTCCAGATTTTTTTTCATCTGCAGTTTATATTTATTAGTGATGAAAACTTTTGGTTTTCTTCAGGAACTGAACAAATTTCAGCTTGCTAAACTTGACTCAGGTGGAAGTAAGAAAAACATGCATCCCTGCATGCATTTGTTATACCTTAGATATTTATGTGCATGCATATCATTCTTATTCAAGGCAACATAAAGAAACATTTCACGGATGTAAATAGACTAATGAGTTATTTTTCTTTTGAGACTGTTTTCTTAAAACATTTCTTTTCAGTTTCCTGACTTCCTCTTCTATAATTCTCTTCTATAACTTTTATAAAAAGAAAATTTAATGCTTTTCCTTTCGTTAAGCAGGTATAAACTTGCAGAGTATGCAGACAGGGTGGCACACGCCTATTTTTAATAGTCTTGAAGTAAGAAAACATTGTCTTACAATAAGGGTGACTCATCTAGAAATGTAGTTAAGATCAGGCTAATACAAAACATCCTAAAAAAATTCCATTAGGATTGCTGCCCTCGAGGTAGATTACTTTGAACTCTAGTTCCAACATGTAAACTTTAAATGGTGCTTCTCAGAAGAAGTTTGTAACTTTGACTCTCTGTCCTCCTCCTGCTTGTTTTTCTTTTCTCAAGGGCCTTACTTTATAAATTACTTTTTCACAAGAGCATGCATTTGCAGATTGGATAATTTGCCCTCACATTTGGCTAAAAAAGTATCTGTTGATGTAGATAAAATGATGATTTTTGCAAGTGCTGAGAAAAATATTGTAATACCTTCAAACTGTTTATAGCTGTTGGGAGCTACATATTATGACTTGTGTTCTGTAAAAAAACATGAGACTTCTTATAAAAATAAAAACTGAGATAAGCCTTGTTTAGCAAAGGACAGAGATCTTATGCAAGGTAGGCTGCATGGGCATGGGCATGCTCATGAACCAATGGCTATTCTCAGCTCTGAGCCAAAGAAATAGAATGGCAGGTGAGGAATACTCCTTGGAATAGCTACTGTCAGGTGAAAACAACTCTCTTTTCTTGCCTTCTACCACAAAATGTTCTTTCTTTCCTGTGTACTAATATTGGTAGGGTCAGTGTCAAGTTTGATTTTAGTTTTTGTGGCTACAGAGACATGGGAAATGGGTAAAAAACAAACAAAAAAAATTGTTAGATATTTTTGATTACCTATATTATTCAAATAATTTCAACTGATTCTGTTGAGCGTGAATGAATGCTTGACAGTATTTAATTAATTTTTCTCGTGTTTACAGTAGTGGCATCTCTTAACTAACATGTTTCTCAAGATGCCAGAGGAAACCATACTGGATTTCTAGACCAGTCAAGCCATTCCTATGTAGAAAGAGCAAATGGAATTCTGATAAATTAATTTACTACTTGGGATTCTCTGCAAACTTCAAAAGCATTTTGATGATTAGGATGTGCTTCCAAAATAATAGGAATTGTAATAGCAGACTAATAATGGTGTGGTATGAGCATATTTCCAAAAACAAGTGTATGTACACACATAGATGTGCAATTAAGAGAAAAAAAAATTATGTCTGTAGGCTAAAACCTATTTGCCATTCAGATGCATTTTTTTTCTTATGGTATTAATTCTCTAAGATATGATATTTATTATCTTTATTCAAACAAAGTATTATTTTAATTGCTGCTTGTTTGTGGCATGCTCTTCAAGGTAAACTTCTAAGTCTTCCATTAGAGTACACTTCATACATCATCTAACTGTGGTACTTCCATAAACATGCACACATTTTAATTTATAATTAGGTACGATCCTAGGATAAAGACTGTGGCAGGTGTTGCTGAATAATAATGTGATCTAAAGCTTTCAGAATATCAAAGGAGGGTGTGGAAAAATTTAAAATTAAGCTTTCTGGTGTAGAAAAAATAGGTTTAATGGTATAAATTCTGAAATCTTGTATCATATTAAGATTTAATGAAGAAAACGTCTGGTAGGGAAACTTAATGTTTAAATTTGACAGTGTAAAGTTTAAACTATTTTATATTTCATACAAAAATATATGCTCTGAGTGTATGTTAAAAGTGTTGGAAGGGATCAGATATGATGCATGTGGATAGAGAACACTACTCCATTATCAGGTACAGCTGGAATGAAGCTGGCAGTAAATGGGTGATGGGGAGAAGAAATTTCCAGGGAAATTATAAGTTTAAATAAGTAGAGGAAGAGGAAACCAAAGCAAGGGAGAGAGTTTGATATGAAACAGAAATGTAAAAAAAAAAGCATTGTACAGATGAAAAGGAAATTATGGCAGAAAGTAGTTAAATAAAACTGTGGTTCACTGTGGGAGGAAACGCAAAAACCCAACCACGGGAAGTTCCAACCCGAAAGAAGGAATAACCTCTTTCAGCCTTGACAGACAACCAAGCAGTGACCAGGTTTCCTGGAGAGATTGTATGCCAGAGCAGTAAGGGGCTGAGTATCCCGGCCTGACCTCATGGGTGATCCTGCTTTGAGAAAGAGTTTGAACGAGACAACTCCTGAGGTCTCTTCCAGCCTCGATGATCCAGCAGTCCAATGGAAAACAAAATAGTTTTAGCTGAGTATTAAAATTCTTTGTGACGTGGCCATGTCGTGGCTCTCCAGAATGACTATTTCATTCACCCGAACAGAATTCTGAAAACCAGGAATGAAATGCTGCATACAGTCAGTTTCACTGGCAGGCAGCAAAACTCATGGAATCCCTGGAGTTAGGAGCCAGCACTCCAGCTGTGCTTGCTGGGTTCAGCATGACTACGCTGAGTGACACAGCTCCATCATCTTGGCAGAAGTGAGACACAGGCAGTCTTGGGGAGGAAGGCACCACTCAGTCTTCCTTCCCACAATGCAGCAAAGGTGCAGTCTAAATTAACATATGGATCTTTTTTGAACACTTGAAATAGTTTGCATTTAAATAGAAGTTGAGTTTCAAACCTCTACTAGAGCAGAACTGTTGCTTTACTATGGTGATTTTATAAATGATGGTTTCCCAGACTTCCTTTACTCTTTTCCTTGATCATTTAAAAGCATGGAGCATCTTTTCAATGTGTGTTATCATTACTTTAAGGCTCTCCTACTTTTTAAATATATTTTCCCCTTATAACATTATGTTTCTTCTCCAGATAAAAAATATGGTTTTCCACACTTCATTGTTTTTTCTCTCTTCTTTATTAAACTCAGCCTGCAAATCTTAGTTGCTTTTTTGTAATTGCCTCTCCTTTCTCATTTATATTACAGGAAATTAGAGATCTAAGAGGGCTGGAGAGAGTAGTGAGATGGGTTTTTATAGCTGCAGCCTTTGAGCACTCTTTTGTGAGAATACTTCTGACACTTGCTGTTGATTACAGACTTCTTTTTAAAAAGAACTGTTTGAGCTTAAGTTATTGTGCCTTTTTGATTCCACAGCCTTCTTCCACATGTGAATTTTCGTAATAGCTCCAATCTGACCTTCTTCATTAAATTACTTAGTTCAATAGACTCTGAGTTCTTGAAATCTGATATGCTAGTCTGGTTTATTATGTATATCTATCTTGTATCTGCACTTTGTGTACAGTACGAAATTCAAGTGGCTCTTGCTCTGATTTCAATCTTCCCATTAGTTTCTTTCTGCTGATAAGAAATTAATTCAATATGGTTTCCCATTTTTCAGACTGTAAAGTTATTCTCTATTAAGTAGAAGCCAACTGTGATGCATGTTCAGTATACTTTTTTGCCCACTGAATCTATGGGAAGATAATTATTCCCACAGTTGTGGTATCCTCTGATTTCCAGTCCTGTGAGAACTGGCCATGCATTTTTTTAATTCTCACTTCCATCTGGTTGTGATGGTTTATTAGCAGATGTTTATTGTTCTCTCCCTTTCTTCCTCCCTCCCCATTCTTGCTAACTTAATACAAAGTCATTTGCCACCACTATTTTTTGTTGTCACGTTATAAATATTGGACATAATAAATATCCATGATTCAAAAAGTCATTCTAGTTACCTTTTGGGATTCTTAGAGGTTAATTCACTTTTCCTGCTCACAGAAAATTGCTTAAAAATCACAAGTCACTTTCCAATAATGTTAACTCTTCAGCAACTTTAAAATTAATTTTCAGGTCTTTATGTCTATTTTTTCTAAAGAAGTCTGTGAGTTTGCAATAGAAAGTGAGATGTTTCTGTACTACTGAAGTTATGCATCTGATTGAACTTATTGTGTGGTATGTCATTATAGAAACAACTTTCCACATGCAACAAATATGTATTGTTTATATCCAGACTTGTTTGAAGACCAGTTAGCCATATTTCTGTAATATTTCTTGTCTTTCACTCCTAAATTATTTTGTGGTGGTGTTTGGTATATTTCTGTCTCTGGAGTTTCATTGAAGTCTGCTTTAAATATAATTAGATTTTACACGTGTGAAATTTCTAGTTGCTTGTGGAATGGCTACCCCAAAAACATTGGAAATCTTGTGTTTTGTTCTGCATGTTAATTCAGCATCCAAAGGATAAAGTCCTGAATTAGGCTTGAGAGTTTCAGGCTTGAGTTTTGATTTGTTAGCTTAAGGAAAAGAAAATGTTCACTAAATCTAAAACCTGAAGTCAATAACAAGAGAAATTACTAATTTTCTGAAGTACTGGCTCTGTGGAACAGATCAGGCAATAACCTGAAACTGTTGTTCCTGATAGCAACAAAATACTGTATTTTGCCCCACCAGTAAAACATCTAGGAAGTTGCCCAGGCCAAGATCTTTGCAACTTCTTTGTTATTGAGGTGAACAGTTACATCTGCTGTCGCCCTTAACAGTATCATCAATAAATTGGTTTTGGTAATTTTTTTTACTATTTATTGTTTGGAATATGATTTATGTTATCTCCTGGTTTTTTTTTTCTTTTTTTCGCCTTTATTTACTCAGTATTACTGACACTGCACTTAGTTCTCTGTTGATATGATAAGAGTAATGAAATTTTCAAAAAGTTTTATTGGTTGTCATCTAGTGTCAATGTGGACCTGAATGAATATCCTTTAATAGATTTAAATGGGCTTTGGGGACAGGCCTTATGTAATGATTTAATGTTGTACAAAATCATATAAAATATAATTTGAATTTTGAAATGTATATTATATAATTTATGTGGTTACATTAACTGTAGCTTGTAGCCTTTAAATTTACAGCTTTTGAAAATGTTCTGTCAAGAAAGAACAACATGTGGATTGAAGGTAATGTTTAGCAGATTAGTAATTTGGATTAATTTATTTTTGCATGAAATACTAAGGTTTTTTTTCTTGATCACAGACAATCTATCACAACAAGTTTGTGTTATCACCAATGTGAAGGAAGCTCTTGCGCAAGTAGGTCTTCTCCTTCCTGAATCTCTGAAAAGTCAAATAAAAGTAAGTACAACTCTATGGCTCTCAACTGTCTGATTAATTTAATGTTTCTGGTTGCCACTACTCCTAAGAAATGGTCTAAATAATGTGAAAACAGAAACTGAGATGTCCTGTGTTGCTGTAGTATTTATTGCAAGGGATTAACACCAGGTGTAGAAGTTACCAAGAAGGAGGCATCTTCTGCCCAGTTGTGCTGTAGAGGGGGATCTTACAGATCCACTTAAAATGTCAGTATTAGATTAGAGGAGAAATTGAATCCAGACAATAGAGAGGCAATTTTCTTTAGATTTTATGAATTCAGTAAGCCTAAAATGTTACAAATATGTTGCAGAGGAAATATTTTTGTTACTTTGAAGTCTGACTTGGAGTTTGAACCAATTAAAGAGTGTGTTGTTTTCCTGCAGAGCTGTGAATGCAAAATCAAACTAATCAGCCTTTTTATAGAGTGATAGGGGTACATTTCCCTCACAGTGAGTGCTCATAGGAGCCTTTGCTTTAGGATATTGATGGAATATATATTGGCAATATATATGCTGGCATTTAACTATCTTTTCCTTTTTCATTATTCTTTCTAATATAGCTATCATATTTCCATTTTCTCAGAGGTGATTAATGTTGGGTAATTGCTTAAATTTAGATTGGTGTTGAGGTGATTCTTAATTATATCATACGTGATGATATCACATGTTCCTGTTACCCAGAGAAACAGACAGGGAATAACTGTTCAAAAATACAGGTTTTCTGATTTGCATAAAGTTACTTCTGCAATGGTTTTATTCATGTCTGTCGATCTTCTGCATGGTGTGTTAATTCTATAGAAGGATATGTTTCTCTACCAACCTGTATTGCGGTTTTATATCTGGAAATGTCATTTGACATTGCACTTAAAGTTTTTGTATGGAAAGAATTATGGAATTACCATGGAATCATGCTTTATTTGTAATAAATGTCTACATCTAAAAGTGAAAAAAAATTAGCAGAGTTGAGTAAGATCTTTTCTTGTCTGAATAGCTGTATGATGGGGTAGAAGTATGTTTCCATTTCATTGACACCAGATGCATATCTATTTCTCTTTTTTATCTCTGTATAAACTATTCTGCTATTAGTAAGAGGACATCACTTATCCATATACTTTTAAACAATAAAATCTCTGAGTTAATTTTTAAGCTTACCAATATGCAGAATTTCTAACGTTAGAAGGAATATGTGCACAAGCCTATTTGTTCTCAAATGAAGCACAGTACCTTGTGTGAGAGAGATTTGATTTTGTGCAAAATAATTATTTTAAGCAACATAGATGTACCACACTGAAAGCTGGGCCTTTTCAAAGGGATAATTGGAAGTTAATTGATCTGAATAAGAGACCAACTAGGAATCATTCAGTAGAGTACATTTTATCTGGGACCAGTATTTTAACATTTTAGATACTTTTGACACTCCAGTTCTCAGCAGCAGCCATATTTATTTGTGGGGTATTTGTTGACTTCTACATACGTCCTTAAAGAAGAAATAAAACGAAATTTTCTTAGAAGAATTTCTGAGAGAGGCTCTAATAATATGATAATATCAATAACAAGGGCAAAAAAGACCTAAAAATTGAACTAATAAGATAAAGAAAATTAAAAGAAAAGACTTTCTAAAAATTTTTAAAGGCTACAGCTGTTGCTTATGAAGTACTTTAACATACATTAGTCAGTGTTCCTTTAAACAGTATGACTAATGAATGAATGTTTTGTTAAAGATATACTGTGAAAGACATAACTTGAGTTTTTCCTTAAATTTGTTATTTAGCCCTTTCCTTTGAAGCAAACAAATCTAAATGGGAGCTGAAGGTGTTTTCTTCTGTGACTGGAAATCATGTACTGCTGTTTCTTTAGTGACAAAATGCTGCTGTCACATGGAATGGAATCAGCTGTATGAAGTTGTGTGTCATTTCTGTGACTGGATAATTATCCAAAAATAGGATATAAAAAAATATTTGAGTGTTTTCAAATAGAAAAAGAACTATCATTTCAGTAGTAGAAATTCACCAATTTTTTAGTGATTGTATTGTCCATCTGCTACATTGGTGTTAATTGAGATTTTAAAATCGGATCTAATTTAAATAAATTTGCAGGTTCCAAATGTCCTGGTATTAGTTTTTGATATTATGGAAGTGGATGTTGAATAAAGTTGAAAATGCAGTACAGGGTATCTGATAACTTAAAAAACATTAAAGAATATGGTTATTACAAGGACCAGAAGTAACTAAGGAAATCCATATACTCCTTTTCATTTAAACACTGAAACATTATCTGAGAATCACTTTTTACCAAGGTGGTATTTTTAGATAATTTTTGCTCTCTAATGTAGTTGATAACATTGATTAATATTAATTTTAAAAAAATTACTATTGCATAGGGTATTAAATGGCAAATAGAATAAGAATTAATTTTAGTTAACTAGTGATTTATTGAAGCTTCTACTTAGGCAATTGAGCTTACTTTTCCTACAGAAAATTTCTATTTCATTTTTGCTAGAAAATATGGGGGTCAAAAAAATGCTAGTGTGTTGCTTAATAAAATTGTTACTTAATAAAATTGTTAAATCAAAATTCTGATACACTAAAGAAATTTTTAAATGTTCAGCAATGCTTAAGAATCACGTATTCTAATACCTCAAAGGAAAAAATAAAAGTAGGCCTTCTGCCTTGGGTCATGTTCCACATACCTTCTGAAAAGACACTGGCTTGCAGTAGGCTCGTGTTCATTGAGGTGTGTGCAAGGTTCTAAAAGTACCAGGGATTTCTGATTTTACGTCTTCAGAGGTTCAAGCCAGGTGAGCCCTGGAATATTGCATTTTCCAAGTATTTTTAAGTAATTCATACCTTCTGTGACTTTTTTTTTTTAATCTTAAAATATTAAATGTCAGCTATTTTTGGCTATGCTGTCAAATTTTGAGCCCAAAATGTTTCCAAAATCTTTAGAGCATAACTATCAACTTCTTGGTTTCAAACCACCTTTGCAAACAAGTTAGCTCCTGATTGTTATAAAAATTAAGAAATACAGCTTTATGTAAAACTGCAAAGCCCTTTTAAATGTCGTATTTGGTACTTTTGTTGGATTGTGGATTAGGTGGCATTTTAAGGGAGCACAGCAGTGTATTTCTTCAGTTGCTTGCTATGATACTTAATATGTGTTTTGGGAAGAAATAAAGCTCAGTTGTACTGTGAAACAGTAGGATTTTCTGATTTCATGGAAATAACATGGAGATTTTTTTCTCCTGAATTTCAAGATTTTTTATTTTCTTCAAAGTGTCATCTTCTCTTAGGGAACAGATTCACCCTCTGCTGCCTGGTTTACTGTTTTCCTTAAGGCAATCTCAAAGCTGATAATGTAGTAGAAGCTACTTTTTATTTTTAAGTGGGACAAGATAGTTACTTAGGTTGTGTTAAAGGTTGCAAAATAAGTATGCCTGTGCCTAAGAAAGTATTTTAGAATATTTGTTGAGGAAATTATTTCCAGGAGAAACTCTATACGAGTCTTGTACTCTTGTTCTAGACAGAATCCTGGAATACCAGTGCACCTGGTATTTCATGCATGCTTATTTTATTTTATTTTTAACTTAATGAAGACAAAATGTATATATCTGAGTATTATAGAGGTTTTCTCAGAATTAGAGGTCTAAAATAATTAGATCATTTTGTGCATAGTGTTTTCATCTCTTGAAACAGTTGAATATCTTAACTCAGGCAGCAGTGCTCATGTGTGATGCTTCCAGGGTTGTTTCTGGAATGGCTACCCTGAGCAGTAGACTTCAACATATGTTGGGCTCCATGCTTCACTGTTGAGTACCTCAAAATTTTGTACTGAATTTTGTTTTTGTACTGAAAATAATAATTGCCCGTTTTAAATAATTCAAATTAACAACCTCTGCCACGGTGGTGGAAGCTTTAGCAGATTGTTAAGGCTCAATTAGAATTTTTCACTTTTTTCTTTTTTTTGCCTAATCAGGTTGAAGCTATTTCAATATCTCTAAACAAAAATGATAGCCGTGTACAAAACATCATTTCAGGACAATGCTACAATTTTGTTTGTGTAAATGTAAGTAGTGAGGATGCATGCTTTTTATTTTACACTTAAACTTACTAGTAATGGTAAATAATAATTAAATATTTGAGTAATAAGTTGTTTGTCGTTTTTGTTCTCATGTGTTGTGCCCATTCCAATGTTTGGTGTTTGTGATGTGCACTAAACTAGACCTTAGGGATACTGGTCGGTTCATTCCCCTCTGGTTTCACACTTCTGCCATTGTTTTGTTAACCAGCCGTGAATTCTTGGACAAGAGGGATAAAATCTGAAGTAGTTCAACATTTCCTTTCATAACTGCTGTATTGAAGTGAATTATTTTAAGGAGAGGCCTGTCATACATGAAATCATCTAACTGTGCATTCATCGCTACCATGGTCTAAATGAATGTTTCCCATTCTGGACATGTGCATGCCATGTGATCTGTATTTGGGTCCGTGGATGGGAGCAGGTTGGTTTTAGATGAACCATATCTGAGACCAATCAAAACCTCTTAGTCTTGGTTTTTTTGTTTATATATATGTGTATAAAGGGTTATTAATATTATTAATCTCATTCTTTTTCAAACATCTATAACTTTGCCAGACAATACCATGGAAGTATATTAAAAAAAATCAGCTAATCAATAAAATTCCCTCCCCCAAAACAAAAAAAAGTGATGTATCTTCTTTTTTTTGGTAAATAACAGTTCTTCAAATTCCATTTTTATGAAATCATTGTTGTTTTCAGTAATTCTAAGCATTTATTTTAATTTAGGATAAAAGGTGTGCCATTCAAGAAACCCAGGAACTTGTGGATATGTTGGAAAAATCAAATATTCCTCTCTTTTATCCAGTTGTCCTTATTTTGGTAGGTAACTCCTGTAAGTTACTGTAGAAGGCATCTCATTAATTATTTTAAATTATTATTTAATAAAAAAATGTAAGTAATATATAATATAAATATTTTTAAAATTAGGCTAGGTTTAAACTGCTGCTAACTCGGAATAAAATGTTATATTCAAACTGTAAATTAGTCTCTAAAGAAACTCATTTTCACTTCTACAAATGCACTGGATCCTGTCAGGAAACAAACTGACACTAGCAAATGACAGTTTATTAGTTCTATATTTCTGTGAAAGGCTCATTGTGGCTGGCTGGTTGTACTGAACTTAACTCCTGCCTTGCTGTTGTGCTCTATTTCTGCTGGGGATGCTGCAAAGCATGTGCTGTGCTTGAATGCTCAGTTGAAAGAGAATTAGGTGGCTTTATTTATTCTATGTGTGTGTGGTCCTGCACTGTTTTTAAATACAAGAATATCCTTGGCCTTCTTAGCCACCTGGGCACATGCTGGCTCACGCTCAGCCACTGTCAACAAGCACCTCCAGGTCTTTTTCCACTGGGCACCTTTCCAGCCACTCTGCCCCAGCCTGTGATGCTGGGTATAGTTGTTGTGACCCAAGTCCAGGACCTGGCACTTTGCCCTCTCAAACCTAACCTGTCACACCTATTATATCTTCACCTTTGTGTTCTGTTCTCTTGGAGTGAGTTACTGTGATTCTATGAAAACAAATGTTTAGTACTCTATTTCTAGACCATCTTTTTTTCTTGAACTTATTTCTGGGGAACTTCAGGGCAAAACTTTATTTTACTGAATTTTCAAAGATAAATTACTTCTGCCTTTCATAATCAGAGCAATTATGTGTCTCCATTTCTGTTGGTCATTTACAAGGCCACTGGATGTGCAGAATGCTCTTTTCTGGACTGAAAATGTTTTCATTAGTCCTTTATCAAGAATATAAAAAACCTTTTCTGTCTGTGTTGAATTTTGAGTGTGAAGATAAAGTTGGAATTGTTTGTCAACTAGCTAATGCAAAGGTGTCAAAAGCATGCTTACTTTGTGCCCAATTTATAGCGCTTTCCAGTCTTGACTTTCAATTAAATACATTTTTTAGTGTGATGCTAGGAATATGAAAACTTTGGTTTAGTAGTTGTAGCTATTAGTATTCTGGTCTTAGTATCTCCTAAGAAATAGGCGTGCAAATAATTCTTACACAATTGCCCCATGAAATTTGGGGTTTGCCCCAGAGATCCTAGGTCTTGAAGTCCTTGTAGAACCCAGAATCATTTTTAATGAAAGTGTATTTGCTTGAGAAGCCTGAAGCATGCTCAAATTATTTACGTGGGCTCCTTTAAAAAGTGCCTTAGGAAAAAATAATAAATTTAATTCCTTTGCTAAACTCCAGATCCATCACTTGTTTCTGAGAACTACTTGAAATTTCCAAGGATTAGACAGTGGAAGAAAATCTCATAACTGGGTGGAAACAGTTGCTAATATTTAAAACACTGATAGAAATAAATTTGTTAAAAGCTCTTGGGCATCTGGTGGAAGTATCAAACTATCTTTTAGAAATACAAGAAGGGAAGAAAAGGAGATCTGGAAGGTATGTTTTAAGTGACAAGAATTAGCTTAACAAATCACTGTCTCATATGAATCACTGGGAAGTACTGAAGTCCTTTAAACTTCTGATCACTAAAACTCATAACAGATGGTAAAAGGGACAGAAACCTCCTTCAGCAGCTTTTAATTAAATTCAATGTTGGATGTCCTCTTCACTAAGGCTCATGAGTGGGATTTTCCTCAACTTTATTCTTTCCTATACACTTTTTTATCATATTACCTGAATGAATTGTTCATGAAAAATCCTATAATACATTTTCTTTCAATGTAAAAGGACATATTAATATTTCTCAGACAAATGTGAATCAGAATTTTAAGCAGTATGACATTTAATGATGATGACATTTAAATGCATGGGTCTTAGGTACCAGCTATAAGGGAAACATTATGTTTTCCTACTCTCAAAAGTAAAACTCTTTAAAGAATAAATGGGGAGAGCAGCTAACTGCTTCCACTGTAAACTCGTGGCTAGGAGCAGTCTAATGTAATTGGATTTGGGTAATAAGAAAGTTCTTCTCTATTGGATTTCATGACAAAAGCAACTTTTCATAGTAATCAAAAAAAGAGTTGTTTTTTTTTTTTTCCTTCCAATAGTCATCTTCTTTAGTTGTAAAAATGACAGGTATTATTATTATTGTGCCAGATTCCCTGTTTGACCAGCCCAGAGAGCACTGACCCAATAAAAGATGAGCTTGCACTGGACACAATGACTGCTGTCCATATTCCCACCTATCCATTGCCACAGATTCAAAGTTTGTCCGTTATCCTGGTGCCTCACTGGATTGGTTCATGGCATCTGTAAGCTGAAGCAGCAATTGGATTACTGTATCTGGACAAAAGGGAAGATTAATGTTACAGGAGAAGTAGGCATCACAGAGGTAAACTTGAGGCAATTATTTGTCTGCATCGAGCCAGTGTCTTCTCCAGCTATGCTGTAACCTCACCAATCATATTCTTAAACTGACATTACTTTTTTGAGCAATACATTTTCATGTTTGTAAATGGTATGAATGGATTTGATTTTTATGTTGTTGCTTTGCTAAGGGTTAGAAAGAAAGAAATGCTAGTACTTCAGCTCTGTAGTTGCAATTATTTGCATTTCAGTACCAAAGTTAGTTTGAGAAAAATCTCTTTTCAAAGCTGTCAAAGAGATTAATGGTAAAGAGGAGCTAGGTTAAGTTCTCTCAAAATAATAGGTTTTATAATTTCTTGTAAATAGCTGGAAATGCATAGCATTTAGCCTTGTTTTGAGTAGAAAATAACAAAATAATGAGTGTGTGTGAAAATTAATCTCTGCTTGTGTAGTAGAAGACAATAGCTTTGCTTCTGGTGAGTATGCATTTAGGCAATAAACAGCTTTTTTTAAAAAGCGTTGCAAGGGAAAATGAGCAAAGACCTATTTTCTGTCAATATAAATGGAACATAAAGTACAAAGAGAACTTGAAATAGTTTTCCTAAGCACTGATCTCTGGGGTGATCTCTATACCCCTACCTCTGTGTGGTAGTCACAAATAAGTTTTATATGATGGAATCATTCGCCCAGAAAAATGCTTTTTCTTTCTTTTAGGGATAAAAGTATTTCTGCTATTAACAGGTGCTGAAACTTTATATGTACAAATCATCATTCTTAATTTTGATTTCTACAGCTAATAGAAGCTTTGTAAGGGAAATTGATTAAATATGGAATATGTAGGGCTTGGGGAAGGATTGAGGTAGTTGATACCTCCGTGGAAATACCAGTTACAGAAGCACAGAATATTCTGAGTTGGAAGGGACCCACAATGATCATTGAGTCCAACTCTGGGTATCCAACAGGATACACAGGAGAGAAATCATAGAATGTGCCAGGTTGGAAAGCACCCATCAGAATCATCAAGTCCAACACCTGACCTGCATAAGACACTCAAGAATCACACCACGTGCCTGAAAATGTTGTCCTAACACTTCTTGAACTCGGTTCAGGTCCTGTTAAGACCTACCATGTTTGTGTAGCATCCCTGATGGAAATGAGACCTGCCTTTCCCTGGCCAAAATCTTGGGATAGTCATATCCCTACCTTCTTTTGAGGTAGTTTCCGCTTTTTAAACTTGAAATATTATATTGAAATTAATCAAATGTTGGCAACTAATGCGCTATACTGAAAGGGTAGTAAATTTCCAATTAAACTCTAAAGAATTCAGTTCTGTCTGGAAGACATTCAAGATGCTTATGAAGGACATATGTATTCCATAGTCCTCTGATAGTAAAAAAACCAACCAAACAAAAAAAACCTCCTGAAAGTTAATCTAGAGCTTATAAAAGAATGTTGTTTGTTTTCAAATTTAATTTAATATTTTTAAGATATATGACATGTTCTGGCATATTGGTTTCTTCTGCTTTGAAAAAAATAGTTTTCATGTCCCTAAATGTGTAAGTAATGGAATTCAGTAGTAAATAGAAGCTATATAAGAAATGCCATTTTTAGTCTGTATTTTTATGTGTGCTTAACACGAGATACTAAATGAGATACTAAAAACCATCAGTCTAAAATGGCACATTATGGAAAAAGTACGTTTTGTTTTTTCCTCATCTGTTCTTTTGCAGGTGCACTTGGATATTTCAGAAAATAATTCTTTCAGCATTGGGATGGAAGACCTAACTACAATCAAGAAATTTGCAAGAGAAACTAAAAAGAAAAACATTTTGGTTTATGGTCTCCTTATCCAGTATAAGGTATGTAATTATCTTTCTGTGTGCAAATTATCTTCTTTTGCAATTTATATGATTAATGATAGAATCTTCATTTAAAACAAAATCAAAGGGAAATAAATATGACATGAAAAGGATTTTTTGGGAAGATTCTTGCCTGTTCTTGTTCAAAATTCAGACAAGCCTGTAGTTATAGACAAAAATGTAAGCTTTTTGATTAGAGAGGAATAAATGGTAAACATTTTTTTAGAAATGCATGAAAACATCAGGACCCTTTTTGCTTTTCTGCTTGGGAACTTGCTTTTTTCAGCATTAGAAAAAGCAAAAAATAGTGAAAGTACATTCAATCAGTGGTTCTGCAGTATTTCATATCTCTCATCAAAACAGAGTTTGGTACTCCGGTGACAGGAAGAGCATGGCATATAGGTGTTGGAACAGTGTCTGCAATAGCAGTAAATTGCCTCAGCTGGAGGCAAAAAGAGTTAGCACTTCAACATACTTTGCACTCACAAAAGCTATTTAAAAATAAACCATTTGCCTGGGAAGCATGTTCTGTCAGCCAGAAGAGTGGGCTGCCTTGCGTGCAGTGCAGATATAGTTTTGCAGCTTCTTAACTACATAAACAGTGAAGGAAGAAGTAAGCTAGAATTTTTTAATAAAGAAGAATAAATGTAATCCTAACTGCTTCTTTTTTAGGTTGAATTATGTGTTTGGATATATATATAAAATTGATTAAATGTGGCTTTAGTTTTGTGTATTTTTCCGGTATACTAAGCCCTTGATTTTTCCCATCAAATTCTCTTGGGTTTTTTAAGAGCTGTGAGTATCAATACCTATCAGTTTATGCTTTTATAGACTGTTAATGCCAACACAATATGAATAGTGCTATTTTATGACATTAGTTAGTCTCTTGTTTGTAAAACACTGAATATGATTGTTCAGTTTTCTTTCTGCTGCTATCAAACCCCATTTTTTCAGGGTGAATTCTGGCTTCTTTTGGTAAAAAATAATTTGAATAACTATTGAAATGTAGCTCTAGGAGTTAACTTATCATGGTAAAAATTAACACTTCAAATATTGCTTTAGTCTAACTGTTGTTTTTGCCTTTTAGATTTCATTGTGTATATATGACTTTATATGCAAGTGGATCAAATTGACATATCTGATAGCAGCAGTTAGTAAAGCTGACTGGAAGAAGGAAAAATCTTTTATAATCTTCAGTGGATTTTGATGTGCATGATACCAAGACACTTTAATATTAACGGGCACGTATAAGAGCAGTTGAGATCTGAGTGGGAATTCTTGATTTGTGGTGATAAGAGGATTGCAGCAGACTGCTGCCTCCATTCTTTGAAAATAAAAAAGCTAGAATCATTATGTAAGATCACTGCAGGCAGAATCATCACTTATTAGCATAGAGAAAGTCTTATCTACAGTAAAACACTTCACAAAGTAAGTAAACTATTTCTAGCTTCTTGTTTTAAAATGGCTTTAAAACATGTCCCTGCTCACAAAGACAGGCATATACTCTTGACTTCCTGCTGGCTACTTTGATCGATAACAAAAGAATAGGTTGTACACATCATTTGTATATATGTGATATATGTATCAAGTTTACTTTTGGCTGCAGATCTGTGTAGAACATAATTGTTTCTAGGTAAAGACCTATGGAAAGACTTGACATATGAACCCAGAAATTACATAGCCCCAAATTTATTGCTGGTCTTTGTGGGACTGAGACACTGTGAACAAAAGCAATCTGTTACATGAAAAAGCATCTTTGAAAGTTTCTTTTTTTTTTTTTTAATCATAAGTCCAAAGCATGATTTGAGAGTCGCCAAGGTATTTTACTTCTAGTATAAGCCATTAATAGATGAACCTGTAGGTGAGTTCCATGCTTGAGGATGGAATTTCATATAGGCATGCTAGGGAGTTCAGAAAATAGAAACACAAGAAGCACCTGTGCTAATGCAGCATAGCCTATTATTGCAAAAACTTCTGTCACTAGATGCTTTCTAGAAGTCTTAGAAAGCTATAATTTATTTCAGAAAAAGAGTGATGACAGGTTACTTCATGGAGCTTTCCTCTAGCTGACAGGTTTATATCATCACTACCAGACATACACAGTTGGTAGGTACACATTTCCTAATTTGAAAAAAAAAAAAAGGAATTTATTTATATATGGCCATCGTAATGCTCAAGTGAAATTATGTTATGTTTAGAAGGGTTATATGATTAGGTGGGTGTAACGATATGTTGAGATAAAAGAAAATGGGGGCAGTCTTTTGGATTTTGCATTAGAAAAGCAAATTTGTTTAAGTAAATACATTTTGAAAATATACATAGCTTTTATTTATGTTTTGGAAGTGGAAATGCTTTTAGAACCGAGGAGTTCGGTTTTGATGGCATTGAAGGAGCTATGAAGCCATAAGAAAAAGTATGAGCCTTTATTTTCACTTCTTATATGCAGTGTTTGTTTGGTATTTAGAAAAAGATGTCAAGTATTTTTATGACTATTTGATACACCAAGAAGCCAGTCAGGAGAATTAAAGGAAAAGGCTTTAATGTGCTGTAAAAATGATCTGCTTTTTACCTTCCATTTGCCTATAACGAGTGTGTGTTTGCAGCTGGCACAAAAAGTTATTTCTCTTATAAACTTCATGCATAGGATACCACATTATGATATTTATATATAGATTGGATCCACTTCATAAAACATCTAGTTTGCATCCTGAAAATACTGTTAATTTAAATGGCACCTATGATTTTCTTTTTCTTTTTAAAAACAATTCTGCAATGTTAGAAGTGATTTACACACTCAAAATACAAAGGGCCAAAGAGTGTTTACTATTCAGAGTCTGAACTTATGGAATTAGTTTTTGACCATTTTTCAGATAATGTGAAGGAAATGGCTGATAAGCAAGGTGAATAGGGAGAGAGATCAATGTTTTTATG
This sequence comes from Phainopepla nitens, assembly GCA_013400175.1. Classification (NCBI taxonomy): domain Eukaryota; kingdom Metazoa; phylum Chordata; class Aves; order Passeriformes; family Bombycillidae; genus Phainopepla; species Phainopepla nitens. The sequence continues at coordinate 1,304,569 of VXBQ01007921.1, read as the reverse complement.
GATGATACTACTGGCAAGTGTTGATAAAAATGTTAGTAAAATTCCAACTCCTTAATTTAATGGCAAGTTCACCTTGAAAACAGCAATGACTGGCATGATATCATTATATATTAGTATAAGAATCTTTGTTTTAAAATGGTCAAGTAGGATGTAATGCAAAAGAGAGAAAGCAAATTCTGAATGTTAGGAGGAAAACCTATAAAAAGAAGCTAAGTTATTCTTATAGAAACAAAGTTTTACTTAGAAGGTGTTTAAGAACTGCTAAAAACCCAAAGAATATGAAAGCTAATGTCAAATCACTGCATCCATGCAGGGCTGGATATATATCAAAACTATTGATTTATATCATTGGTGCCACAAGATTTTGGAAGATACCTCAGCTGCCTGTTCTTGTTCTATGTTCTGAGCAGTGGAATAATACTGAAATTGGGCCTTGATCTCACACTCACATACATTATTGTCTTTAAACATATTCTAGGTAGTTAGTGGGGTTATGCTTGAATATGACTGTAATGTTTTTAAAAAAATAATTTTGTCTATTTACTGCTCTTCTCCCTTTAAAAAAATAATGGTAATAATAATAGTCTTATGACTGAATTACAAAAATAAAATCTTGGCCTGTAGGCTTTAGTAATGACTTCCTTTACTGTTCACAGGAAATAAAAAGTAATCATCCAAAATAAAGCACGTTTGGTTGGACATAGGAAACCATAGAAAGCTTTAAAGTAAGAAAGTAACATTAGTGTATCTTGGTTTTAGAACTGAATGAATTTAAAATTATTCTACTTCAGAGAAGCACTGACAGAATGTTGTGGCAGAGCAGCAAATATGTGCTAAGGCTTGCCTAGGGTAAAGTGGGCCCAAATACTTTTGCCTCTGAAACTTCTATTTGCTTAAGGTAAAGGAATTATTCACTGGCAGCCAGAAAAATCACAGTACCTACACTAAAAAGAGACAAATGATGCAATAGAACAATTGTTATGAAGCTGCTTGAAACTAAGGAACCTGAACTGTGGGTGATTTCTTATGCAAACATACGGGACACTTACTGTAGCCTTAAATACTTTCTAAAGACAAGAGGCCCATCTGCAGTGTGGTTGATGGCTCAAGAAATACTTAGTGTGCTAGAAGTGTTTTATGTCTGTCTTGGTAAACCCCTAAGGTAAACATTTATGATTTCATCTTCATCAAAGATCCCTTAAAATATTATTTTGAGTAAACATTAAGGCAGTGTTTCTCAAAAAAGGGAACACACCCCTCAATGGGATAATCAACAAAGTAGAAGGTGGTTTGGCAACCAGTAGTGAGCTAATGAACCTGGAGGGCAAATGAAGTAAAATCACAAAATAAAACTTTGGAAACTCATTAAAAACAAATAAGTTCTGCCCTACATGACCCCTGCATGCTTCTCAATTCACTTAATAATCAGCATAGAACTGGTCAAATTATTGTGATCTGATTAAAATGATTGGGATGCTGCCTGGAGACCTCATCTTTCTCAAAATTACTTTTTTTTTTGTTTCAGCTGCAATGACAGATTGTAATGAATATGGAAGCTTACATTTATTCCTAGAAATCCTTAAGGCCAAGTAATTAATGTTTAGTATTTTTAAGAGGCAGAAGTTGAACTTTTAGTGATCCCATGGACTATTCACTCTTACATCAAGGAAAATTGTGCAAATTATGTGGTGAGGCAGAGTGGTCTTGTTTCCACCGAGTTTGGGACAAAGAGGAAAACCAAATCAGTCTGAAACTTTCTATATGGTTAAGCTCATAGAAATCAGAATCTGTATGCTTCTTAATACAAACTTATACTTTAGTATAAGAATAACTTTAGTCATTCACCAATAAAACCAGAAATTGATATTTGTGGAGGCTTGACACATTTTTGTCCTTAATAGTGCTATCTGCAATCAGTCATGAGTACATATTTTGCAATAAGTAGAACTGAAATGATGGGAAAGATTTACAAACATGACTTTGTACTTTAAACTGAAATCTATTTGATCAAATTAGTCTTTTGCATCTGTTTTGTACCATTCAGAGGATGTCAACAAATTGAAAAAGAACATGTCTCTGACACATTAGTAAATTAAGAAATGTAAGTTCAATTTTACCAAAACGTTGGGGAAGTTTTGGGCTTTGAGTCAGGAAAGGTCAAAACCACAGAACTTTGCAACCTCACTTTTGCTTGCAACGCTCTGGTGCATGACGCTGTGGGAAGCACCGCTGCTGGCTGTGCTGGTGCACATTTCAGTAGCTATCCTGAAGCTTGATACTGGATTATGTTGATCAAAAAACTGAGATTGTTATTCTTCTATTTCAGCATTTTAGTGTGTCTGCCTTGAATGCATGCATACATGCTCTTTTATTTTCTCGCTCTTTTCCTCTTGACACCTTTCTCAGTTGTTCTCATTTCCCCCCAAGTCTTCCTTCTCTTCTAGCCAAAACAGGTAACAAACCAGTGGATTTTCTACAGATTTGCAACTCTTCTAAAAGCATTCAAATGAAGATTTCTGCAAATTAAATTCTCAGTACAGTACCAAATTCCCAGTCTGAGGAAGACGGGCTTTTAAGAAAAATAATTGGTAACCTTTAGGGCTTTCATTAAATAACTGTGTAGGTTTTTATCAGAGAAAGGTCAGAAAGTTGCTCAATTTGTCATTGCTATTACAAGTTCTGAGAGTTTAACAAGCTGCACAGAAAACCATGAGGTTAATATATTATGCCTTTTATGCATGACCTTTTTAGACTTGTTTCAGCTATTGAACTTATAATTGGAGAAACCAGAGTTCTTCCATCAGCTTGTCAGCCAAAGTGATTAAGGCATGTAGACATATCCTTAAAGTTGTGACTTCATATAATGGCCTTTAAACATCCTTGATTTTATACCTCAGTTCAGCCATTCTGACAGTGTTAGTCAATAAAGGTTGCCAGTTGTTTCTTTTGTGGATATTTTAACTGTGTAAAACATATTCCTCTAAAATAGCTTCTTAGGATGAAGAATATTGGGGAACAAGTGGATTTAAGGTGAACTACCAAGCTCTCTAGTGGAAAGGCAAATATGTGATATACAATATAGGAACTTAGAAAAATATGTTGGTAATTATTTTTCTGGATACTTTACTGTAATAAGAAATAAACACTGAATTGGAACCATTTGCACAAACAAATACTGTGAGCATCAAATCTGAGTTTCATCTTCAAATCTGATAGTATGAGTTATTCTGATTTTTTATTTCTTATTAAAGCTTTGATGTTGACCTCTTATCTCTTAATGCTAACATAAACATTTAAGATGAAAGGACTTTGACACAAAATTTTGTTTGCAAACAAATGGCTTTTAACTTCTTTTTCCATTGCTAGCCTGCCTGAAGAAACCTCTGAAGTCCATTTTATCTGTTTAAGGACAGTTGTGCTTTTTTGTTGTTAGTGCTGCAATTCTCAACTTAAAGTGATGTTTGTACTCTTTTACTGTCTAAGTTTGGCATCAAAAATTAATCTTCTCACTTGGCTTCCGTGCTGTCCCCCAGAGGCATCATTTAGGAGGTAACTAAAATACCTATAGTACAGAATACTTCTGCTTTTTTCTGGCTTAGCTCTGGTTACATAAAACAACAGTAACAAAAGAGGTTTCTAAAATTGTTCTGTGTGCTTAAGAGGCATTTTGAAAATGTTAACAGCTTGCTGTTGTGTTATTTTTCTAATGAGCTTTTGTATTTTGAGTGCACTTTTTCAATTAAAAATATGGCTGAAATTCCTCAGATAACTTTTTCCAGTTTCAATGCAAAGTTTAGTTTTATAGCTTAAATATGCAAAGGTTGTAGCACATTTTCATCACTATAATGGACCAGGAAAATTGTAGGAAGTTCTTCAGCCATTTAAACACAAAAATTCCCTTCAAGCTGTACATTGTAGTGACTGTAATGCTGCAGGCTTTTGCTGCAGTCCTTGCAATGTGTTAATTCCTAAAATTTATGCAGCAGAGGCAGTAACCTTCAAATCTATGTTGGGAGTGTTAGTTTCCTCTTTCATCCTCTGCTGCTATATACTAGCAGGAGTCAAGTTATGCAGCCTCAGGCTGACTTTGGGATATTTCTTAAGAATGGCTGGAAGACCTGTGGTTGGGGTTTCTGTATGTATTTGAGACACTAAGCCCCAAATCTTATTTGTTTATTAAGTCTGATTGTTCAGTGAAAGTCATTCATTATGGATCATACCCAGTGCTGAAGTGTTTTAAAATAATATGTGATATTACACATGGCAAAAGCCCAATAATGCCAAGAATGGAAAGTGCCCCAGCCTGCGCACAGCCGTCAGCCATCAAATTCCAGTCATACCCTGTCTATCCAAGTAGCTGCTTTGTGCACTTGAACCTTTTTCAGATTTGTCACCCATCTCCTCTGGAAGTATCTGTCCTGATACATCCCAGCTTTGTGTTTCGCTGCAGTGGGATTTATTATCTCCAATATGTCACCATCAAAGCTGGCCATAATGGACGAGATCAGAAGTTTACCTGGGTCATTGTCTTGTGTCCAACAGCTGCCGTCAGGAAATCCCTAGGAGAGAGTCAGATCAGGGCAAGCATATGTGGCGTTCCTAAATGTTCTCCTTACACTCAGTAATTGCTAACTTGAATATTCCCTGAGCCAGAGAGGTTTTCTGTGGAAGTATTAGCCCTGGTGGGTTTCTGTTCCATGCTCTTGTCTTCTGAGATCCATGTAAACTTTTAGCTTCCGCTGTGTCCCCTAATGAACACCTACATAGACTGGAAAACAAGGAAAGAGAGGTGGTTCTTCACAAAGTAGTGTCCTAAGCACAGGAGCTTGGGTTTGCTTCTGGTCTGCTGAAATCTCATAATTTAAGTTTTGAAATACAGATGAATTGTTTTACATCCAATGACATTCAACTTCATTTATCATTTTATTGTCTAGTTACTCAGTTTAAAATGAGCTTCCTGCATTCTAAGCTAGTCAGCCACTACCCTAGTGGACTTCATATCATAAGCAAACTCATTATTACTTACTATTTTTTCCAGTTTGTTTATGAATGTGTTGAACAACATAGCTCCTATAACAAATCCCACCTGAACTATGTGGGTTATATTCTGAGGTCTAAGCATCTTCTCCTACCCACTCTACTCAGTCTTTTGAGCAAGGATTTATTCCTTGCAGGTCTTCTGTCTTAAGTCTTGTAACCTTAGTTTTCTTAAAAACCTTTGGGGAGGAATTTTGTTGAAAATCTTGGAAATCCCAGTAAATCCAATCAACTATCACCCACTCCTTTGAAGAAATACAGTGAGAATGCACATTCAAACTTAAAAACAAAGATGAGTTGACTATATCATCATCTTAACTTGCTCTCTGCTATTACTGTTGAGTATTTAATTGTTAAATTTTCTGGCACAGAGCTACACCTTTCTATTCTGTAGTTCTCTGTATCTTTTCAGAAATTTCTTGTTTTAAGTTGGAAATTATTACCATGCTGTTGTGCCTGCTAAGGCAATTTTTAAACTAGAGACGATGCATACCACTAGGAACCTGTTGCTTGTCTTCATTAATGATAAGGCCAGAACAATCACAGTGCATTCTGGTGCTGGCTTGTGGTTGCTGAGGGCTATTTATTTTTTAACATTCAAAGATAACAGGAGCAAATCGCATGGCAACTTCATCTCACTAATCTTAAGTTTCTAAACATTTCAGCTGGCTTTCATCTAAATGTTGTTTTGAAACATCTGAATATGAAAATATGTTCATATCTCAAGACTATGAGATGCAGAGCGTTTGAAGTTAGATTAAACTGTTCTCTTAAGACATGGAAATGCATGGAGTGAGGCTTAACAGAAGTCAGAGAAAGACCATAGGAAACCTCCACTGGGTAGTGATTTTCATCTGAATTTTGTTGTGAAGTATTTCCTGGAAGTTATTTTCCAGTTGAATACTTGGGTTGAATAAAAGTGGAAAATGTCATCGTTATAGATATTCCAGCATTTTCAGTCTGAACTCATTAAATTTGATTTTAAAGCATTCTTCAAGGGGTTGCTTTCCTAAGCCAATTTTTATTCATCCTCCTAACTAATATTTTAACCATATTCTGAGACTTACAGTGTGCTTTCTCACCAGGTCAGAGGTCATATTTTCTATTGAGCATCATGGCCCATTACTTTGCAATGTACTTATATAAATCTTCTTGATTTATAACTGTTATGCTCTTTGAAGTTTCTACCAAGCAGAATCTATTAAAAAATGGGATTGTTTACATTTGAGTTTTATTCAACCTGTGTGGTACTGGCAGCAGCATGAATGCACATTCTTGGCAGAATCTCTGCCTTCAACTTTTTCCTTGACTCAGTCTTTCCATTCTTATGCAGCTATGAGCTCAAGTGTCTTTCTCTTGTTTATTTAATCCCAATGTTCTGTGCCTAAATTTAGCAGACCAGGTGTTGAATTTTGTAGGCAAAATTTTAGCAAATTATATGAAAGATGGAGATAGTGTGTGATTTGTACTTAAACAACAGCAGTATCATGAAATATGCTTTGTAAGACTCACTACATACCAACTTTTAGGGTCACTTGCTCCCAGAACTGTGCAATTTTAGATGTTTTTCCTTGTCCTGCAAGGTCTTTCATTATTCAAAATGAGGTAAAATGGGTTCAGAACTTTCCTTTGATTAGGTCAGATACCAGTGCCATAGTTCAGCTTTTGACTTTTGTCCTCAAAGTGTGCTCTATGCTTACCATGTTCAAGGCACAAAGATTCCTCCATGGAATTATGGCATAACTATGTTTACAAGCTCATGGAGTTCATGAATCAAAATAGTTGATGGTGTCAAAAGGTACAGCATGTGCCTTTTCCTCTGAAGTGGAGAGTCAACTTCCTCTCTCTTTTGACTCTGCCTTTGGAATTGGAGGGGGCGTTAGTTACTTCTGTAAAAGTTAAATTTCTTCTTTTAAGGACTTGAAAGGGTTGGGGTCAAGGTGAAGCTCCATTTCTTGTGCAGACTCCTGTTCTTGTGCAGCTTTTCCTCATTCTGTAGACAATAAATTTCAATATGAACATTTTCCCTCCTTCTCTACTAGATGTATATATATAGATAGCAATCTAAATTTTAAGTCCTTGTTATATATACTGTGGGAAAACTAGGTGAAACATGATGCAGTCACCTAGAGCAGGGATAAAACGTTTTGAGTTCGGCTTCATAAAAGTAGTGGCAGTAACTGAGGAAGAGTCTATCTTTCAATATTAAAACTGAAGCACAGGTTTTCATCTTTCAGAGTTTGCATTTATTTCATGGATTTTTAAAATCATCCATAAAATGCTGCAGATGCTTGTGTTAATCAAGACTGTAAGTTTTATTTTACTTCCTGATGAATAATTAAAACAGTGACATGAATGTGGCCTCAAAATAATTACATTTCTGCAAAGAGACTGAAATATTGAGGTTCTGCAATTAAACCTTGTTGATTTTGATTTTTCAGAAACTGTTCAACAGTGGTTGGTATGAAGGGTCTAGTTACTCAAAAAATTGTATGGAAAAGGTTTCCAGTGACAAGTTTTTATTCAGAGTATTCTTAGATTTGTAAGCAGAGATGAGGAGTTTGTTATAGACAAAATGTTTTATGTTAAAAACATTCTTTAACCATTATGTTATCAATCAAGAAAGAAAAAAAATATTATTATTAGAATCCCTTTAGGGAGCCTAAGCAGAGAAATACTTTAGGTCAGGAAAGGATTTTGTCATGTATTTGTGATATTTGCTCTCAAATTGCTTGCCCATTTTGTTATGCTGTACTGCAAGTGCATCATTAGGAGAAACTTATTGTACCAGCCAGTGTTTTATCACATGAACATTTTCAGGAACACAAAAGAAAGTAAGTCAGAGTATTAATGTTCAGTATATGGTGTAGTAAATTTGTATACAGATGTTTGATCCTGTAGGAGAGGGTGAAGTAAATAAAACTCTAAACAGAGCATAGTTGTAGGTCGGTTATCGTGGGAGACCCATGTAAGGCTGTGGATCACTTTTCAGATCCCACCCTTCATCTCGCGGTGGGCAGGTGTGGTCTGATAGAAACCATGGCTTTATGTGTATGCATGAGGGTAGATGATCAGTTATACTTACTCTCATACTGTGAGGGGTGTGCAGTTTAGGGGCTCTCTACTTTGAGTGAGCAAAGTTGAAGCTTCAGCGAGACTAGCTGTGCTTTAACGAGTGGATGTGCTCAGAGAGTTGCAGTCTGTGACTGATACTTGCTTGTACTGAGAATAAACCTTCAGCAGGTTTAAAACTGACATTTCTGCTACACGTCCTAACTGCTTAATTGATAAGAGTTTACTGGTGAAAACCTACTTCTGAACAACAATCTCTGCTTGGTGTTAGTGGTGTGCCAAAATTAAAGGAGATTTTTGTCAGTGCCTTAGGTATTGACTTGTGTTTTAAAGGTAGTTTGCCCTGATGCATCTTGCCATACTGTGTAGCTCAAGAGTAAATTCAAGCCAATTCTCATAAAGTCATACCAAATCCTTGTTTAAAAGTTATATTGAAATTGACAGTTATGCTTCTGTACCCTCTACACTCTTAAGAAAATAATTTAAACTAGGATTTCTAGAAGAAATAGCATAAAGAGTTAATTTTTTATAGAAGTATATGTTCTGTGCATGTGCTGTTTCTAAATCTTTTGGAGAGAAGATGAGTCAGCTTTGTTTATAAAGCTTCAAAATGTTTTGGGGTGATTTACTGCACTCTGAAGTTCCATTAAGCATATTTGTTTGTGTGTCAAAATTCCGCTTCCTAAGGTTTACTCCAAACCCAGTTTTAAGTAGTTAGCTGTTTCTAAATAGGGGCTAACCATGCATCTATGTCCAGTTGATGTAAGCTTTGGCTGATTAACTTACTAGGAACTCTTACTGGCATGCCACTTTTTCAGATTTTACATAAATTTTGCAATAAATAGAAATTTTGGACAAGGTAACAGTTATCTGTAGGTACAGCCTCTTAGCTTTTTAACATTCTACTAAAGCTTGTTTGCAGTTTGTTTAGGTTTTTCCCCCTCATGATAGAGAAAAGTGCATTTTACTGCCTAGAATCATCCAACAAATGTGAATTATGATCTTTCTACAGCTTATTAAATAATTGGCCTAGTGAACTCAGCCGATTTCCTAATTTTCCTTAATTACTTATCTGACTGATCAAGGTTTTGCTACAAGTTACCTTGCCACCCCACCTTTTTCAGGCATGAATTGGAAAAACCTCTTTCTGTCCTAAACAATATAATCTCTCTGCTGAAGTAGTTCATCCCAAGAGTGAGAGTAGGGAAGAAATTTAGTAGTGTAAGAAAATAGCTGCCAAAAGTTTTCATAGGCAGGTTGTTTGTCAGTCACAGCAATAGCAAAGCTAAGCATGCAAATCTGTCAGCTGTACTGCTGCTTTTATTGTTAACAGGGTTTGCATTTCTAGTGGAAGGGCCTATGTGGTTTCATGTGCCAGCAACTCCTTGTAGCCATGTCTTAAGAGCTTGAGACTGGTATGTTTCTAAAAGAGATGGATTTCAACATCAGTGCTGAAGAAAATGAGTGGCTAATAATGTTGCTTTCTCTTTATGCCTTGAAAAATAGGAATTAAGTGACAGAAAAAATTATTATCCATCTCCTTCATTCTACATGCAAGATTATTCCTTTAAGCAAACATTGTTTTCTTTGCCTTCCTTCTGTATTGGTTTTAGTAACTTTATCCATCTTGCCTACCTGACTTGATAAAGCTCATCTGAAACATGTATTTGTGTTGTATACCCATTTATTTCAGCTATTCTCTGTTTGGCAAACATTGTTATGCAATTAACTCTGTATATTTTTCCTTTTCTAATTCTTTATGGTATGAATTAGGCCATTCTCTCCTTCTTTTTGATAACGGCATAATTTGTACTAATTGATGTTACAGCATTAAGAGAAACTGCTTGGAGACTCACTGGCTCCATGCCTAATTACCACCTACATATTCTTCATAAGTAGGACATGAGCAACATCTTTTTGAACAAAGAGACATATTGAAATGTTGTATTGAAATGTCAGGGTTATTACTGAAAAGCAGCTGCCTAAATCACAGTAAAATACTAATTTTTTTTTGTAAGTCAAAATCTTTCTTCATGTTGCCTTTTGAAAATAATGTTCACTCTTGCCTCAGATCAAAGACCACCACAAACTACAGTGCTACAACAGGGCAGAGCTAAGATAAGCTTTTCTGTACAGAAAAAGAGACTGGGAACCTTATTTTAAAATAAGAATTTTTTTCTTAAAAACTGTGACGCATTAGTGAAGCCATTGAGGGTCGGCTGTAGGCACACAGTTTGTGGTGATTGGGAATGGGGCTGGGGCTGAGCGCCATCCCCAGTAGGCTCCAGCTGTGTAGGACAGGTGAGCAGTGTTGAAGGCTATGGAACATGGAGTGTGAGGTGTGCTAGCCAATCCCAGAAGGGGAGAGAGGGCACACAGGTGGAGTGCATGTAAGATGAATGGTATAAAAGGTTGGATGGAAGAAAATAAAGTGCTGCTCCTTAAAGCTGCTCATGGTGTCAGTCCTACATCCTTATTCAGTTGGCTTTGTTTTTTCTTTTTTTCCCTCCCTGAAGATTCTGTATCAATATTCCATTTTGCTAGAAACAGTACAGCTATGTTTAAGAGAGTACATGCCAGTATAATTGAGGATGTGAAGGATCAGATTCACTTGGGATGGGAACACTGATCAGAGGACCTTGGAGTGCTAATTTATAGTATAAGCTTGCACCAAATTGTGCCAAAATGGAAATCACACTCTTCATCCACCCTAAAGCGTTGCTAAATCACCAGTTTAGTATGAATGGAGCCAGTTTGCACATGGTTCTTGACATTGTTTCCATACTGAAGTGCAGCAACAAGTTTAATTTTAATCCTAGGGGAAGTGTTTTGCAGAACAAGCCTTTTGTATCCTGGTAATGTAGCAACTGTGTCTCCTTGCTGATGTTTTTCAGCCGCAAAGCATAGGCATTCGAGTGTACAGGCAAAAGTGATATTATTGCAGAGAAGCACTAGAAACGTCAACATTTTTTAACTGAAGGAGAGTTTTTTTTTTAGACTAAATAAAAAAGTTTTTTATTCTTTGGAGAGGGGAAACACTGGCACAGGTTGCCCAGAATCTGGAATCATTCACAGTCAGGTTGGACAAGGCTCTGAGCTATTGGATCTAGTTGAAGATGTCCTGACTCATTGCAGGGAGGTTGAATTTGATGACCTCTGGAGGTGCCTTCCACCCAAACCATGCTGTGTTCCTATGATTGTGTACTTTGGTATTGAGATAAGCTAGTACACTTCAATGATACTGGTCCAGTGGCTCTTTTTGTTCCTGTGATTTTATCATTGTTAGCAGCATGATTATTATTTCTACAAGCTTTAGTGAGCACTGTAACTTGGTATCCTGACAAATTGTCTTTACTTTAAATTCATGTTATATGTAGGATTTGACTTTATTTGGTAATCAAGGTAAGTACAAGATGAATGTGAAACTGAACAAAAGCTTTTCATTTAAAAATAGGATGCTTTTTTGGTAACCTTAGGGAAAACTATTGTCTATGCATAGGGATAGTTCTCCAGTTAAGAAAGGAATGTTCTTACTTATATAGTTTTCTTAGCAGATGGAATTGGGATTTACTCTGTGCAGTGTGTTTTGAGCTATTTGATTTGTTCACTTACTTGAAAATATATGTAGCCTATCTTAACATTATGCTTTGTGAAGTGAGCAATACCTTGGCTGCATATGCATTAGGCATACTTTCTTATGTATCTGATGAACTCCAACTTCTGTGCAGCCACTATAGTGTCCTAGCTTCTGTACATTCACAGGGATCCTTGATAGAGTTCCTGCAAGTGAAGACTGTCCAGTCTGAGCCAAGATGGGATTGGAAGCTACAGTTAATGAATTAAATTTAATTTTCAATTCATCTTTCCCACTTTTATTTGCTGAGGAAGGTAAGTTGCATCCTGGCAGGGAGAGCCAACATAATACTGGGAATATTTTTTACATTTTTCTTGTGAGACAATGCTTTCAGGCACATGATGTAATTTTGGGGGTTGTCCTGTGAGTTGGGCTCAGTGACCCTTGTGGGTCCCTTCCAGCTGAGGATATTATATGATTTGATGATTAATCCAGATTTAGCCAAGTGGTTCAGCTCTGTAAATGTTCTGTCTTGTACATACACTGTTGATGTTAGTGAAAGCTACAGCTATGGAATTTGCAGACGTTGCTCTGTATCCATCATGGATTATTGTCCATGGGTTTCAGCTTTCTTTATGGCTGTCCTTTCCACAAAGACTTTGAACAGACCCCACACAGGCTTTGGCATCTTTTCCCCGTTTTTTTTCCCTATGGAACACACTGCAGCTCATTGCTCCTATTTGACGGTGGTGTTCAGTGTATTTTAGTTGCAATAGGGCTTTCACTTGTTCGTAACCACCCTCAGTTCGGGCACCTGGCACCAAGAACAGAGAATAAGTGGTAAAGACCTTGTGTAGTGGGAGGGGAAGAAAAAAGGCGAGACAGGAGGCAACATTGCAGGAGAGAGAAATAAAAAAAAAGACTGGGAGCAGGGCAGCAACAATGAACTTGGCTTTTTATGGCATGGGTGGAGTAGACAGTGGAGTCCATGATCATTTTACCAGTCTTGGTAGTTTGCCACACTTGTTAGTGCTGTTCCCAATGGGTCTTGTGGGTCAAAAAGTGAATAATCGTATGCTATGATAATGCTTTATGCAAAAGTATCCTGAAATAATCTGCACAGAAACTCCTTAATTATTTGAGCTCTGACACTTGAGTTTACCTTTGTATTTTAAAATTGAAAACTGATACAGTGAGCAGTTTATTTCCTCTCTATTTTCTCAAAAAAGGCATCTAATGTAAAATTAGTTATAAGCTGGCTCAATTGAATGTGGACCATGGTCCACAACTCTTCCGCTGAGAACAGGAAAAGCATTGCAATAATCACATCATCTCTGAATGGGGGAAGGTTCTTCTGCTCGTACTGATAGAATTTGGAAACTCCAGCAATACGTATTTCATAAATATAGATGAAAATACCACTCACATTTTTAATCTTTCTAGAAGATCTAAAGCATTTAAATTTAAATTTGCAGTTCAGATGATGTATCCCCACTTGGCATCTGTAAAATAGGTCTTCTTTTTAATATTCACTCCAGGGATGTAGTGAGCAAAATAACATTAAAGATATGATATTAAAATAAGATAAGAGGTTTCTGGGGGTTGTGCTTTGTAGGCATGTTTGGAAATATTTGCTCTAATCTACTGAGGCAATGTTTTACTACATATGAAAGATATCTTGAAGATGTGATTTAGGACAATAAACATGCTTTATCCAGTAAAGACCAAGTATTGTCTTGAATTGATGAGTTTATTATCATGGCAATAATAGAGATCATAGTAAAAAGATAATACAGGAAGAGAAAGCCAGAAGGATTAATTACTGCAGTCCAGAGGTGTGTTATTTTATATACCAATGAGTAATTATTTCATATACCACTGAAGTTTTATAATGCAGACTGGATTCTTGACTGACTGAGTATAAAAAAGTGTTGATTTGCAGTCCCTGCAGCATAAATAGTACATTTCTTCATCAGTCAGCAATACTTTTATTGCTATAATTATAGTCAGAGGCAGTGGGATTTTAGGCATCTTTATCCAGATGATGATTATATATTTATTACTCAGATTTCTAATGTTTATTTTAAAGCAAGACATTCCTAAACACGCTCATCCATGCAGGAACACTCAAGGCCTACCAGGAATTACCAATACCCCTATATTGAAACATGGCATGTAATTGTATTGATGAACAGTGTGTGTTCATCATGGCATAGGGAAGGATAAAGTGCTGAAGTAGGAGCACTACAAAACTGTTCCTTTTTGCTTGATTACTAAGATATAAATAAAAGTACCAGTGATGCAGATCATGTTCTTGTTATTCCATCTTTCCCACTTGCTAGAGATTATCAGCATCTTTCAGTAGAGAAGAAACTAGGATGCATGTTTTTAGTATAAGCAAAGAGGAAGAGTGGGCTGTAGTAAAAATTCAAGTAGCAGAAAGGAGTTGTAAAAGTCAGAAAATACTGTTCTCTGCAAAATTCCTGTGAAATTGGCCTACCACGTCCTTAATTTCTGTGCTTTTCTCCACCCTGGAATTGACATCAGTATCAAGTTAGCAAACACTTAGTGGCTTCAGCTGAAGCATTTTAGCTCGACTGCCCTTGTTGAAAAGACCATGTGATGATGAATAGCAGTTTTTGAAAATGAAGTGCAGTTAATTCGTAAATCTCCACACAGACAGACTCTTTCAGACGTATAGTAGCCCCAGGCCAGTATCTGCGGAGGAGTGGAATGCGTACGGATTCACAGCTTTACTTCACAAGTTTTTAGTGTGATTCCACATTTTCCTCCCCACAGCATTTTCTGTCTTTTAAGTCTATTGTGTCTCAGAGTTTTTGAACTATTCTTGCTATTAGTTTTTTCTTTCCACACCCTGTGATAGGTGAATAGCCTTCTGCGTAGATCTTCATACATACTATTGCGGTTATTAATGCTTTCATTGTAAGTGAACATTATTTATGAGATACTTGTGGAGTGATTTGTCTCTTTTCAAGTATGAACAAGCTATCAGGTTTAGAAATAAGCACATTTATATTAATTTCTCTGCATCTGTGATTGATGATACAACCACTGATGCTATGCTCTGTGTGGGGGAACACATTCTAGGGAATGCTGTGTCTGGCCAGATCTGGAGATACAGATCTTAGTCTCTCTGTCATCTTTTGTAAGAAGATCTGGGAGGAATGAACATACAGGCTCAGATTTGAGAGAAAGAAAAAGTGGTGAGGAATTCTCCATCATCAAGCTTGGAATAGAGGAAAGATTCTACCTCACTCTGAGCTTTTAGGCTGAACAGTGGGACTTTGGTTTCTTTTTTGTTTTGCCTGTTTTTTTACCTTGTAAGATTTTGATTTATTCCATTGCTTTGATATTCTACAATTATGGTGTTTAAGAAACACTTATTTTAAAATATATTCTCTTTGTGGCATGCAAATTAATTATATAGTATTTCAGAATTTATTTTGATACCTCATTCTAGTATTTATATATGTTTATAAACAATGTGGGGTTTGCTTAATTATATTCGAGGAAGCTGAATTTAAAGTAGGCTGGGTAGAAGCCTGGAACCTGTGAGTCCTAGGAGAATGGAGGGTTTGTCTGCATGTCTGGTTGTGAGAAGCAGGTTTTAGTTAGTGTTATGGTCCATGTTGGCATAGTAATGGTACTTCGATTTTTCAATATCTTGATTGTGGATGGCTCAGGAGCCAGAGTTTGCACAGGGAAGTTGTGGAGATTTCCTCTAGTTTTATGCTTCTATTTACAAAAATGGAGTTCATAAAAGCTACTCAATTATGAAAATCATTGTGCCAGACTACTCATATTTCCCTGCATATGCATGTTAAAAAGCTTTCCTCAATGACTGATTAAGACATTCAGTAGAGACCCAATTATCATCTGAGATGCTGAGGGAAAAATAATTTCACTGTCAATTAACTGAGTTCTAAGCAGTGGTGCTGGTATATCCTATTGAAAAAAAACCAAAACCCCACTGTTCTTGCAGACTAGTTAATAATACTGTAAAAATTAACATTAAGCAAAGTAAAACTTCCACTTTGAAAGACAATGGAAAGTTTATTATTAATGATGATAGCATTTTAAAGCAACATTATAAAAGTGATATAAAGCAATGGCAGGGTCGTTTATTCCTTTGGCATCTCAAAGTAAAATTTAACTCCCAAAATAAATACACAGATTTGCTAAAGCTTGCAAGAATAAGAAACTTCTCCCATAAGACTTGTTGATATTTTCTGGACATTTTAACTGTAGAATTCTGGTTTTATACTGTGATTCACCAGAACAGGCTTTGGAGAAGCTTTTTAGTTATTCATTGCTGCTTTAGGCTGTCAAATTAAAAGTGTTTTCAGGCTGTGTCAATACTTGAGCAGTATAGAAGGAAGAGCCCTATGTGGATCTTCCCAAAGTAATCTTCTGGTATTAGTGTTGTAGTGCCTTAGCATAGCTGACAAGTGTTAACTATGGTAATGGTGTTTTGCCTCGTTTTTTGGTTTGCTTTTTGTTAAGTTGTAACACTAGTATAACAATGGGAACCTCTGTGGAATCATCCTATATTGTATTGCTCCATGTGGAATAAACAACTGAAATATTCTGCTCATACCATAGACTAATAAAACCTCATAGTCTGCCATTGACATCACTGTCGGTGGTCACTGTCCCTCCAGTACCAGTTCCACTGGAGGTTTCATGAGTAATGTGGACAATTCTATGTTTAAGGCTTGATCATATCACACTGCTTCATGAAAGAAAAGATATTCTCATATAGAGTTATGTGTACACTTTCAGAACAGACAGTTTGAAAAATGCCCCCAGCGATCTTGATTATATCTTCGCCTACTGTCGCTGAAAAAAATTATAGGCACCTGAAATTTATTATAAGCATGGTGAAATCACAATGCCAACTCATAGCTGAAGGCTTTGACTGTAAGCCTCTGCATCCTGAAGGTCTGCGTATGCTGTATGCTTTATCCTATGACCCGGATGATGCAGTCTCACCCAGAGATTCTGGTGCCTCCAGCTGGTACCAGACTAGAGTCAAAGCATCAGTGGTGCTAGAGACTCCTAGAAAAAATTCTCTCCTCAGACTCAAGTGGCTCCATGAAGTCAGTTCAGCTGGGTATTCTCATGGAGTATGTGCTAGGGATGGAAGAGTAGAAGGAAGAGAGTCTTTGTGGCTTTATGGTGGCATTTCAGTCTAGGTCAAATCTGAGGCCCAGATCAAGTGTTTTCACTCCAGCAATTCCAAGGATAGATATCCCACAAATCTTTGGTTTCCAAAGAGTAGATATATCAGGTGGATACTCAGTGAAGCACTTCATCATCCTTTTGTCTTTCAGACATGGTAACACCAGGTGGCAGAAGCAGTGACATGCATCTCCTTTATAAGCCTCATATACAGATTCAGCCCTTTCTATTCGTCTTTGTTTCTGCTTTGAGTCTTCCTGTCTTTCCTTACACTGAAGTAGGAATCCACAAAATATGTATTGTGTAAACACAAGGTCCTCAGCAGCATCACTGCATTGGTCTGCTCTTGCTGTGCTGCTCTACTTAGTAAAGACAGCTGAATTTAGGAAACCCCAGGAGATACTCTTTTCCTGGGTTCTTTGGGTTAAAATACTGACTTGAGCTTCAGTTTCCTGTTCCTTCTGCACTGAAAAGCAGCAGCAACTCTCCTCTCCCTACAATAACTGCTTGCCTTTCTGTTTTGCCAGGCAATTTTCTCTTCTCCTTTCACCTTTTTGGTAGAGGAAATTCTCTTTTCCTTTCACCTGCAGCAACAGCATCCTTTTTATAATCGTATAGTCCCTATCTCTTACTCCCTTCAGCAACAGAATTGCCTGTTCCTTTTATTATTTACTCTAATTATCTTCCTTTCCCTTATCTTCCCACCCCTGTCCAGAAGTTTCCACTCAGCTCCTATGTTTTTGGCTGCTGGTATGGAGCAGAAGTGGTCTGGAATGGATGTTTGGCTCAAGTCAAACCCAAAAAGCCTGGATGCAGCTAGTACAGAGGCTGTGCTTGGGAGGAGACATCTTCCAGCCCAGTGAGACACCCATCTGACTGACCTTTTACCCTCTGTGCCCCTCACACAAGTGTCTGTCTGCCTCTAGAGCATCTGATACTTAAACAGATGTTATGACTCTTCCAAGGGATCCTGTGCCAGATGGCAGGATGTGCAAAATGGATCCCTGTCACTCTCACTCACTGTTGTTGGACTTGAACACAAATACAACCTGAATGAAAACAGCATTAAGCACTTTAGCTAAAAGGAACACTATGCAATTTATTTTTTTACTAATTGGATGAAGTCTTTGAATCAGGATTTCTATAATGTAAGTAATAACTGCCAGCTCTTATTTTTATTGGTTTTTATTGCCTCAGGCAAATATATTATTTTGATATTTAAGTAATTGGCAACAGAAAGTTGACAGTTATTTGAAGAATTATAGCCATGAATCATCAAGTCAGACAATAGATTTTTTTTTTTTTTAATAGGGGTGGGTGATATAAAAGACTTCCAGATGTAATTTTGTTCATGTCCCTCACCAAAAGAGAATATTGCGAGCAGGATGGCCTGAGCAGGTAGTATTTCTCTAATATTGATAATTGGAAATTCTTCCTGACATATCCCAAAGTTCACTAAGCACTCTCCACTGGGTATGTGTGGTAATCTGAATCATTCTGCAGTCTACCCAAGAGCAGCATGATCCTAAGAGAAGTTGGTGGTTCCATTTCAGTGCTGCTTATATGCTTTTACAGTGAGATGAGCAACCTATACAGACCCGAGTTGCTTCAGATGGTGGATATTCAGGATTGTGTTAGGTAATGTAGTTATGAGGAAGACAATGCAGATAGTGAAGGTACTGTGTGCCTAAAATTGATTGCAAAGCAAACTGTGATGGGAAATGCTTCATGAAGTTCAATTCATAATTTACAGAAAAATTATGTTTGTAAGGGTCTGGTCTTGGTAGGAGCAGACTTCATCATCTGCTTTATTCATGGCAATTTATTTTGATAGACTGAAGATGAAAAAAGTGTGGAAACAATAAGCATTGTTATTGCTCAGTAGTATTTTGGTCATTAACTAGAGAATGTTTTAAAATTTGAAGTGGTGGGAATGCAGTTACCAAAAAAGCATTTTGTCACAGTGTGCAGGGACATTTAAAGCCAGCTGGTATGAACATAGCAACTTTGTACAGTTTTACACAGTCTGTTTGTCGACTCCAATGCTCAGAGCTCAGAATGTGTTTTTCTTTTCAGTGTAAACATCTATCTCACAATGTATACAAGGCAGCTTGTGACCTGCTGGTTTGATGAACAATTGCAAGACTTGTCTGTGAGTAGTCACAGAGTCATTCAGGTTGGAAAAGACCTCCTAGATCATTGAATCCAACCTGTGATCCAACACCACCTTGTCAACTAGACTATGGCACTAGGTGCCACAACCAGCAGTTTTCTGAAAACCTTCAGGGATGGTGAGGCCACCACCTCCCTTTTCCAATCCTGACAAGCCTTCCTGTGAAGAAGTTCTTCCTGATGTCCAGCCTGAACCTCCCTTGGCACAGCTTTGAGGCCATTTCCTCTTATCCTGTCACAGGTTGCCTGAGAGAAGAGGCTGAGCTCCACCTGGCTACAGCCTCTTCTCAGGCAGTTGTAGAGAGTGATAAGGCGCCCCACCCCGAGCCTCCTTTTCTCCAGGCTGAACATCCCCAGCTGCCTCAGCTGCTTCTCACAGGACTTGTGCTCCAGACTCTTCACCAGCTCCGTTCTCTGGACACACTCCAGCACCACAATGTCTTTCTTGTAGTGAGGATCCCAGAACCAAACACAGGATTTGAGGTGTGGACTCACCTTTGAGGCCACCTCACCTGTGGCCTCACCAGTGCATCACCAGTACAATCAGATGAACAGTGCCCTGGTCCTGCTGGCCACGCTCTTGATGACACAGGCCAGCACAGTAATAACCTAGTAACAAGGAGATAATGTGTTCTGTCAGGTGTTTGCTAAACACCTTCTACATAAATGCCATTTAAACTTTGTTGATGTTGATAGAAAGTTTTGCTGAAACACACATTCCAACTAAAGCAAGCAGGACCGTATTTGATATGACATATAAGAGTAAACACCTCTATGCAAAATAGCATTCTAAAAATTATAAGAGAAGTAGGTAATTCCAAGGGGTGTGTTAAGAGAGCAGTGAGGATATATCTGTGCCGTGATTTCACTGGTGCACTGAGATGTGTTATATAGCTGAGAACAGTGCTGCTTAGAAAGTATGATAAAAAAGTACATTGTGCTTTTGTATTGGTGTTTTGCCCCCAGTTTTGCTTCATATGCGGGTAGATGTTGCCAGTTATACCTACAGGTTGATGCCTGTTACAGCACTATCAGGAATGTTTTTCCAGTTGGAAGGGATGTCTTCAAATCTTAACAAGGATTTTAAACTGAGGAGTAGGAAAGAAATGCATAGCCAGTGGAAGCAAGGACAAGTAACCTTGGCAGTGTACAGGAATGCAGTTTGGATGTATAAGGATGGGATCAGGAAAGCTAAGGCACAGATGGAATTGGGCTTGACAAGGGATGTGAAAAATACTTCCTGGGAAATGATTCAACTTCAACTTTGAAGTTTGGGGAAACAAGGTATGGCACTGGAAGAGTCAAGTTTCTTTCCTCCAGAGTGTTTGCTTCCAATTTGAAAGCTTGACTTCAGGCAACTTGGAAGTGCTCTGTTGAATACAGATTGATAGCAGGGGTTGAGCAGATTGAACTAGAAAATATTTTTTCATTAGAAATTGTCTTTCCCTAAGTGATAGATACGGCTTGGGAATAGACTCAATAAACTCATGCAGTTACAGATAATGCAGCTGACATTTTTGGAACTCCTTTGCTAATTTGTTAAAATGAATGTTTAGGTGAACTGGCAGTATCTGTGAATTACAAACAGTATTGGTCATTTATCTGTTGCTTCACTGTATACTTTCTATGAATTAAGCAACAGTGTTTGGCAGGCATGTTTAATTTTTCTGATATGCTCTGTCATTCATTTATTAAATCCAGGCATTTAGCTAATGCAAATGAGATTAACATTAGGTTGACCCTCACTGAAGCTTATAGAGTATCTCATCTCAATTATACTCAGTTAGGTGTTAGGACTCTTAAATGTTCATGTTTAATTGGTTTACTTTATCTTGGGGGATAGGTGTAGTAAATACTGCAAATGGAGACTTCTAACATGCAGGGCCACTCCTTTTACTGACTACAAGGAAGAATCAAAACTTTTTCCAGTTTAAAGATTTTTAGTTTGTTTTATCTCCATCCTGATATTGGGATGTTTCAAATTCTGCTGAATTCTTACTAGATATAAATGTATAGATCTGTGTTTTCAGTTACAAAATTTTCTACATACAGTTTATGAAAGTTGTAAAAATAACGCAACAGAATATAATTGTTAAAATACATTTCCTCTAAGAGTTCTCATTTTTTAATGTAAACCATTGTATATTTGAACTTAATGCTTTGTGTTGTAGAACCTTCTTTGCTGCACCGAACTATCTTTGAAATCAAGTAGCCTGGCATTTGAATTTCCTTATATTTGCATAATATACAAAGCTTCTGAACAAATAATTAAATTGAAGACAGACAATCACAGGTCTTTAAGAATATATCTGTTGCTTAACCTGTAGAAGTTTTATGCAGCTTTTGTAGCTACATCCCTCTTTCATCCCTATAAGCACTCAGAACTGTTTGTTATACAGAAGGATATTTTAAAAACCCTTTATTTTAAAGGATTTTCCATATATGTTAGAGCAAATTATTACTTGGGGTTTGTTAGGGATTATTCATGGGTTGTATCTACGCAATGTTAATCCTTTAACTGTCCAGTTGTTGGCCTTCTCTCCTAAATACTATTGCAAACTATTCTGTTCTTGGACATAGAATAAGAATTAAGAAAAGAATCCCTATGAAATAAAGGTAATCTTGACTTTATTCTTACTATGAATCAATTTATCTATTAAACTATAACACATTATATTATCCTTATTGGTAAAAATCTACTGTCATTCAGTTGCTGTTTATAGATGTACCCCAGAAGGCTGTAGTTCGCTGTTACTTTCACATTAAATAAAACATGAAAGAGTACCTCTGACCTGTGTACAAGCTAGATTTCTCACCTTTTTTATGTTGCCTTTGAAATCTAATTCCTACATTTACTTTTATTTATGTAATCAAATTCTATAGTTTGCTCATTTGAGCTTCACAATAATGTTCCACCTTCTGGTTTTCATTCTTTACTTTTCATGTGATGTCTGAAGCCACAGTTGAAAAGCAGAATTTGCCAAAGAGAGAAAACAGTAAAAGGTAGCAGAAGTGGTGAACAAAATATACTTTGGGTGAACACATTGTTCATGATGATTTCTCTATTTGATGGCTGGCATTTGAAGATGTAGTTAAAATTTTTTATAGTAGAAAAAAGGTATGCATTTAGCATGTTTTATAAAGACTAATTTAAAATATTTTGAGGTGCAGGTACTTGTCAATAGTACTTTGTCTTAAAACCAATAAGATTTAGAATCCTAGATAAAGTACACTGTGGATATATTTGTGACAAATGAAAAATTCCTATCAGACATAGTCACGCCTTTTCAAGAAAGTTGCTATTCTTGGGATGTCACCAGAGCCTTGCAACGCACTGGCCAGAAGCCATCCTCAGTTATTGCATCTGGAGTACATGGCGTTTGTTGTGTGTGGCATCAGAAAGTGCATATCTACCCCCTGCAAGGCTGAGGGAGTTTGTTATTGCCAACAGCCTCTGCTGGGACTTGGTTTCATCCAATGAAATAAATGAAATTGAGTCTTGATGATCTGTTGATGTTGAGTCTTGGATGTGTCTCTCTACGTAAGGTGGGACTGGCAACCTGGATAGTAGCTAGCTAATCTATTCTGGTGATTTGTGATGCTTTTTGTGTTTTTGCAGTCCTTTCAAGAGAAGGAATTGATTCCAAAATAAACTTTGGAAGATTCCATAAGTTACAAACCTTAAGTACAATTGCAAGCGACACAGCACTTTGAATTACCTGACTTAAATAAAAGGATTCATGGACTGTCTTTTTTAATGAATGCATGCAACTAAGCTTCTTGAGTTTTGGTCATGAATGAGCACTATTCTGTTTATCTAAACTTTAAAAAATCTTATTTTCAGATTCTAAGTTATCAAATCAGATCATATTAGTGCATGAGCTTAAACAGTGGGTGCAGGCACAATCATGCAGTAGTTCTGCTTTGTAATGCTGCTTATGAGACTTTTCTGACTTTTCTAGTTCTTTTCATCTGAACTGTATTTCTCTTTGCCTAACACTTTAATAAATTGAAAAGTAACTGATTGCAATTACTGTTATAAATAGCTTCAGTCTTCTTGATAAAATTAATGTCCTGGAGCTGGTGTGCAATGACGTCATTCCCAAATCAGTCTATTGCTTGTTTTCCTTATTTTGAAGTTTATTTTCCATTTTATATCAGTAATATAATCCAGGCATTTCAGTCCAGAACAGTACTTCTTGGGTGGTAGAACTCAATAGGTATTTAGTCCCACGCATTATAAATCTACTAGAGGCAAATTATAATTGTCTTGAAATACAATGCTTGTCATAACTTATTACAGTTTATGTATTATCTATTGTGTAAATACAGTATTGGTTCCTTTAAGCACATACTAAAGTCAAAGCAGAATATAACATTACAGTGGCCAAAAAAAGGACCCAGAGAATTGTCTGGGGTCCATGGCACCTTTCTCAGAACATTATCAACTAAGCACAATAAAGGATTGCTTCTACTGACTGATTTGGCTTTAGAGCTCCTTGTATTTACTGACTGCAGAATATGAATTTGGTTGCCACATATTTAGGTATTAGAAAAGATTATGTTTTGTTGAAAGAGTGTTTAGGCATTGGAATAAGTTGCCCAGTGAGGTGGTGGAGTCACTGTCTCTGGAATAGTTCCAGAGGCATCTGGATGTGGCACTTGGGGGATATGGCTCAGGGGTGATTATGGTGGTGCCGGGTTGAAGGTCTCTTCCAACCTTGATGATTCTGTGATTTATTTACTTAATATGATGGTTGTTGCAGAAAAAAAGATTCATATACAATGCTTTTAAAATTGATTACTTCCCTAAATGCATCCTAATATGGTGGAATGTATCGAGAAATGTTTTGGGAAAGATGATTTTTAGCATAATTACAGTTTATTTTATAAATAGCTCTGAATTTTAAAATATATTCTTTCTGATATTTAGATTGACGTTTAGAGATTACCTGATTAATCATTTTAAATTTCATTGCAAAATTATAATGCCCCTAACTGATATTTATTTCTGTTTTGTGCAACGCCATTTTTTATTTTTGAGTCTGTTTGAACAAATTAATTTTAGTGTATATTAATAAAGATTTGAGATTGGTCATAAAGAAATACAGAAAAAATAAAATTGATACTTCAAATTTCCATCCTAGCATTATAGTAGAATTCTATAAAAGTATATTGAAAAAATTAAAAGGAAGAATAAGTCAGATAATTTACTCTCAATAAGAATAATACTCTTGGCATATATATGCATTGCAACTATAGAAGATTTCAGTAGTGAGTTTCGACTTAATGACTCTCTCTATAGAAGAGAGACATGTGTCTTGAAAGTGTAGATTTTGGAACTCATTGCTTATATTGTCCAGGATATTGGGAAGAGAGCAAAAAATCACCAATACGAAAAAAAACCACCAAAAATTTTAGGGAAGTGGAAGACAGGAAGTTTTTTTCTACTACATGTTTCTATAGTATTGTCTAGTTTTATATACTGTAAAAATATGTGCTGCACCATCAGTGTTATGAGAGGAGTAAATCACTGAAGCATGGACACAAGAATATTTTTTCAGGTGAAGGTTAGGCTAAACAATTCAGGAAATCCCTCCTGCTAGTACCTCATCTGGTTATAGGAAAGGATATGCAGAAACCAGTGGGAAATAATCAAAATGCAGTTAACTAAGAAAGGATTTTTAAGTCCCATCTTTGGACTGGAACAAGTCCACAGACAACCTCAAGCACAAGACAGCCTGTGTTTTCCTAATGGGCCTTGAAGGAAACGTCTTGCTGTTAGATTTGTTTGACTGGGAGAATGGAATCTCATTTTGAGCGTATAAAAGGGTATTAAGCAGCAAAAGTTAATGCAAAAGTTCTTACCAGGTAACCTTCAAGTAAGTCATGGAAATGACTTACTTGAAGTAAGTAATTTCAGTAGTAATTGTGAAGGGGACATTGTGACTGAGGACAACTTGGAGTGTCAAGAGAAGAGGCTGTGGCACGTCTGTACTGCTGCAGACATAATTCTGCTGACTGAATAGGCAGCAGATTTATGGAAGCAGAACACACAGGGTAAAAGCTGAGGCCAAGAGCGGGCACAAGGGAATACAGTTCATTGAAGACAAAAGAGATATTGAATCAAGAGAGGATTCAGAGATTACTTCTTTTGTCCAGAGGAAACTTTTAAAGCATGTTCATGAAAAGCCAAACCACACATTTATCTAATCGATACAGGCTGAGGAGATGAACAATGTGAAATCAGTGCCCATGGAAAAAGATACATGCACTTCTAAATGCAGCTGTGAACTTGGAAGTAAATACTGAAGCTGGAAGGAAAAAAAATAAAAGTGAATCAAAGTCAGAGAAAAAGTAAAAGTTGTGCTTTCTAGTTGAAACTAACACCTGAACAGCAGAACTGTTTTTTAATTCTGGGTAAGGCTTAAACAGACCTACATTCCTTTCCTTTTTTACCAAACAAATCTATGACATAATAGCTCTGAAGGCTCTCATAACTGACCTCACAAGGTGAGTGCTGGGATTCATATGTGTGGCATCCAGTGTTCCCACTTGACTGACCTCTTCATGAGTATTATTTCCTTGGTAGCTGTGGATACCAAGACCAGAACTCCACAAAATTAAGTTACTGCATTTCCCTTTAATATAAATGTTGTTGTTATTATACAGTTTTTATTTTTTAAGAAATATTGACTTTTTAAAATAAGTTTAAAATTCCTCAGCAGTATTGCATCCAGGATCTGTAATAGTTAGATGCTGTCAAAATATTTGCTATGGGAGTGGAGGCTACTTAGTGTTCTGTTTGGTTTCCTTTTTGACTGTTATATTCAGAGAATAATCCAAAAATTTTGTTAAACCCTCTAAATTATTCTTCTGTTTGTTTTAAATATTGTTCAAAATTAGCATATTTTAAAATACTTTAGACATTTTGCAAGTGAATTATACAAGTCTCATGATTATCTTTATTCTTGAATCACTTCTAAATATTGGCAACAGTAATTTAAATGAATATTCAATCTTTATGGGGAAAGGTGAAAATCAAAACCATTTCTCATGCAGGCAGTTATAAGAGAGTCTACAATATCAACTCTTCTACCTTACTATTTTGGAAAAATTGCAACCTATTTTCTTATGAAAAATACTAATGCCATCCATCACCGTGAAAATAACATTGGCCACTTGTTCAGCCCATGGATTTCAATTAGCTTTGGATGACCCAAATTTTAAAGTGGGGGCTGAGTGATGTGATGAACTCTTGAGTATCATGTTTAATCATGCCCTTGGAAACTTCCACAGATAGTTTCTCAAATGCCTAGTACAGAAGGTACTAGGGAGAACCCAACTGACCTGTGCAGCCACTCACAGACCTATTTTAAGCTGCAAGTAGACACAAGATGGTTTTAGGATTTTTGAAAGGAAACTTTGGCAATAGTTTAATTGAAAGTGTTAAAGGCTGTAAAACATAGTCTCTTCTGTTATGCAGCTAAAGATACAACGTATGTGAAGAACAGGCATAACACTGAATGCTAATCTCATAAAAGCAGACGTTCATAGCTAACAAAATATTTCATATACCTTATTTTTAATAAAATATCTTAATATTGAGTAAAATTAATCCATCTTCTAAAGCAGGACTCATTCTTTTTTATTCTTTTTTTTATACTTTTTTATTATTTTTTATTCTTTTTTAATTATTTTTTTATTCTTTTTTATTCTATTTCTTTATTTTAAAGCTTTAAAATAGCCTTTCTTCTAAAAGCACATTTTTTTTGTTATTTTTACAAGAGTTTTATCACTTGGATATATTTTCATTTTGAGTGCTTTTGTTTGTATATAGACAGGCTATTGTGTTACATGATTTGGACTGATGCTTGTTGGCAGAAAGAGAGAGAAGTCTGTCCTAGCAAACCCTGATTTTTATGTAAAAAACCATCTGTGAGCTCTATCTTTGTGGTGTAGTTTGACCCTCGTAGCCTAAGAGAAAACTGGAATCTAAAAGCAAGCACATCTGTCCCCTTACAACTATAAGGATTATACATTTTGAGTTGAAGGATAAGGATTGAACCCTGAGGAATGCTACTAACTGCTTTATCTGTTTGCCATGATTTTACTGCAAGGCAAGTTATGTGCTCTTTTCTGCCTTCCTATCACTGAGCTTATACACAAAGGGTTTTTTTTGGAAACTGGCTATTTACCCTCCAGCTATGCCATGGTTTAATCAGTAGCTAGTGGCAGGAGAGATTCCTTCATTTTATTTAACAATGGAGGGATGATCAGGTGGGGGTGAGACTCAGAACAGCCATCACAGCAGGAGCATTAAGGCTGGGAAAGACCTCCAAGATCATCAAGTCCAACCTTTGATAGAATACCACAGTGCCCACTAAATCATATGGCAAAGTGCCACATCTACTAATTTTTTGAACACTTCCAAGGATGATGACTCTACCACTTCCCTGGGTAGCCTGTTCAGATGCTTACCTATTGTTAAAATTTTTTTCCTAATATCCAACCTGAATGCAACCTTGATGCAACTTGAGGCCGTTTCCTCTTTGTCCTGTTACTGGTTGACTGCAGAAGAGTCTGACTCCCACTTGGCTGCAACCTCCTCTCTGGGAGTTGTAGAGAGCAAATGGCCTTACTTCCATCCACACTTCCATGGGAAGATATGGAGTGTCTGGTGCTTGCCATTCCACTTGGCTACTCAATGGCAACAGAGCACTCTGCCACGGTGGTTGCTTAGTGTGTTTTTATATTTTCCTGCCCCATCTGTTGGATTAGGTGCAGACTGTTCACTGCTGCTTTCTGCTCACACCATATTTTAAGACTCATCCTTGTTTTGGGATTAAATATTCAAAATTCATATGCTCCCACCATTGCTTAGCTGAAAACTTTATGAAGGACAGACACTCTATTTGCACTGACTTTAAACTCTGGGCTAGGAATAATGAAGAAATAAAGAACAGAGAAACTGAGAGTTTGAATCAACATTTTCAGAAATTATTATTAGTTCTTTGTGCCTTCTGAGTAGGGATTCGTTCAGTTCATGTCCTAGAGTGGTGTCAGACAAACTGTCCAGTCTTAAGCGAGTAGGTAAACATTGTCTAGGCAAAATACCTGACGGAAAACAATAGAGTGCAAATGCACTTTCTCCATTTGCAGCAGTTTTGAATGTATTTGAGCATACCTGTGCTTAGAGGTACTTTGCTCATGGAATTATTTGTGCTTGCAAGAAATTTAAGTTCCTTTTCTGCCTATTGCATTCACTGTGTGAAGACTGCTTTGGAGCTGGAACAAGTTTGTGTTTTGTACAAAAGAATGTTGAGAACAATCAGAATTACTGCAAAATTGATGTGTTAAAACCTAATAATGGTGTGAGAGACAAAGGGAATAAATCTTATTACTAAATTCTGTTGTAACTTGTTTTACCCCTGCTGACTCCTCTCCTCTTACTCTCCAAGGAGAGATGTCACCTCATGTCCTTGTAATCTTTTGTCTCATTTCTGGATGCTTTTTTATCAGTCTGTGTTGGGGTTGTTGTTGTTGGTGTTCTTTTGTTTGAGTTTTTGGCTTAATTTGCATTCTTTTGTTAAATGTAAACTAGCTTGGCCTTACATAAAAGTCTTGAATTGCAAGACATTTATATTTTTGCATTCCAGGAGGCTGTAGAGCCTCAGTTATAGACAGGAGAAGATGGAGATAGACATAAACTATGCCTTAACATCACAGAGATGTGGTCAGAGAAGGAGAATCTGAGTGATGAAAGCTGTAGGATGGACATTCAGGTGTGATTCAAAGATGTTTTCATATTTCAGTGTGTTATTTAGACACAAAGTTCTTATAATTCTGCAATCAGTGCCTCCTCACAGAATGATGAGATGATGCAACTTGAGAGCCACTTTGCATGCAACTAGCTAGATTCAATAAAGAGTATCAAATTAGGGAAATCTGTGATATCAAATGACTAACAATGAGCTTCTGAAGAGCCACTCCCTCTCACTGTGTCTCACTGCCCAAAACACTGACATTTGAGTCACTTTAAAGCTGCTTTTGAAATTTTGAGAAAACAGTTTAAAACCAATTACGTATTGGATCTCCTGTAGCAAAATACAGAGTTTAAAGTTGAAATTCAGTCTCTGCAACTGCAAAGTAACAAGGCTTGTAATACTGTCATTACTTTGGTTTGTATTTCTGTAACCAAGATTGGAATGTGGCCTTTACCCCACTGAACTGATTTTATCGTCCTAAAAGTTTGGAAGCCACAAGGCTGGATGTGAACAATAGCCCAGCACATGTCTACGCATACTTTGTCCCTCAGTATCTCTTGGGTTTTGTTTACTTCTTTCCCCAAAGGAGAAATTTTTTGTTGCTTTTTAGAAGGCCATATGGTTTTTCCCCTGAAACATCTCAAATAAATGATCTGTAATCAAAAGGAATGTTTCCAATCAATTAGTTACTGCAGCCGGGTACTTGTATTTCAGATTATTCACAGTCCGTAGGAGTTATATAATGAAGATTTTAATGACTGCATGTTGACATGTGTTCATTTGTTAAAATAGACACACGCCTCTTCTTATTTTGGAGATCTGGATGTCTATTATGCTTTATATTACATATAAAGTTAGCACTTATAGAAGGGAAACACTTATAGAAGGCTTTAGACTGGAAGAAAGGAGAAAGAAAATGCTCACATTTTCTCTGCACTGATTTTTAGCATCCCCCAGGAGATTCAGATGCATCACTCATACTTTCAAAAAACCTTAGTCACTAATTAAAAGTTGTCCAGTCTTTTTCTATAACACTGATAGTCACAATCACAAATTGTACAGCACAAAGTATATGAAACTGTAGCAGCACTTTTGTATGCAAAGTTCTGTAACCTGTGATAGCTAAAGCATTTCATGTCTTGCACTAGATATTATCAACTTCTATGCTTGTTAACTACTATGTTCATTTTTTTCATGAAAAGTGACACAACCCATCTATGTTGTCAATGTAATATGGTATAGAAAGGAAAAACCTCTAATATTGAAATATACTGTGTAAAATATACCATAAATAGGTACTTTTTGCTTGTGTTATAAGTTTATTGAAGAAGTACTGTATTGTTTCCTCTGTCCCCATTAGGTAGGTTTTGGAAATTTTTGTAATTTATTTCTTAATTTTTTAATACGATTACACTGATGACCCTAGATCTCTCTGGGTAGAACTGTCCTCTGTATGTCTTTGAAGATTTTTTAAAATTATTTATTTCACCTGCAGTATATGACGTGGTTTACCTGTCAGACAGAGCTTCTGACATTGATATAATCTCACCTGATCTTTAGCAGTGGTTTATTTTTTATATATTCAGGGTTGAAATAGTTGTGTATTTAAACCTATAACTGTGTTTTTTCACTTTCCCTCTTCTGACTTGCTCCCCTGTCACTTCTCTCCGTCTTCTCTACATATTCATTTTTGCCTTCCTTCTTATTGCCAGCTGGGGTTAAAACAACAGTCATCAAGTGAAACCGAGCTTGAAAGTGCTGTATTTCTCTGTTTATAATTGGAGAAAACCAGCTAAACTGTGGTGCTGAACTGCTTTTGCTCTGCTGCTAGCCCCACATGTCAAATACAGTCATACGGCCCCGTAGCTGCTCTGTCTTTGACTGGTGCCTGCAGAAGTGCAGCGGTCTGTAAACGATTCCCATGATCGAGGTGTTGTGTTTTGCAGGAGGCCAGCACCTCTTAACCCATTTTTTCTCTGTGTGTTTGTGGTGGGTCTGCTCTGTATTCCTGGCCAGCTGCAAAACTGAACGCTGCAGCCCGTCGAAGTATTGATAGACTCTCACAGTGGAAGGGACAGCAGAGAACCCACTGCACAAGCACACTGAGGGGAATGCTGTTATGACTTGTTCACAAGGGGAAGTGCAGGAGCAGGCACTGCTCTCTTCTCTCTGGTGATCAGTGACAGGACCCAAGGAAATGGCATTTTGCTGTGTCAGGGGAGGCTTAGGTTGGATATCAGGAAAAGGTTCTTCATCTGGAGGATGGTTGGGCACTTGGAACAGGCTCCTCAGGGAAGTGTTATAGCAACAAGTCTGGCAGAGTTCAAGAAGTGTTTGGAAAATATTCTCAGGCCCATGGAGTGATTTTTGGGGCTATTCTGTGCAGGCCCAGGAGTTGGGACTTCAGTGGTCTTTGTGGGTCCCTTCCAACTGAGGATATTCTGGATTCTCTGATTCTATATGCTGATGCTGTGTGGAAGGCTTAAATCCCACTACCACTTGAATTTGTTGGTGCTATCAGATTGATCTGCAGCTTTCTGAAAACAGAGGAATGACTTGCTACGGCTTCAGTCGACTTCAGAGAAATCTTAGATTTTCAGCAGGTTGCAGAGTGCAGGTTTGTCAGAGCAGAAAGCAAGGTTCCTGTGCCTCTGGAGCATTTCAGCTTTCCTGCACTGAAGACAAGAAAATTTTTTTACTTCCCCTTAAAAACCCTGATGGTGTTTTTTGCAAGATTACCCTAGTGACACCTCATAGAGCCTCTAGATAGCTTAGTAACATATATTAACATGAATACATTTCATCCTATAGAATTATTTGGTAACATACTGTATTAAGAGACCACCTCAAACACATAATATAGTTTTGCAGGCAACCACATCTGTTAAATGGCCTATTTCTGCCAGTACTTTTGTACCAGTCCCATCCAGGTGGCAGAAGTGGCTGCTAGCTCAAGCATTAGGTAGCTTTTGGAGCAACTTAGAGGGCAAGATAATTCACAGATATTTTGCTGTCACTGCTGGCACACTCACTCTTGCAAAGAGGTTCAATCAGATAGTGGTTAAGTGCTGAATGAAAACTCTTGCCTAAGCTGCAGTGATTGAATGTACTGGAAGTGTTCTTCAAAACAAACTCGTCAGAGAATTTTTTTGGCCCAGGAATTTTTTATTGATAATTCAGCATGATCATGCAAACAGTGTTTTTTACAGGGGGGAAAGAAGATTTGGAAATATGAAGAAGGGAACTGAACCCTGGTCATGCTGTAGAACATGTAGATAATGGAGCTGTTATAAACCTTCTGATTTAGGGTAAATCTCTCTATTCCTATCATATTAGATAAAGGAATCCTATTTGAGTTTTTGTTTGTTTGTGCTGTTTTGCTGGACATTTTTTAACAAAAGAGTGATGTTTACCTTCAGCTTTATATTTGTGAATATTACATGAAAAGATAAAAGCAAAAGCAGTAGAGATTTAATCTTCATAGACTCCAGAAGACTTAAAATATTTGTTTGTTCTCAGTATATTCACACAGTCATTTTAAATGTTGATGTCTCTCCATTTTCTTTGTATAAACTGTAAAAAGCATGGCTGATCAAAAGTATGAGAGAGAGTTACAGTACAGTTTCATGTATTTATGCACAATTTATTTAGGTTGATTAGCATGATTTTATGACCATTTAACTGCAGAGAATTAACTCAGATGTATCAGAATTCACTAATTAAGTGGTCTGCTAAACTACATTAGCAAAGTGATAGCTTGGTTCTTCTTCCAGTGCTACATCACTTTTTTAAATCCTCATTGCACCCTCAGTATCTAGATTTCAAAATTATTTCTATTTTGAGAAGTACCCATTAATGAAAAATTGATTGTATTTTCTTAGTTCAGAAAGAAAGGCTGTGTGTACAGAGGTTCAATTATGAACCTGCTCTAGTAATTTTGAACCCAGCTACCCATCTGAACTCAAGTGCTACCTTAATTACTTAGGTATTACTTGAAAGAAAACCTAAAAATATACAGAGAAATACTTTTCTTATCTTTTAGAATGATCTGCATAGCTGTCTTCCTTTTGAGATAAATTTTTGCATTGATATAATGTGTGAGATGACACTTATCAATAGATCCTTTGGCACATGGATATGGAAGCATTTTAAGAAGAAAAGAGACCCCAGATTAATTTGTACTATTACAGAAATGGAGGTTGCTTTAATATGTAGATGCATGCCAGTACATAGCTTGAGGGGGAAAAATGCTTCTGTGTGAATCGACTGATGAATTCCTCAAGATGTGATTAAACAACAAACCATGGTAGATCATTGATTTCTGGTAGTGGAAGAACCTCAGTCCCTCTTCAGAACAACTGTTTCAATTAAAAGTATTAACTGAATAAGAACATTTCAAGTATTGAGGTTCTTGAGGCTAGATTCTCCGCTCAGTTTCTCTGAGTGCAAATAAAACACTCAGTCTGTGATGTCAGGCAAGTTTTGGAGGGACCTGGTATAGCCTTAGTATAAATTGCAGCATTCCATGGAGTTTTAAATTAGCAGCAGCTCCTCTTGTACTGCCAACATAGCCCCTGTTCTGGGAGGCATCTTGCAAAAGACTTTCAGCACTTTTCTACCCATGTCTCCTGGTGTACCTGGTGTGCACCCATATCCACACTGTGAAAAGGAGCAGTGGGCATGAGTTCCTTCTGTTGGCTCCAGCCTTTTTCCCTAAGGTGGCCAGAACGTGAAGTACAGCACAGTTACTGTCTTCTAGTGTGGGTCATCCCTCTCTCCTTTGTTTAAGTGGGACAGGTGTCTACAGAGTAGTTAGTTTTTATTTTTTTAAATGACAGTGCTTATGTGGTAGCAACACGGAATTTATGCCTCAGTCTGGGGGACAATATTTGATTGTGGTTCCATGTATTCTTGATGCATCTGGTAGGGACAGAAGTGCTCAAGTGTCACTTCCCAGTGGTACATAGGCTGTATCCATACTGGTGAGTAAAACAGACCAGGGCTGGTTCTCTTGTCCTAGGGCTAAAAGGCACAGCACGCTTCATCTCCATATGGCTACATTCTCGCTTCCCAAAAGAGGGTGGCCTCATTCAGCCTGTCCCTTGGGAGGATTTCTTGGCTTGTGCTGTCCCCTGAACCATGCCCAGCCATTGTCTGGAAACATGTTAGCTGTCAGGAGCCAAAACTGTGCCAGGGAGCAGGCTTACAATGGAACAGCGAGGGCAGGAGCATGCTGGCATGCCAGCACATGCTCCGGCCCTCTTTTTGTTCCTAGTACACACATAACCGTGCTAATACTGATATTGCCTAAGTTTAGCAGTGTCTTTAAATCCTGTTTTCAGGCTTTCTGTCAGCCATAAAATCAGGACTCTGCTGTTCTATTAATTTAAAAAAACTTTATTTAGTGGAATGTCAAATAATACAGCCAAGACAGAGTGCAAATAATGGAACACTGTAGTTTTATTCTTTCGGCAGTACAAGACAGAGGTAATACCTGCAGAGACTTTCTTTTTTTGAGCTGAAAAGTGTAGGTGTGTTTATCAAACTATTCTTAAACTGAACTAGTACATATGTAAATTGAAATGCATATAAGTGACGTTCCAGTTGGGGAAAAAAGTAAGTCCTAAACAGATTGAAGCAAGGAAATGAATCATAAGGGAAATGTCAGTAAATATTCAGATATCCTCACAGTTTCTTAAATAAATGCACATTTGTAAAATATCAGATTACATATTCCAAACACAATTTTAACTCTGTCCCTGTAGCCATTCCCAATCTTAGTGTGCAGACAAGAGAACTCCTACAGTCAGAAACTCTACATCAAATAAATTCTGAGTATGAGTTACAGCCATCATACAATATGGTTACGTTGGAATATTTTTGCTATTTAATAACAGACAAAGTAGACATTTTATTTTGGAATCAAAGTGCTGTTATGTGGATTTATGGTTTATAACATTGGCAGAGTTTCTAAATACTTTCTTTTCCAAAGTACATAAATATAAAGTGGTAAAAGTTTTGGTTTTAGCTTATATATGTAGTTAATAATCTGTTCAAACAATGAAAAGTTCTATTTATTAATGGGCAAGAAATGTTTGGGGGAATTGGTTTTTCTTTTTACAGGAGAATCATTTAAATCAACTGGATTAAATGAATAAACAGTGAATATCACAATGGTTTGGGGGGAGTTCATGGCACACCAGTTTGATCATGTGGAACTTCAGTTATTAATCCATTAAAGTCATTACTGCCTCCAAGTCCTCTTTAAAGGTCACAGTCTTTTTTTAAGGATTTCATTAATGAGGAAAAGAGCTATTCCTGTTTGATTAGCCCAGTGTGTGCAGGGCTGTGCACTCACTGCCTGGCGTGCCAAAGGATGTTCTGTGCCTGGAATTTGCAGTGCTGAGCAGTGGGTGGGCAGTAACGTGCGGGAGCTCTCGTGGCTGCAGGAGGATTTGTATTGATCCTCCTGTTCTGACATCCTGGGTTTTATCGTGGTTACAATATAGGCAAACATGTCAGGCAATTAAACATGTGAAGGCATGGTTCTGCCTGATTATTTGACTTCCTGCAACTAATAATGAGATTTTTGAAAGATTTAGTGCTATACCATTGAATATAAAAGAAGTTTGGAGGCCTGTATGTGCAATGGAGTTAGGTGTGGTAGATTAAGTTTGTCCTGGCATCCTTATTGAAGCTTCCCTGTAGGCACTATCAGCTGTAATCAGCATCGTTGCCAGAAATAACATTGCAGTGTCAAAACCATGGGTGTTTTAAGGGTATAGTCAGGGGGCTTTAAGTATTTGCTTGTTTGTTTAACTTTAAAGTATTAAAGATCCACAGGATTTTTTTCTTTTCCTGGGTTGTTGTTGAATCTTGTAATTTTATTTCTGTTTCATATTCATTAGAAAAACTTTCAATTACATTGAAAATATCTGCTTAGAGGCAGAGTAATGGCCTAAAATAAAATAAAGCAGGATTTGGAAGAGAGAAAGAATACCTAGGTTATAATTTAGCTGGTGCATCAGTCATTGTTATGCCTACACTTTGAACAATGTGTTACCTTTCAGTTGCTAAAATTTTTTTTCT
Organism: Phainopepla nitens; assembly: GCA_013400175.1. Taxonomy (NCBI): domain Eukaryota; kingdom Metazoa; phylum Chordata; class Aves; order Passeriformes; family Bombycillidae; genus Phainopepla; species Phainopepla nitens. Next base: position 1,268,656 of record VXBQ01007921.1, on the reverse strand, counting down.
ACTTGCATTTGTTTGTCTTTTTTTTGGGGGGGAGAGGAGGGGTGTGGTTGTGATAATGACTAGGAATTATCAACAGAAGTTTTAAACTATGCCCAGGCAGTGACCATCAGATACTACAATAATGATTCATATCACAAGAGTGAGTCTTGATTCTCAGAAAGATACAGGATAGACAAGCTGAAATTCCTAGAGGAGTCCAGTTCATCATGTTATTTACTACCTCTGTCCAGTAAGACTGTGGCTGTGAGAGCAAAGCAAGTTTAAGTCAGCACGTAGTTGACCTCTGTGGCACTGATTTCTCCTGTGCTCAGAGGCTGACTCCTGGGCCCAGGTGCTGGACACTCTTCAGTGAATGGGTGACCCTGAGATCAGAATAGGATAATGGAATACTGGGAAAGACTATCAGCACAAATCTAAAATTAGCAACCCCTATGATAAATATTTTAAAGGATTACCTTATTGAAATCCTCAGTGTATACTTCATGATGTAGTTAAACCATCAGCTGGAACTGTACTTAGAGTAAGAATGTATTTTCTATTACATTTGTTATCCTAAATGAGATGATATATATTCCCTTGAAGAAAAACACTTCTGGTTATTTCCAAAAAACAGACTTACATTAACCAATCCTACACAGGGGCCAATAGGTTTCCTGAAGAGTTATAACGATAGTATTAATAATCAGATTATTAGAAGTGAAGTAACTCTAAAGCTTGCAGTTCTAATTCGTGCTGCTTACTTACTATGTTTCTGGTTTAAACCAATTTCAGTTCAGCAGTCAGTTTCAGTGGTTTTTAGACCACTTCTGCATGCACATTTCTGTACACATTACTTGCCACATTGCCTGCCTTACGAATGTTGTTCATAATTCTTTGCATGTCTTTCCTTCAGAACATGGAAATTAATACTAAAGCCCTAGGTTTAGCTTTAGAAAAGGCTTTTTTCAGTCTAAAGGAATCTTATGGTGTCACTTTCAATCTCTCCTGTGAAAGTTAAATTTCTTTCTCTTCCTTCCTTTTATGTTCAGAAACTTGAATAATTTATTACTGCAAAGGAATGTGTACCGAATCCAGTAACCAACAGAGGATGTGGAAAGATTTATTAGGAGAAACATTAAGAGCATTCCTGGCCAGGTGTATTTTATTTCTTTCTGTGAAATGGGAAAAAAAAACGATTATACACCTCCAGCCAACTTCAGATATGGCTGGAAGCCCATTTAGAAGAGAGCGTCTGTAATTCTGAAGTGCTTCTTGAGATAAACCGAACAAAAAGTGATGAAGGGCACAAGGAGATTTGGCATTGCTGAACAGCAAGAACTATGTTGCTCAGTTTTGAAAGCAGCTACAGTGTTTGCCGTCCGAGTGGGTGTGCGCACGACTTCCGCTCTCCTTGTACTCTATCCAACAGTTCATAGCCATGGGAAATGAGGGAGTGAATGCCCTGCTGAACCTCAGCAGTGAATTCTAAGTTTGCCTTTGCACCTTGGTCCATGACAAAAGGTTCTGAAGGAGCAGGACCTCACCAGACTTTGGCACTCCTTGCTTAACTGGGAAGGTGTCACTCCGTGAACTGCAAGGCACACGGCACGACCGTTTTTATTCTATCACAATTTCTCAGAACTCTAAAAAGTAATTTTTCTACATATTGGAATATATAGCATGAATTTGTGAAGAGTGTAATATTTTACACGGTTAAAAAATGTAATTTACTTGTTTGATGGTATTTAGGACAAAATTCTAGGCAAATACAAAAATCATTTTTTCAGGAATGATAAAAAAAATCAGTTAGACACTAACTATTTCTAATTTGATCCAGTTACCTCTCTGGCATGTTTCATTTCATTTATGTAAGTAACAAAGTTAATAAGAGCATTATCATAGAAAAGTTTGGTTTAAATGTTAGTTGCCTACTCCCCCCTGCAGTCAGCAGGGACAGCTTCAACTAGATCAGGTTGCTCAGAGCCCTGTCCAACCTGACCTTGAATGTATCAAGGGATGAGGCATCCACCACCTCTCTTGGCAACCTGTTCTATTGTTTTACTGCCCATCATAAAATCTTTCTCCTCTAGATCTAGTCTGAATTGACTCTATTTTAGTTTAGACCATACCCTTTGTCCTGTCACTACAGACCATACTAACAGGTCTGACCCCATCTTTCTTGAAGGCCCTCTTTAAGTGCTGAAAGGCTGCAATAAGGTCACCCCAGGGCCTTCCCTTCTCCCAGCAGAACAACCCCAAGCCTTTTAGCCCTTCTTCATAGGAGAGGTGTTCCAGCCCTCTCATCATTTTTGTGACTCTCCTCTGGACCTGTTTCCACACTGAGAATGTTCCAGGGACACATTTTCCCTTTCAGTTTTTCCTTCAACTGCAACTTCTTAGACTCCAGCTCCCCCCTGGGCTAGCTGAATAGGCAAGTCCCTTCAGCAGTTGCCTTATTTATTAAAATGCAGGTTTTGATATTTGTTTTTGTAGAAGTTATGGAAATGGTTTCTTCTTTGTCCATTAGTCCAAATTTCTTAAATGTTCTCTACAAATTCTTCCTTCGTGCAGCATCTTAGATAAAGAGGTGGAAAGATGTGGAATCAAACTGCTCCATCCTCCTACCACAGGCAGGAAGCTCTATCTGTATCACATTTAACATGGATGTGAGTTATAGGACCCCCATGATAGGTTTCCTTGATCTGTGCAATAATCTCTGCCACTGTATACTAGTCCTTACCTATTGCTTCCATCATTGTTGTATGGAGAACAGCTCTTGATTTCTCTTTGTAGATTCTCCCTACCCTGGAGTTTTGTAGACCTTTCTTTTTCTCTGTTGGTACACAGAAATTGTTCTCTCATATTTCTCTCTCCAGGGTTGTCTCCATGCCTGACTACACCTATTGCTATTTTCCCATTGCACAAATGGAAATCTTACTGGTAGCAGGAGGCCAACCTTTTGTAGTCCAGACAATTAAGAAAACTTGGTAATTAGATGAAAGAATCTTTCAAATATGAGCTGGAGTGCTCAATTAGAAACACAGAATCAATGTCTCATTTTATTGCTGTTTCCTGTGTTGATTTCTATACTTGCCTATCAAAACCAGACTACTTTTTGAAGTTAATTGATACAAAAATCAGCCTAAACCATTAAAATTCCAGTGCTTAAATGGCTTTATGAATTCAAGTCATTGGTAGACTTCAGATGGGATTCAGTAGGTGCTTAAAGTTGAAAGTCTTAAACTATGCTAGTCAATTAAATCCTGTACTTTGTTGCATGTTTTCAACCCCAAAATTTTTACTGCCTTTTATATTTTAAAATTCTGTTAGGAAGCCAGTGACAGAATCAAGTTTTTTTGTGGTCTCTGAGTAGATAGAATTCTAGTAGTTTTACATCAAGGAAATTGGAGAAAATGCTTATTACTATGAAATTATGCTTCCTTAAAATAAAAGTTTTAGAAGTTCTTCTTCTAATAAAGAGCTTTGTTTCTTCAGCAATCATATGGTAATTTGGCATATTTGAAAATTGATTTTAAATATTTATTTTTTCCACTTTTGTAAATACACTGTTTTCCCTACTCCCTCTTTTTTTCTTTTCTTTTTGTTCCAGGACCCTTTGCTGCTTCAGGAGACAGTAAATTCTGCTGCTGCTCTTATCATGGCATTAATAAAGGACAGAAACCCGGAGCTTATTGGCCAGCTGTTGGTAGCATAAGACCATAAATCATGTGTAGCTTTTGGAAATGTTAGTTTTTCATCATCTGTTCACCAAAGGTCTTAAGCCATTTTATTCTTTGTTGAAAACTCTGGATTTATGCCATTTATAATTAAAGTCCTTTAACAGCATATTTTTGATATTTAAAATAAAAGTCTAATATTATGTCTAAAGTGTAAAAGGAAATATAAATAATTGAGATACACTGGGTATATACTGTGAAGAATGATACTGAAATGTTTTTTAAAGTACTGATCATTTTAAAAGATGCACAGAGGACACCAAAGCATTCATGCAGAATTGTCTTTAACTATGTGTGTGTGTTATACTCTAGGACTGCATGACTTAAGTTTTGTTTCAGATAAATTAATCCTAAAGCACAGCTCATCTACTTTATGTGAAATTATTTAAAATTTGCTGCTGTCATACCTATTAGTGAATGTAGAGTTCCTTACAGAGTGTAGCTTTCCTGACATAAAGAGAAATGCATATTGCAAGAAGTGTTGGAAGGGTCAGGTACCTGTTCTCTGTGGAATGAAGGTAACCTCAAATCACAGAAAAGATACACATGGGTACAACAAGGTGCTAATCCCCAGTTTTCCAGATGCAGTATGCTCTGGCTGTAGCCTCCTTGGTGCTACACTTCTTCCAATGCCCATCTGCCATCATTCAGGGCTCCTGTAGCTTCACTGAAATAGGAAGAGTCTCTTAATTCATGTATAAGAATACAATTCTCATCTCCTGCTGCTTAGCAGATGTATGTAGTAAATAGCTGTAAGAAGAGTAAGCATTAAGAATTCAAAGATGCACTGCATTGATAGTCAAGTGTGGACCATTGGGACAGGAAAATGAAATGGTCAACGATTATTATGTGGAGTATCTCCAGGTATCACAACCACTAAGAGCAATACAAGCAGTGTCCTTGAAAACATATGTCTTTCCCTGTGCATCAGACCCAGGAATTTTATCTCTCCTGCAATTTGTGAAAGGACTAGGTTAGTGTCTTACGTGCTTGATATGGCTGCAATAAGGTCTTGGAGAAGTATCTCCACCAGAAGTGTCCAGTGAGTCCTTGATTGAGTCTGTCACTGTCAGTTCAGCAAGTTTCCCTCTAAAAACAGCATCCCTTCCCTTACTCCCATGTTCCACTCCCTCTGATGCTCGGACAAAACTTAGGATAACAAGCTCCCTGCTTGGTCTCTTTCCTCTTTCCCTTCACATGACTATTTATATCTCTGGTTTAAATCCCTTTTAGAAGCTGATCTTGGTCCTAAACTTTCTTCATTGCACAATAAAATAAAGAGTTGTTAGCTGACAGTTCTATATCCAAAGCAGACATTTTCTTCCACACACAAGTCATGCAAAGATAACTAACAAAGTTCTTGTTTGTCATCTGCTTTCTTCTTCGCTTCTTTCTTCTCTCTACTTTGATTAATAATTTGTCCTTTTCTGACATTGAACAACATAAGCATTCATATTAGCTCTGTGTATGGCTATACAATAGGCATATTTTATTCATACATATATTCATGTCTGTTCATATGCAGAGCACACAAATAAATGAAGAACTAAAGAATTTATTACTGGTATTCATAATTTAACAGGACAGCTCTCACAACTGAGTTTTCTGAATCTGCTTTTACATTAATAAATTTGATGAAGGAATTTGTCCCACAGGCTTTTAAAAGACATGATGAAAGATGTCTCTTTGACTGTATTTTGTTATTCTTGTTTGCTTGAAGACTGAAATGCAATCTGCAATGTATCTTCCCCAAATAATAAGGTGAATTTAGAAAATTCTTCATTTTTTCTATCCAATCTAATTTATACATTGCAACACTGCATTAACATTGCTTTGTGTGTAACATCATTTGCTTAAACAGAGCTTTTATTTTTCAGAGTTGTTTTACTTACCTCATTCTCCTAAGAGGATTTCAATCCAATTAAAAATGATACCGCAATGAACTGCTGTAACAAAAAAAAAATATATTAAAGTTTTTTATGGATTTATTTTGAAAAGAGAACAGACAATACACAAGAAAAAGTAAGTTTTGGGTCAACCAATATACTTAGTACTAATCCTAAATGGAAGAAAATAAGCTTTATTAATGTACTGTTAATCATGGCGTTATGGCTTTTTAATCTTTAGCAATCTTTTAAAATAATCTACGAACACTGAAAAGTCCATTTTGCTGGAAGAAATACTCAACAACAGAACTACTAAAACAGATCGCAAAATACTAAAACTGCAGTAAAAAAAACCCAAAAAACTGGACTGTGATTAATGCTATTGTGTATCCAAACCAAATTTAAATGGTTTTTTGGGTGATTGTTAGTACTTACAATGGGAATAAAGATATAAAATGAAATTAAGAAACTGGCTGATTGTTTTTTGTCTGCGCATAGCTTCTCACAAATAGCAGTATACATGAGAAACTTGGCAGCCTTCTGTACACACATGCTGTTTTGAATTTAACTAGTGAATCAGTCACCACCCATATTGCTTTGAACATTTGGACAGAGATAACAGAAAGTAAATAGAAGCTCAGACTCTGCCAGCCTTGCTTACCTTACTCCTCAAGCACTCTAATTAGTATTCCTTGGGTAGTGTTCATCAGAAAGAAGGCAGAATGTGGTCCTAGAAATGCTCTTCAAAACTGCAAAGCTGAGTGAATTAGATTTGTGTACTGAAGCTAACCCACTTCAAGCAAAATCTGAAATCTGTGTTACTTTATCTTCGATAAATTAGGTAGAAGATTTTCTATTTAGTCTTTCTTTTTCTTTAGCTTTTCAGACAACTTAGCTTGAAAAAAAAAAGTGCTTGATGGTCTTCTGAAGAAGAAAGAAATTAAAAGGATGGAAGACAGTGCCATTATAAACAAAAAACCCCAACACCCCAAAACTATACCAAAAAGCAAAGAGAAAGAAAGTGAGAGGTTACCTATTGTAATCAGTGGCATAATAGAGTTAACTTTGGTTGACCTCATCTTAATAATTAATGTAGGCTGTAGAACAAAAATTTTCTGGATGCCATGGAGCCTTTGATGTATTCAAATTTGTATTTCTATGTGACACCAAAGTCTTATCATCTCCACAGTGCTGTTCCAGGTGACATCCAAAGAGAAACTTCCAAAGACATAAAGTTTCCAGTTAATACTTGGCAATTTCTGAAGATACAGCAACTTTTTCTGTCTGTAGGTCACTCCACCAAAGAGGGTCATACTTTGGTTGCTCTTCTCCCTGCCTCAGACACTTGCCACTTCTCACTGCTTTTGGTTTGGCTTTTATTTCTGAAGAAGAGCACATTAGCTTTGAGACATACAAAAATTTTTTTATTTTGTATCTCCTTCCTCTTCATCTGTAACTTTGATCTGAAAAATTCTAGTTCTTCTCTAAGCATCCACGAGATGCAGACAATCCCTTCATTGTTGTTGAGGAAGGTTTGGGGGTTCAAGAATAAGCTTATGTTAACAGTGTTCCTGTAGGCCTGAGTTTGGGGCAAGATTATTCCTGCCCAACTCAATCCAATTTTGCACCTGATTTTGAATAATTTGTAAAGGCACACAGTTTGATGAGTAATTCCCTGCTCTGGGTGCCTACAGTGAAATACAAAAGGCAGAGTGTGAAAATGGATTCAAATCTTTGTGCCCCAGTGCCTGCACTTTACACTTCAGACTGGCAAATTTTTATGACATCTGTCTCCCTCAGCCCATTTCCCAGCCCAGTTGCTTACCAGAATTCAGTTTATCTTGTGCTTCTGGCAAGCACGAAGGAAAAGAAGCAGTCACTGACACTGCATTTTTTTCCCAGTGTAGGTTGATTTTGATTGACAGGGCTCTAAAGCACTTGTTAAATATACATATTTTTCTCATTATTTCTTCCAGGAAAACTCAATTAGCTTAGAGATCTGAAAAACACAATTTTAGCACCTGTGCTGAGGAAACAGTCCCTACTGTGAGAATACTTTTTGTGATAGAATAAAGTCACTTGTCTTGCCTGCAGCAACCTGGGGAGCAACGTGGCATTTCTTAATATATTTATTCGAAGGTTAATTTAAGTATGCTTTCAATATTTAGATTGAAATGGATCTTGTCCTTCACCCTGCACCTATTCTAAAATTTTCATTCAGTTAAAATGCTGCAACACTGAACTATAACACGATTACAGAGATAAATGAGAGAACAAGAGATTTGGACAAGAAAAAAGTGATGTGAATTTAAATAGTGTAGAGAAGCAAGGAGGCAAGAGAGAATATACCAGAGCTCCACCAGATGGCAAAACCTGCAGGGGAGACCCCTTGAATGGCACGATAGGCTAAGGGCTGCAGGCAGGAATGCTTCCCAGGTTCAGTAGCACTTCAGATGGCACCTCAATAAGGCATTTCTCTCTTCAGCAGCCATTTTAGATTGATGCCTGGAAAGGCTGACCTGGAAACAGAGACTAGGTAGAATAAAAGGATAAAAAGGTATTTATTGAAAGGATCCAGCTTGGGCAGTGCAGGAACCCCACCGGGGCTACACCCAAGTCAGATCCACAAATGGTCACAAAACGGACGCCTGGTCACAAGATCTCACACTTTTATAGGTTTTGGTCCATCGGCGTGTTGGAGTCGACTGTCCAATTACAGCTGCAGGTTATGAAGCTCCATCCTCCTTGTTCTCTCTATTTCTTCACTGTTGTTTACACTCTTGGGCCTAAAATTTGGTCCCAAACTAGAAAGGAATTGTTTTGTCTACCTACTCTGTAAAGAGAGCTTAACAACCCTTAATATGAAGCTCAGAACTACACACTAAAACAGCACAGAATCTGAAAAATATAAAACTCAAGGCATCATTTCCCCCCTTTAGAGACTTGACAAGGCCTTTACCTTGTCAAGTCTCTCTTCTAAATATCTGCTAATAATAGGTATTTAACAACAGATAACCATTTCCCTTGGGTAGTTGTTTGTTGTTACTTATGCATCTCTCATTCCTCTGCCTCCTTTCTTTTGTTCTTTGTGCCTCAGACTGGTCACTTCAAATTTCATATTTCCTTTTCATTTTAGCCATTCCTGTTTTCTCCTGTCCTCTTTTCCCATTCTTTCCCCTACTTCTGTTGCTTATTCTTTCTCTCTGTATTTGTCACTCTTTTTCCATTCCTCCCAGCCCACCATCGTCGAAGGAGATGATCCCCCCCCTCCCTTCCCTTGCAAGCCAGGCCGTGGTCTGGCATCAGAAACCCTTCCTCGCTCCTGGATCGAGAACTGAGGCGTTTGGGCTTTGGCACCTCCGTGCTGCTCACAGCTGGGACTGAAAACAGATGTCACTTCCGCTGCCAGCTGCCGGCAGATGAGCAGCAGCCGCCCGAAGGGACAGACCTCCTGCATGGCAGCTGCTGGGCCGGCACTGAGTGCCGCCGATTAGCTGGAGTCAAGCTGTAAGCAGAGCCATCCCACTGAGGGGGAAAAATCCGCCCCAAGGCCAGACCCCCCTTCCCCCGCTGCAGTAGCCAAACTAGGGTGTGTAAAGTCAGCACCCAGTCAAGGAGCCAGATTTGCAAATCTATCAGAATGGCAGCAACAACAAAAAGTGAAAGAAAAAAAAAAAAAGCCAAATCGAGGTACGGCTTACAGTCCTGGTGACTGGAAAAAGTATGCTTTCACTTAGTAACCATGGGTTTTGCCAGGAGTTGCTCAGAGACAAAAAGCAAAGAACCCCACGATGCTGTGTTAAGCGGTTCCTTTCCACAGCAGAGACATGGCCTCACTGAAGCCCCACTGAAGTCAGTGGGGCTGAAATTTCCTTGCAGTGCACTCAAGAATGCGCGGCATCTCCTCCCTCCGGCCATCCTCAGCTCACTCACACATAACCATGCTGGTTAAGCTAGGGGCTTATTATTATTATTACCATCATCGTTATTTTTATTGTGCTGCAGTTCTAAGTGGGTATTTATGCTGTGCTCAACTCCCTTGCTATTTGGTAGGGAGCATTATGGTCTTGATTAATGCCCACTATGTTTTGGAATTTAGTTGTGACTCCAGCTAAAGCACCCACAGGCCTGTGGTATGTGGGGTTATAGGAACACTTTTGAAGGGCAGTTCAGAATTTAAAATCTCTCTTTGAGTACTCACTCTGAATCCAATGACAGCACAATAAGCCTAAAAGGATGATTTTGTGCAGGACTGGAAAAAGACTTGGCCTCTTTTGGACACTGTGTTTTGTCCCTCTCTCCTGTATGCTGCTGTGTAGAAAGTCAGACAAGGAAGCTGGAAAAGTGTTACCTGTCTGGAAACTAACCCTGCAAACAGTGGTTAGCCCTCAGCAGAGCCATCAGGTGGGATGCCTTTGGGGGAGAAGGTACAGTGTGATTCCTGCTGCAAAGGGATGTGCTGGAGGCTTGTAGGTCTGCAGCAATAGAATCACAGATTTGCCTAAACAGTGACTCAACCGTGGGGCACTGTTTTCTTAACTTTGCAATTTCAGGTCCTGCTTATGTTGAGGGCAAGATGAATGAATATTTGTTATTCTCTCACTGTTGTGCCCCTTCGGCAGACAAGGGTGTATATACATGGGTGAAGTGCAGGAGGGTCAGACACTGGATGTGACATCTCCCTTTCCTCTCTTTGGCTGTCGTGTGCAGTCTTTGTGAGCAGTGAAGTAAGCCTGGTTGTGTGTTGTGGCATGCAAACCTCTCTGAAAATGATAAATCTGAAAATGCTCAGAGGTGAACTGCATTCCAGACTGGTAGGTCAGGATAAGAAAAGGAAGGAAGGAAACGAGGTGTCTCTCACCCCTTCTGGGAGTGGCTGCTTACAGCAGATCAAAGAAGTACTTTTATGATGGATATTTCAAGAAAAGCTGCAAAATACCTTGAGTGCACAGCAGAAAATACACATTACTTCTCCTTGGTTGTTTGTGTTTTCCTTAATCGTTAAAGCAACTGGCTTCACTGACTTTGGTCTTTAATCCTGCTTCCCACTGTGCACCTCTGTGTAGGCAGCTCCACAGCCTTGGAACGTGCAGGATTTGTTAAAAAAAGTTTTGCTGCACCATGGTTACTTATAGTTACTGTATAAGAATGGTCATTACAGTGGCAGCAATGCACCCTCTGCTGGTGTCCATCAATATTTTATCCAAAATCTTCCCCAAGTTAACTAGCAACAAATGCTGCTGATGGCAGAGGAAAGGCCAATATTTTTCTCTCCATCTTCTCTGATTCCCAGCAGTGACAACCTAAGGTGTTGAGATGGGATGAAAAAACTCTGGGCATGGTGTCAGCTACAAAGTGAAGAACACAAAGATGCAACTGCCGTCAAGAGGAGGCTGGAAACACCCTTAGCATGTGGGCTAATGGAAAAATGGGGATTTATGCTAATCAGGTTGTGTGGGTGGAGGATGGCAAAGCATTTGTTATCGTCTGGGACGGCTCCTGCCAACATGTATCTGCCTCAGGCTGAATTTTTGGTAGTGATTTTTGCAGACCTTTTCATTCCTCTCAAAACACACACTGAGTAAGATTTGTTTCAGCTTTCTGGAAAACTCTAAATTACAGACAAAATGGGCATTTGAATAATTCTATGTTCAAATTATGAATATTCAAGTGGTTTTTTTGAATGCTACTCTGTTTTTTTGAATGTACTTAAGTGAAAGTCTCTGGATTTTTGGGGGAGGTTTGTATTTGTTGTTGTTGTTTTTTAATTTCCGTTTTTATGACTCTTAAGACAAATTTGATGAAAACCTTGGAAGCATCAGAAAAAAGCCTAGAAGATATTAGCTATGCTGCACTGTGATAGATGTGGTCTGTGACTCAAGTGAGCATTAATGAATGGCTGGGCATAACGGCAGTAAGTGGGAAACAGGTGAATATAAGCTCAGCCTACACTACCAATCTTGTATGCAAATTAAAAAAAAACTCTGTTTTGAGTGTGAAGTAAAATGGGAGAGAAAATCTCAGTAAGAAGAGACATCCACTAGATTCAGTGAGGATAGCAGAATGATTTCTAGTCCATGATTGTCATAAAAGAAATATTCTTTAGAATGAATCTAATAGTTTATGTGGTTTTTTTCCACAAGGAAGCATTCAGATGGATCCTCAGAGGATCTTTCGGGACTAAAATTCTGTATTGTAGATATTCAGTGTGGAAAAAAATGAAAGTTGTAGAAAATTGTGTTGCAGATAATAATGCCTTGGAAGTAAAACGCTCTGCTCTTCAGTAGCTCTTTTATGCCCTCTGCAGTTAAAACTCTGTTTTGTGTCTCTGCAGTCCAAGAGTGTTTTCCCCAGTTACAGAATTCAGTATCTAAGGTTAAGGAAAACTGTAAAACTGTAAATACTGTTCGAAATTTTTTTGGGTTGCCTGTAGGCTAGGTTGTGACTTTTATTATACACTCACATTTTACAAGCATTACAGAAATGCAGGTGATCCTGTGCTTTCACAGTGGTGCCTCTTACACAGCAAGAGCTGAGAGTACAGAAGTAAACAGAGGTGCCATCCTGTGTGAGATCTTTGCTGGTTGCTCCACAGGCAGGCATCCGTCTCCACCCAGGTCTGGAGTTTCATGCATATTTGCTGTCAGGTAGAAGTTATGATGTATAGTACAGATGACTGTATAAACTACTTTAAAGCAAATGTGACATCATTACATGTGACTTCTTTTAGCATCTCTTTCAGAAAGTGCCGATCATATTTTTGCGTAGAATCATCTGAAGTGATTCATCCTACCCAAAAGAGTTATAAAAGAAGGTGAGAAAAAGTGTCTTATTTCAATTGATTGTACCTGGATTACATTCAACTAATGTCAAAGACATGTCTAACTTTTGGACATACAAAATTGTGAAATAGTGCATAATAGCCCTTCTACTTATATTTGAAGAGAAATGTGCAAGAGTGCATAAAAATTTCATCAGATGAAAGAAGAAATTTGGCCAGTTTCTACAGTGCCAAAGGTCAGTCATAAAGTATCCAGAACAGGAGTCTTGGGGAGGAAAGAATAAGTATGATACAATTAAGTGAAAGAATTAATAACAATAACAATAGCAGTAATAATAATAATCACAATTAAAGGAATTAAAAGATGTGAAAGTCAGAAATGCTGAGAAGGTGATCTGCTATTTTAAACATCACAGATATCTGATTTTTCATACCAATGTTTTCAAGAGTGACTGCTGGTTACTGATTCTGGCATGGGCTTCCAGTGTGTACCAGAACAGGTCCAAACAGGTATATTTTATATATATAATTGAAACAAGGATAACTCATGCAAGCTCTCTGGGCTATGGCTCTCACTGTCACTGCTGTGTTCATTAGTAGAAACAAAATTTGAACTCAGACACTTGGCTAACAAAAGTATCTCCGAAGAAATGAACATATTGCTATACACTGAATGCATTACTTTGGGTTCCTGATCTTCACTGAGACATCAATGTGGCAGCCACTTTTAAAACAGTGACTGCTCTCCAAGGAGCTCCACAGCCTAAATTAACCACCCAAGGAGTGAGGCTGGATATGGATGCTGTAAGAAGGCTGGGGACAACCAAGAACCCAGGCACTGCTTGAGGAAACACGAAGCCACCGAATGGTGAGGCCAATGCCAGATCACAGAGACCCCTTGGGCCCCCACTGTGTCTTGCTACCCTCTCTTCTCCCCATAAAAGAGGAAAGTGATTATGGTTCACATGGTCCCATGTTTCAACAAAGACCAAGGAATCTGGTTTCCTGGGCACAAGTCCTGCTCAGGGAAAATGGGAGCTGGCAGGTTGGTAAACTTTACTATGCTTCAGCCTCTCCCTCTATGCAATATGAATAATGGCTACTTCACAACAGCATTTCTTACGGTGAATGTATTCATATTTATGAAGTCTTTTGTAAATTGAAAACCATAAATGCTTGAAGGAGCTGTCTTGTACAATTTATTACTGCTGAGATGATACTCAAGTGCCGAAAACAACTCTGTGTATTAGGGAACCCTTAATTAACCACTTGGACCATGGAAATCTTGTTTTGCCTGCATTCATTTTTCAGTGGCCCTAGAGATAATAGGTGGTATCACTCATGTGCCTGAAATATAGGCAAGGACCCTGGACTGCAGAATTTATCAGTGTATTAAATTCACTCAGCCATGTTTCTCATTTGACTCATTTGATGTTGTGCAGTAGATTTACGAATGCTCATCCCTGTTTATGTTGTTTATCAACAAAGTGAATTGAGCTGAAATTCTTCTTGGACAGACCCATTGACACTATGGAGTTTTTTGAAAGCCTTTAATAGAGCACTGGACTTCCAACTCGTGTGTGCAGCGCTAGGGGAGCAGCGCTGGCCCGTGTGTGTGTAACCCTGCCAGCCCAGGCTGTGCCGCCGCAAACAGAGGTGGGGCTGGCTGGGGGATCTGAGGAGAGGGCTGGGGACAGGCAGCTCTTTGGCATTCATTTCCAGGCAGAGCCGCCTTCTTGATCCCTGTGCCGACTTTGCTGCAGGTACATTGCAGGGGCATTGCACCCTCGGCCCAATCTGGGTGCTGGCTCAGCCACTTCCAAGTCCAACAGGCGTGCCAGGGATGATGGCTGAGCTCAGGACCATGCTCCCCCAAGGGACCATCAGCAGGAACCATCCCCACATCCCTCTTCACTGCTGGCTGCTCTCTGCCTAGGGCTGAGGCTGACATTTGGTAGGATGCAGAGGGGAAAACACTTGAGAATATTCCACCTGAATGAATTTTTGGGAAGAAAACACGTCTGCTAAGCTGAAGTGATCTCTGGAACCTAATTGGAATAAATCAGGGGGTTTAGCTCATTTAAAATACATAGGCTTCAATCAATTCACCAAAGCCATGGCCTAGCATTTTTGCATTTCTATGCTGGCTTCAGAGGAGAGCAGATCAGGCTCTTGTCCCCATCTTGCAGCTGTCCTCTGCCAAGTGTCTGAGAGACAACCATCTTCTTCTTCTGAGACTCTGAAGCAAGCTGCAGGCGCAGGGAGGAAGTTGGACAACTCTGGAGTGTTTGTGAAAGATATTCAGCTGGGAAGACTACTCCATAGGCAAATGTGGCATTAAACAGGAGAATATTCCTCCCATCTGGCAATACTCTATTATAGGGAAATTCAGTTTAATACAAAAAAAAAAAACAAAAAACAAAAAAAAGCAAAGCGTTTGAAACAAGGTGCACTTAGACGCCAAACTGTTTTACTTTGATTGAAAATACTCAGATGTTTCAAAATGTCCCTTTTCTCTCACTACTCATATCAAGAAAAAAAGAACATGCCATATTCTGGCTTTGATATAGGTTGAAGGTATTCAAAGGTCCGACTTCGTGGAGGGACAAAAAATCATCTGTGCCCCTCAGCTTTGCCACAGAGTGGTGGTGAGAGAGATGATGGAGGTGTGCTGGAGCCAGCCGTGCAGGAGGAGGGGGCTGTACCAGAAAGGGAGGGACGGGGAAAACGGCATCTCTGGAAGCACCTGAGGGCCATGAAGAAATGGGCTGAAACCCTCAAATACCGAGTAAGAGGAGAGAGAGTAAGCGGTGAGGAGGTTAAGACTGCCGCTGCGATAAACGCGCAGCGTTAAGGGTTTTTAGAGCCTTTTCAGTGGGTACCCCCTGAGCCGCGCGGCGGCGGCTGCGGGAGCGCTCAGGGAGCTGCGGGATCACTCAGGGAGCTGCGGGATCACTCAGGGAGCTGCGGGATCACTCAGGGAGCTGCGGGAGCGCTCAGGGAGTGAGCACGCCGGGGCGGGCGGGGAGCGGAGGGCTGGCCCTGCAGGGGGAGTCGAACACCAGGAATGGGAGCGGGCGGCAGCGGCTCCCGCGGGCGCTCCGGGCCCCGGAGCTGCCGCCGGTAACGCGCAGCTCTGCGCCCACCGAACCCATTAGCAGCTTAACCCTATTAGCTGTGATTTATGTGCTGTATGTGATAAAGCATGGTCGGTGGGTTTAGCTAATGCAAAGTACTTTGTGATATTATGAGGCGGATGTGCGTGTGCCGGGGAAAGGGCGGCCTCCCTGGCACGTACCAAGGTTCAGGTTGCAAGCTTCCAGCTAAGGCAAGACAGCCTAAAATATCTGCCCTCTGATGTAGTCAGCCAGCCCCAGGCTCACGGGTACCTCCATCAAATTTAAGCTGTATTAAAACATAAAGCTTACCAAAAGAAAGTGTATTGTTCAGCAAATCCCACACAGAATTTTTTAAAAATTACATTTGTGATAATTCATTGTCTTAAAATTAATGTCATGCAATCACATATTAATGGCTAAGGATAGAATCAGCAAAGGTTGAAGATAAAGATCTCTTTCCTACCAAAGTGCTTATTCTCTGGCTCTCACTTGCCCTCTTTCTTTAGGATGGTGAGTGCAGGAGGTATGGGCTCTTCCCAGGTGGGTCCAGAGCAGTTTTGTGAATGACAATCTAGAGCCAAGCGAGCTGCACCTGGTATGTAGTTTGAGGAAACAATTACCAGCTCCCCAACAATTGCCAGAGCCAAGCAGGGCTTGAGGGAGCTGCAATAACTCCCTGTGATCTCTGTCCGGCAGACACTCCAAGTGCGCGCACATGCACAAAGGCACGTTCAGAACTGCACCTGCACACGTGTTAATTTATAGGTCCGGTGTTTAAGCCAGGGCCAGTCAGTGTTATTCTCAGTTGTCATCAATCTCTTTATTCTTTTGCACTGCTTGTTGCATCCACTTATTTTAAGTACTAGTGGTATAGGTGTAGTTAGTAAGTGCTTCACCCCAGCTCAGAGAAGATTCATAGCTCCAAGTTGATTGGACTCCTTTGCTCGATGCCTAAGTTTTCAAAAGACCACTTATGTTTGAATGCCCTATAGATACTGGATCTTTTCCCGTACTTTATCCAACTTAAGTGCTGACTCTTACCAGTGCAATATGCTTAGACAATATTCTGGCTGTATCAGCTTGATATATTCTTGATCTTTTTCATTCGATTAAATGCAAGCACTAATAAATGACGGATTCTCTTTCTCTATCTGTGAGCACACAACACTCTTCAGACAGACATTTTCAGATTTCACATATTTTACCGTCCGCTCTTTCCAGTTATTCTGATCTATTTGAGACAGAGATTGAAGTTTCCACTAGTTACTGTTATTAGCTTAAACAAGTACACAATAAAAAATAATTTTCAGTGGCTTATATGTAACATTTTGCATGGGAAGAACTCTGGGTACTTTATAAACATTCATTAGAGGTGACAGCAAGCAACATGTGACAGCCAGGGAGAGCTGTCCCCATTTTGCTGAGAGACACAATTTCTGAGTCTTGATTTACCCACAGCTTTGACAGTGAGATTGTGCAATTCTTGACAGCAGCACACCATGAAGAATTGCTGCTACCTCTGCCCCCACCTTTCCTTACAATGTGACCCCTCTCCCTCTCAAGAGCTCATTGGCTATTTCCACAGAACACTGGGACAATCCAGCTGTTTTAAAGGATTTAGCTAGGTGTTGCATAAGAAATAACATGACTAATTTTGGTACACAAGTACTCCTACTTAAATCCATTGTGTCCACATTGAAGGTCAGGAGCTTACTCCAGACAGAACTGTAAAGCAGCATATGGTTTAACTATCTCTTTCTGCATGCTACTCATAGAAAGAGAAAATAGCTGTTGAAATTGCAACTCTCCCTTGTCTCTTCAGTCACAGACAGTCCAGTGAAGCTCCCCTGAAGTTGACAGTTTTGACCACCTGGAGTCAAGAAAACAAATTGTTCATGGAGTGCCACTGGTCTCCACGCTAATACAAGAACATACTGAAAACAGCTGAGGAATCTCAGCTGTGTGAAATCTCTATGTAAAAGGACAGACAGGGTATCATTTAATGTAATGGTTGCATAAATGAGAAAAATAAATGGAAGCAGGAAAAAGACATGCTTAGATATCCCCCACAGTAACCTAGTGGTCCAGCCATACTTTACAAGGTGTTGCTTTTGGAGATTATAAACATCATCCCCCCCAAAATCAGCTTCCTGCACATTGTTCTTGGTTTGCCCTGCCTTCTGCAAATCTTGCTATCTCACCTGCAACATAGGCCTGGCATGACTGTGTGAATTTGATTCTTCTATTAGCCTGGCTTCTGTTACTTGTGATTCCTCTGCAATATATTCCTTTTCAAGGTATAGAAGGAAAAGGAGCTCACACCAACAAGCAGCTTGTTGCACAGTCCTGAACAGTCTCAGGAGAGTCCTTGTGGGGAGGTAACTTAAAGAACATTGATACAATGAATAACTCTGGATTTTCTCCTCAGGAAAAGAGGTTCAATTCATTCCTTATAAATATACAGAACTGTTTGAGAGAGGTATTGATTGAGAGGTATTGAACATGTTTCTCCTCTTTGGAGCAGTCCAAACTCCTTGAATGTTGGCCAATTTCTCAGGTCCTAAAAGACAACAAGAGCAGAAGTTTTGACAAATTGTCCGAGGTACTTTATCAGATTTCTCCCGAGGAATGGAGACCGAGAAACTATATAACTCAGCAGTCTCCAGAAAAAACATTGCACTCTTATCTTCTGAAAGGAAACAGCATTTAACCACACATTTGTACCACATGTACAACCTGTGGTAATCTCCAAGCAAGTTACTATAAGGACAGTGAAATTCTTAAGATAAAGGCTCGTGCATTGTTTTGGTTGCCTTGCCACAGTTGAGAGATTTCTATCCTTTAGTGATCTGTGTGCAGTCCAGGGGTAGAAACCAAAGTAGCTTCAGGGAGGCTCAGAACTGGGTGCCCACTGCCATCACTTGCCACTGCACACACTTCTCAGAATGGTCAAGGCCTTCTGGCAGCTCTGGGTCAGACTCCTTTCCAGACTGTACCTCAGCCTCAGCTGCATGTCCTGCTGGCCAAACTCTCTTCTGCTACACCAGCTGCAAAGCTTCTGTTCTGTTCCTGGGCAGCTATTGTCAGCCTCAAATCCAACATCTCCAGCGCTACACTACCATGAGCTTCACGTATGCTTTGCCAGTGGAAGGCCTCTTTCCTATTTGAATTACGTTTTCCTGGTCTTTTTTGAACTGAAAAATCTCACAGGCTCCAGTTTCCACAGGAGACCAGAAATCTCTGTATACCCCTCTTTTGCTTCCAAGAACAAGACTACCTGCACCCTTTATTTTTTTTTTCCTCTCTTGCTCTATAATATCAGAGACAAAGCTTTTCTTCTCATTTTTTTATACTATCTTCTTCCTCCTGGTACAGCCACTAACTTACCAACTGCACGTGGAAGGGCCCTCAAGTCATGGTGCTCTGAAAATCTGTGCTGCTCTATTGTCAACAGAAGTCTGTTCTGATGTTAAGTAAGTTTACAGAGAGATCAACAAGTGCTGTTATAATTCAGAAATATTCAGTTTTAAAGCCAAATCTTCATGAAAAAATATATGCTCAGGGGTTGCCCTTATTATATCTATCTATCTATCTATCTATCTATCTATCTATCTATCTATCTATCTATCTATCTATCTATCTATCTATCTATATCTATATCATCTATATCTACATCTACATCTATATCTATATCTATATCTATATCTATATCTATATCTATATCTATAAAATATGCACTTATATCTATCTATAAATAAAATCTATAATCTATATATAAAAAGTGTCTGGATGTGAATATATGCATATATATATTTATTTGCATTTTAATGTCCATAGGGCTAGGAGAAACACATGTAAACAATATGCAGTTTGGGGAACAAGAATAGAACCTGTCAATATTTAAGATAAAAGAGGCACCTTCATCAGACATGTTCACAAATATAATGATAACCTAAGGCTGATTAAGCCAGATGTCAAACATGAAAGTGCAGGCAGGAAGCTTCAGGAGGCTGAGAACAAACATGGAGAGACAGATTTGAAAGCCATGAAGAGTGAACCGTGTTGAAAATGAGATGGTTAAACCTGAGTTACACTGAATAAGCTCTAGTTTCTTATTTGAATGCACTGTGGGTGGACCAGCACAAAATGTTTACTCTCAAGACTTGGCAGACTGTTACCTTTCACCTAAGAGCAACTTGCTGAGGCATTTAAAAACAGTACTGGACACTGAGGAGACGAAGTTGGTAAACATTTTTCCCCAGTAGTAGATTTTTTTTTCCTCTCTCACTAGTCCCTAATGCTGTCATAGTGTTTGCAAAATGAAGAGGTGTGTGGTGTGGCATGGCATAGTACTGTATTATGAAGTTTTTTTTAAGTTTTATGAGATCTAGAAAGCCATATGCCAGGTACAGTAGCAGACATGGCTCTGAAGAGCTCTGCCTCTGTACCCCCATATGTGCTAAAATAGCCTATTTATCATACACAACACTATGTCTTCCTCTATATTCCTTTTCATTGATTTATGTAACTCTATAAAATGACAAAGATTTCAATTAATGTTAAATATGTTTTAGCAGAACTGCAGAGTATAGAACAGTTTGACTTCATGAAGCTTTATTTGCTTGATTAGGGGCTTTCTACTGTACCTATATGAGGGGACTCAATCCAAAACCCCACCTAAGCCAGTGGGAACACTTTCCTGGTCTTTTAAGGGTAGCAGAGCAGTTCACAAGGTGGGTGAGATGATTAGCCTCAAATTCAATGTTCTTGTGCAGACAAACATTGTTTTTCAGTTTTACTGTCTTGCAGTGTGGAAAAGTCACTTAGGACAAAGTGCCTTGCTCAGCTGATAAAGTTTCAAAGAAGGAATCCTTTCTGTTTAAATTAACTCTGTGTTTCTCACATACTTCCAGAGGATTCCTTGCCTCTGTCTTCCCCCCAGAGGTTTGGTTAGCAGGAGGTTCTGCAGACCCCTGTTGGCAGAGGTGGTGTGACCCCAGGCTCCTGTGGCAGGAACCACATTGCTGCCATGCCGTGCTGTGGCCACTGCAAGGAAGATTTTAGCTTGAGGGGAACAGAGGGGAAGACTGAGCACAGGGGACACAGAAAGGAAGGAAGAAACCAAGAAAGTACTGAAAACCTCTAAGTGAACTTACAGAAACTTCAGAATGGGTTAATTTCCAATGGTGGGATTTGTAATCTAGTTCATTCACCTCCTCAGTAGTTATTATGCTGTCACCATGATTTAGATAATGAATTAATACCTTTTTTCAGCTTTTGTCCTAATGGTTTTGTTCCATTTCAACTAGCTATTTACTAAATCCTCTTTTTGTACAAAATAATTGATCAAGATAGGATCTGCATTTGAAACAACTGGCGAGCTCTATATGTTACCAAAATAGTGTTATTTTGCAAGTATGATTTCCGTAGATGCATCCTGCCATATATTAAAACTAATTTGAGGTCTGGATGAAAACATTTAAGTCTCCTCCCCAGCCATCTCCCACCGCCAAACTGGACAACCTTCATCTGGTTTTAGCAGTTCAACTTTTTCACATATCACTAATCAATCCTAGTGATTAGTTAATAAAAGCTCCTCTCACTGCTTTCTTTTCTACCTTACGTCTATTCACTGATTTATATCAGAAAAAGTCTAATGGAATGATCTGGCACAGACTACTAACTGAAGAAATCTGGTTCATCGACTCTAGAACACTGAACACCAAAGGCCTGGCATTTCTCAAAATCTGAGCAGCAGAAAGTCAAGGTGGAAAAGTCACTGGCTGCACAGGTTTGTGCATCATAGTTTACTCCCAGCTGGCTGGAAGCCCTTCAAGTCCTGGCCCTTGGTTCTGCTTTTTGTCCCCCATGCCTGGGGGCAAAGAGCCTGAAAGTGTTTGGCTCAGACAAAGCCTTCCATTGGACTGGAAGCTGCTTGGGTTAGGAACTCCTGCCAGGTCACAGGTTCTTGAAAGGAAGCCCAGTAAGTACCAGTTAAACATGGGATTTTCCCTGGAATTAGGTCGGAAACCTAATAAGCAACTACAGCTATTAGTGAAAGTGATGTTTTTCTCAGTTTTGTAGTTGTTAAAATAACAGCTTAGGCCAAAGGAGAAACTTCTTTAAGGTACACCCCTTCTGTAATTCTTTCTAATGCAATTTTTTGTAATATCTGACTCAAGAGAAATTTGAAAAATAATAATTCATTTGGTTTTGAGCTGGATCCAAGTTCTTGAAATGTCTTGCAATGGCTGCATCCTGGATTTTGGCCATTTCTTTCTGGGTGGTAAGCAATAATCAAATTAATGATTTCAAATTAGTTAAAAATCATCTTGAACCAAAACCAGCACAATTACAAGCAGATGGATAAACAAGGACAGTGGGAATTCACAATTTCACTGGCAGCTAGGTATTTTAAAACACCTCTGGTAAAGTAAAAACAAACCAAAAGATTTTTGGGGTGTATTCAGTGAAGCAGTGTGATTACATTAGCTAGAGGCTGTGAGATCCACCCCATCAGTGACACTACTGCAGGGACTTAGTTTCCCAATAGCTTCCAGGACAATCACAGAAACAAAACCCTGTCCAGTGGTAACTGCAGAGAGGAGCCTTGAAAATAATTTCAGAGCTTTATGATTTGTGCTTTTTACAAAGAAAATTGTCTCTGACACAGAAAAAACCCCAAACCCACAAGCCTGTCTCAAAAAGTGGTAGACTCTGCCTCTCCTTAAAATAATGTCTCACTGGTGAGAGTTATTCAGGCCTATAGATGGGCAGCTGAGACATTCCCAAAGGGCTCCTGGGAGCCAAGGCCAACGAGTACAGGACAGCCAGCTCTGCTCTAGTAAACATTCTTATCCTTCAAAACCATTTATCTGCTTACCGATTGTCTTTTGGGAATGGTTCTGGAAATCCCCTGCTTCTGAGTTGTGCCTGGGAGTGGTTTGAAGGGTAATTGGCAGCAGCCTTGAGGCTGCTAGAGACGCCTAACTCTTTAACACCATAAATGATCATAATTCAATGCCCAGGACTGTTCCCAGGCCCTGTTTATTTCACAAGGATACATGTAGACTGAGAAGAAAATTAAAATGAAATATTTGGCTTGTTGAGTATAGAACTGTCATGGTCTACAGGACATCTATTACAGAGATGGATTAAACCAATGTGATACTATTGCCTGGTGCAGAACTAACTACTAAACTCACAGAAGAATCCTTTCAGTAGCACTGGCATTAATTCAGAAAATCAACTTGTATTCAGGGATACTCCAGCACTTTGCAGTTACAGTCTTAATTTTGCCAGCATCAGCGGAGAGCCAAATTAATCGGCAACACACTCGAATGTGACCTATGAACCACGTGAGCTGGGTTTCGTTGGCAATAATGGCCCAAACTGGGAAGTATCTGTCAATATCTTCTCTTGCTTTGTACATCTGTTATCGGTCCCTTGTGTGATTTGATATTTGGAAGCTGGATTTCCTTGCACACATACCAAAATGCTCACTTCAATCTCCTTCACACAGTTTACTACGAAGCCCTTGATTAATGCGGTCAGGGCCAAACCTGAAGAGGGACAATCAGTCCAGACTGCTTCTGGTTTCCTCCAGCTGAAACCAAAGCTTTTAGACAAAACAGAGAAAGTCAAAGCCTACAAGACCTATTTTAAAGATTATTTGTCAGTGTCAGCAATGGAAAGTACGTTCACCTCCACAACCCTCGTCTGTAATTTTGTCTGGGTGGGTGAAAGGGAATGAGAGTACAATGGTTTCACCTCTTCTAATTCTTAATGATTCTGCCTCCCCCTAATCAACCTACACAGAGACATTTACAGCCATCAAATGTACAGACTGCCAGACCTAGGTGTGTTGGCCTGTGCCTCCAGGGATCTTAACCAGATGGAATTTTAGGAGAGGACACAGTTCATTTCAGAGCAATCCGAATGAGCAGCTTTCTTTTCTTTATTACACCATTGCATTTGGCAGCAATCCACCAGAGGCAGATTCTCTGCTCTCTAAGGAATGATCTGCCCACTCTGTCCATTTAACAGGACGTTCTGCTCAGAAAATCCAGTCGCTGATCACACATGTGGAGCAGATGTGCGAGCATGCGTAGCAAAATAAAAAATAAAAAAATCCCAGCAGTGTACTGGGAGAAATGTAGCGTAACTACTGAAAAACAGTGACACAAAGGCTCTGATTCTGAAACAGTGGTTATTGTTGTTGTAAGGAGGATTATTCTTGTTACTCTTTCTTAGGGAGCAAAAAAGAAAGCGTAATAAATCCTTTATTATTTTTCTCTTTGGAGGTCAGGGAGGATTATTCATGTTATACTAATGTGGCTTCTTTTTTCGATTTCACAGACTTCTCCTTACAAAGATATGATTCTAACTATTTTGACCAGACTATCTTGGGGCCCTACCTCTCAGGAACTGAGTGCTGGAAAACTTCCACTGGAAAAAAAAACACAGCCTTTTAAAAGAGAGGATATCAGAAGTATACATCTTTTATCCATGCCCCACACACTTGCATGTAAAGGGAGAGCACCAGCTGTTTTTCTCATGGTGAATAAGGGTTACTTGGGGAAATCTGACTTCCTGTTTTTACATGGACAGCTACATTGTTGCATGGCCAGTTAATTTTGGTTGGGTCAATAGAGCAAGTTTAATTATTGGAACCTACCTTATTCACTCAAGCTTCACACAGTACAGAAGAAAGAGGGATTTCCAGGAGCTCCAAACTGCACAGAAGCTGAAAAGCTCATCTTAATTGCATGGCCCCTACTCAAACATATAAACCCTTTTCTTTTCTTTTCTTTTCTTTTCTTTTCTTTTCTTTTCTTTTCTTTTCTTTTCTTTTCTTTTCTTTTCTTTTCTTTTCTTTTCTTTTCTTTTCTTTTCTTTTCTTTTCTTTTCTTTCTTTCTGTCTTTCTCCCTTTCTTCCTTTCAATCTTACTTCCTCTCTTTCTCTCTCTCTTTCTTTCTTTCTTTATTTCTTTCTTTCTTTCTTTCTTTCTTTCTTTCTTNTTTTCTCTTTTTTTTTTTTTGTGAGAGAATGAGGGCAGCAGGGAAGATGGGATTTGCTGAATAGTGCAATTTGAACTGCAGACAAAATTTGTATCTATTTTTCTATCTATTTTTTTAGTTAAAAATATTCTGAATTAAAATCTCCTAGAGATTTATATATATATATATATATATATATATACAAAATAACCCAAACCACCAAAAATTCCATAAACTCCCAAATAAGCATATTTACCACACTGGGAGCAGCATAACTACTCCTGCAGATGTGGTGGGAAAATGGTCCATTTTGTCCACAACAGCACAACTCAAAACAACAAAAGCTTGCACAGTGTTGAATACAGAGAGCAATCCCATTCAATTGCATAAAGGTACCATGAAAACACATCTCTCAAGTTTTGGCTCTCATAACCAGCACCACTGGTGATGGTGGAATGAAATAGCAACTAATCCTGGGTACAATCCCCTAAGAAACCAGGAGTATTTCTGTCACTCTATGATGTTCATTTCCAATTTACTTTAACAGGAATGCTTATGGTTTTTTTTTTTATTTAGATCAGTCACTTGCTAAGCCCCTTCCTCCATTTCATATGGTGTTACAAGCTATGGTGGATTTCTAAATCTTGGTCTTGGTTAATGCATCAAAGGACATATGGGCTGATTTCCTTCAGTTTCTCATAATATACATGTAGCCAGCTGCATGTTATTACATAACTTTAGACTTAAAGCAACCAGATCATTCTAGATACCATGATCTATTTCTGTGTTTTTGATACAGTAATATTACAGTGGGAGAAACTCACCAGTGCTGCTACAAAGACAGTTCAGGGGTTTTTTTAAATTCATATCCTTGTTCTTAATAAACATCCCAAAGAAAAATATTCAACAGCAGCAGGCAGTAATAAAGAGGCAAAAAATGGCAAAACCACAGTACTGAGGAAACCTATGTGAAAACACTGGTTGTGTCTTCCTGGTTACAGAAAACAAATAGAACTGTTCAAAGTGCTTGCCAATAAGGGCCTGCCAAATAAAATATTGTTTTATGAAGTCAGGAAAAAACTAATTTTAAAGGTTATTGTAGGTTATTTGTGGTCACGTCTTGTGTTCATAAAACATGATGTCATCTTGAACCCTTCACTATTTTTATTTCAGCCACATAGGTCTTTGTCTGAGACACTATCTCAGCAATTGTAGAAATTTAGAAGTTATTGGAAAATACTTACAAGAGTCTGTTCTACAAATTTAATAGGAATAAAATAAATCAGACACAAGCCAAGAGAATGCAAGAAGCTATCACTGCAGCTTTATTCTAGGGGAGTTTATTTACCTAATCTAGTAATTTGGAATGATGAGATCACACCAGCAGCATTAAATTTGAAATGAAATATTTGGAGAATTGTTTTCCCTACTTATGTTTGTTTCAAATTAGAATAACACCACAAAACTATGCATCATGGCATCTGATTCTCTGCCTTGTCCCTGGAACACTGGGGGAATGATTATGAAGGCCACTAGGATAAACATTATGTCAACTTCTGCTTTTTTGGGTGAAGAGAATTTATTCACCTCAATGAGTGAGTCATCCCACGAGCCAATCTAAAGTATCTAGATGAACTAAAAACTGATGGAGAGGACAGAAGTTAACGAGATGGTCATAAGGAGTTAAAGACTTCTCCTGGCCACCATTAAAGCTTTTGCCTAATTTCTTTCTCTCTCTTCTATCTAGCATTCACTGACCCATCAAGATGCCAGATGGAGTACATGAGATTTGGGGTTTTTTTCAGAATCAGGGCTTCCTGATTATAAATGGTTTCTCCCATTTGAAGCTACCTAATTAACAGCTGACTCAGGCCTGAACACTTCCTTGAATGTTGTGGCCACTTTGGGGATTTCTTCTTTTTAGCCACTGTCAGCCTCTTCTCTGGTGCTCTCACTGCTAAGGCAATTTGTCAGAGCAAAGAAATGCTTACAATATCCCTTGTGCCCCTTTGGGCTTGTGTGCCTACTAATTTTTTCATTAGGATAAGAATATCCCTCTAGTTCCCCTTCTCCCTGTTCCATTTAGGCTTTGTTTTATGGTCATGGGAAGTGGCTTGACATGAACTAAGTCTTAAAATATGAGATTTTAAGACAGGGGATGAATTGTTCATTTTCTTTCTGAAGCCCCTGACTCTGTGCTATCCCAATGATGGGGGATGCACCCTGCACAGGGAAGAAGCTGTGTGCTGGGACCTGGCCCAAAGGGAGCAGTTCCTTCTGGCTTGGCTTGTTGTGGGAATGCAAGGAGATCCATGGTGGGTGCTATGACATTCTCATGGGATACCAGAATATTTCTCCTGGTGCAATTCCTGGCTTTATTAGTCTCACTTTTTTTGTGAAAATATGCCTGTCTTGAAATTTAAAGGATACTCTACGTGGATCTTAGTGGCAGCGAGGGGTGACAGTCTGTGTCACCTGCCAAAGAGCACAGGACTCCTACTCCTATGGGAGGGAGAAGTAAAGGCAGTTTTAGCCCATTTCAGCCCTCTCTCTACCCTAGGCCCCTGCAAGCACTGAGGCAGTCTTCAGGTTTTTGTGGAATTTATGTAGCCCAGGGGCCTGGGCCAGTGCTCTGCTGGTGACAGTGTTGTTCAAGGTCCCTGAAATGCACGTGGTTTGGCTCTGTGGCTCCATCTCCAGTGGATGGCCTCTTTGATGCCTGGAATTGCCAGTGACTTTTAGAGAGACAGCTAAAAGCCTTCCTCATGGCTGCCAATGGAAATCCCCCTTCAGTTGCATCTGAAATTTCCAGAGGCTCTTTTCACTACATGAGCCTTTTTCCTGCACAGAAGAGCTGCAGTCACAGGACAAATCTCACTCAATATATCTTACCTGTAAATGACATTTTTTTCTCCTAGATCAGTTTCTAATACTCTGCTGATGTTTGTTTTTCTGTTATGTTGCCAGTTGGAATTGCTGATGCTATTTCCACGCTGTACTATCCTATTTGTGGAATGACTCTCACGACCACAGTTTTTATTGACGGCTTATCTCTTGTATTTTCTGGGCAAACTTCTTATCTACCTACAGTTGAGTCAAGTTTCTATTCCCACTATCAGTTTCACACCCCATAGGTGTCTCCTAACCAGACTGTAAATATTTTTCTTTCTACCAAGTACTGTGGAATTCATGCTTGGGAAACCAAGAAAAGCTTTCAGACAATTTGGGCTGAACTTAAAGATTCTTCTGTTCTTGTGGCTAATCAATAAGATTCGAGTGCAAAAGAGGAAAACAAACTTAGGTAGAGGTTAATATTTGTTGTGGAATAAATTATGTTTTCTGGTGGTAAAAATGCTTTATTTGCTTGTTTTCCTCAATAGCTAAATTCAAAATAAGGCAAAAAATGACACGTTGAGCGATTATATTTGTGTATTTCTTAAAACAAACTTGAAGGGACTCTATTACCATTTGGCTTCATTGGTGAACTCTTTGATCTCTATCTAGGAACATTCTAGGCAGCTAGTCTATCATATTAAAAATACAATTTCTAAAGCACTGAACAATCATGTAACTCAGTTCTGGATTCAACCAGCTTCTATCTTCCTCCTTAAGCTATCCCCTACATTTACAGAAGGACTCGGGGTTTTTCCAGGGTTTTTTGGTTAGGGTTCTCCCACATGATTTTTTTTTTTGTATGTGTGTGTGTGTGTGTGTGTGTGTGTGTGCTAACAAGCTAAAAGAGATGATCTGTTTTTAAAATGGGGGAAAAAATAAGCAGTAGGAGGTCTCAGTATTGGAGACAGTTGTGCCATGAGGACAAGGTAGGGATGGGATGGAGAGGAAAATAATCCAGCTGCCTAACCATTTCTCTGTAATGTGACTGGAAGGATGTATTGTATAATACTAGAGTATAAAGGAGGCCAAAGCTCTTGCATTTTAATATGCACTCATGCCATAGCTACTAAAAATAAATCATACAGTATTAGTATTTACCATAGGAAATTGCAAATTGCCATCCTGGTGTGCCGCAGAAGATTTGGTCTTGATGATCTATTCCTGTGATGGGTACAAGTAAGAAACTAACACTGCATAATTCAAACAAAAAAACCTAGCATTGATGAGAAAAATAACTCAGCCGTTTCTGAGATAAATGATGAGAACTCAACCTCTGTATTTCTAACTCTTTACTCTTCTGGGGCAGTTCCCTGCAGAGGCTCTTTAAGGTATAGGAACTGTATAGCAGATATTAGTTGATAGGAAATCTAGCATTGCCTTCTGCCTCTCTTTGGAGAAAGTATAGATCCTTTAGAAAAAGACCCCACTTTGATTCTGCCAGGAACTGGCCTCCCTGACTGTTCCTATGGGACTTTTTCAGGATGAGGACTGTTATTAAATTCACAGAGATGGGCCCACCGCTGGCCAAGGCTGAGACAGGCAGTGACAGTGGGGAAAACAGACATCTCTGGGACAACAGATTGCACAGAATCACACAGTGGGTAAGGTAGAAAGATATCACTGGAGGTCATCTAGTCCAACATCTCTGCTCAAGCATGATCCCCTGGAGCATGTTGCTCAGGATTGTGTTCAGATGGATATTGACTGTCTCCAGGGAAGGAGACTCCATAACCTCTCATGGCAATGTATTCCTGTGTTCAGTCACCTGCACAGTAAGGAAATCCTTCCTCACATTCAGGTGTGGCTTCCTGTGCACCAGTTTCTGCCTTCCACCTCTTGTGCAATTGGTTGGTGCCGACTCAAATGGGAGAAACTACACACCACGAGCTTTTTCTTCCAGAACTGCACAAGCAAACTGTGTGGTGGTTTCAGCTTCCTACATTCTCAGTGAGAAATTGAAATCAAAACCTAACAGCTGTAATGCTGAAGGATATGACTGAGTATTTTTTGAGAAAGCTCAATATTTCTGCAATTGAATTGCAGTAAGTGAAGTCCTGAAAGCACACCACTCTAGTCAGAAGGGCAGCATTGAAGGGAGAAGATGACAGCAAAGTCCTGACAGCAACTTCCTTTGACTGAGTTGAACTAATTTTCCATAGATCCTCTTCTGAAGGGCAGTCTTGGACAGCACCTTTTTCAGAAAAACAAAAACTCCTGCTAGGTGGGTGTTAGGGCAGAGGGAGATGAAGACACGAGAGAAAATTCTGCTCCTGTCTCTAGTCAGCGGAACAAAGACAGTGAGGGTCATAAAACTGGGACATGTGACAAAAGGCATGGAATTTGCTCTGCATCAGAGCTTAACAGAGTCTCCTAAGAAAGACTGTCCTGCAGTTCACACACATGGATGCAGCTACAGTCTTCTAGTGGAGGCATCACTTCATCAGGATAGACAAGGATACTTTAGCCACCCTGCATCTGGTGTGTAAGAGTCTGAAGGACAGAGACTCTCTAGCTGTGGTCCTGCTGCCACCACAGGAGACAAATGAAGAGGTTCATCATGGAACTGGTCACAGTGGTGAGACAAGGATGCACCTTCACTGTGTGAAGTGACTGCTTCTACACAGAAGCACAAATGCATGCATCTCTGTCTTCAAGGAGGGAGTTTTGTCCAACTCTGCTCTAAACAGCTATTTCACAATGAGGTAGTGAGGCCTGATGTTCTTCATTGCTCTGAAGACAGAAATCCTTTTGAAAAGTGCTGTTACTGTTAATAAATAATAATTAGACATTATGTATTATTAAATCCTTCTTTAGAATATTTCACAAGCACTCAGAAAGGGACAAAGGCACACAAATGTTATTAATCAATTTAGTTTCAGTAGCACAAGGAGGAATTTAACTCAAGTAGAGATATCTATCTATCTATCTATCTATCTATCTATCTATCTATCTATCTATCTATCTATCTATCTATCTCTAAGGGTGTATGTATTTGTCAGATCAAAGATGTCCTTAAAATATTCAGCAAAGAATGCTATTTCTGTTATTTGACTAAATTACTGATAATTATACAGATGTAAATATAATCGTGTTTCTGTGTGACTATTGTATATTGAGAATTTGTTGTTGCACAATTTTCATTCTTCACTGGGATTTGTATGTGTGGCAACGAATAAGAATATTTGATGATTCGTGATTGATAATGGGATATTTAACAATTTTGTCTCTTCATCACCATTCTAATGAACATCTGCCAAAATGCCTTATTTTTAAATACTATTCTGGGACTGTGTGATGAAATCTGCCTTTTTCCTGGTATTAATCTCAAACACAGGACATGCAGTGTGGCAGGAACAGAATATTTGTGTGTCATAAATCCATCATGGCACAGTGGAATTCATCAATAGATGCTCTTGATTTTATAGATAATTTTTCTTGGTGTATTTGAGATTTGTTCCGCTACTGTGATGTTACAAATTCTTGATACAACTAAAGGTTGCCATAGGCTTTTGCCCAAGTCAAGTGGGAGTGAGGTCAGTGTTGGGTGGGAGTGTTGATCTTCTGGAGGGTAGGAAGCCTCTGCAGAGAGGTCTGGAGAGGCTGGGTCAATGGGCCAAGACCAATGGTATGAGGTTGAACAAGGCCAGTGCCACGTTTTGTACCTTGGTCACAACAGCCCCAGACAGTGCTACAGGCTAGGGGCAGAGTGACTGGAAAGCTGTCCCATGGAAACCGACCCAGGGGTGCTGGTTGACAGCGGCTGAACATGAGCCAGCAGTGCCCAGGTGGCCAAGAAGGTCAGTGGCAGCCTGGCCTGTATCAGGGATGGAGTGGCCAGCAGAGCTACGGAAGTGATTCTCCCTCTGTAATGGGTACTGATGAGGTCAAGTGAGGGGAGGTTTAGTTTGGGCATTAGGAAGAATTTCGTCATGGAAAGGCTGATTACAGATTGAAGTGGGCTATGCAGGTAAGTGGTTCGGTCACTGTCCTGGAGGCATTTAAGGAAAGACAGGATGTGGCACTTAGGGTCATGTTCAGTCCTTGGCTGGACTCAATGATCTTGGAGATCTTTTTCAACTCAATTGGTTCTGTGATTAGGACAGTCTCAGTAACATGTCTTAGCCAGCAATCCACTCAATTTACTTACTGCTTATTGCACGTTTGTAGCCCAACACAGTCTGCTCCTTTTTAAGAGGACTTGTCTGAAGATATATACATATATTCATATATGCGAATTATGAATTACCATTATTGTCATTACCTCTATTGTTCTGAAAGCAAAGGTGTTAATCCTGAGAAAGTAACATCCTGTAGAAGTGGCTTTGTACAACTTCTGCAGCTCCTTAGTTTCTCTTCAAGTTGAGAGAGAATTGTGACACAAAGTAGGAAAATGATCATTGCCATATTTGTAATGCAAGAAATACTTAGGGATTTGTAATATTTAAGAGGATATCTACCTGTAAGAATCATATTTTTAAGTCATCCAAAGTGAATCTAGTTTGTTCTATTTATTATACAGCTGAATATTTAGCCTGTGGACAGATGTTCAATTTGCAGACAGCTGTGTTAGTTTAAGATGTTACTATCCCCAGCTGTTTGCAGCCAGAATGTAACTGAAGGCCCTTGCCCATGCAGCTCTGCATGGCTTTACTTGGATTTCTGAGACTAGCTAGGGCAAGGTCATTTGGGCTAGTTCAAACCATCTGCAGTAGCCATTGCTGCTAGGAAGTGCTGAAGGCCACGAGCTATCACTCCTACAGTGCCTCTATTGTAGTGGAGAATCATTTTCACAGCGGGGAGCCCTGAGCCTTCTGGGACCATCTTTGCTGGGCAGACCAAGTCTTTCACAGAAAGGCATCTGTCCTGAGTCTCCTACACATAATCAGTTACATATAGATCATGAGTAATCATCTCCTTCGTGGATCTTCAGGGGGATGAAGTCTTTGATATGTAGGAAGCAATTCAGTTACCTAAGAAAAGATATTTCTGATATACATACACCTATAAATATCTAATGCCATTTCACCTCTTTTTTTTTTTTTTTTTTTTTTTTTTTTNTTTTTTTTTTTTTTTCAGTATGTATGTCTTTGATATCTCAGGGTTAAGCTGGCAGCAGACACCTATTTTTAGTAACCAGATTTTTCCCCCTCGGTTTGGAATAGCTCTCACTGACCAAGGGTATTTGTTTTGAAGAGCTACTAAAAAATTTTATACAGTCTGAATCCAGTGACCTAAAAATTCAAGGATTACTTTAGTGATGTTTAAATAATTTTAAATTTGGAATTCTTTGTGAGGAAGATCCTTAAAAGAGATTGTTATATAAATAATGTCTCTATAGACATAATAAAATATTGCATTAGCCAGACCTTTTCCTAGAGGAAGTAAAAACAGTCTTTCTTGGTTAGAGTCCTGGAGATCTGTTTCTCATAATGTGATATTTAGACTCATAATGTGATATTATGAAATGTCAATATTAATGCTTGTATCATTCTAATTTTACAGATAAAAAGAAAAAAAAACACACCACAAAACTTGATTTTTTTTCCTCTTTATCTCATACATGACTGAGAAAGTTATGTGCCCGATAGCAGTATAATACAGAAGTGCATAGTCCCAACAGAAGATTCTTGAGATTGTCATATAAAAGCAAATGGCCCCTAAATTACTGGTCTACACTGCTCAGATGTGGGATTGGGTCTGTTCTTTTGTTGCAAAACTCTTTGCTTCTGGACAAGGCGCTTGTTATCATTACTCTCTGGTTCGGACCTGTAATGGTGGAATCCTTCATTTGCACTGGAGTTTGCATCAAAAAGTTGATGAAAGAAGAGGTGTAGATATCACATATTTGCTGGCCACTGTGTTCTCTACACAAGTTTTCTCTACCTGAATGTATTTCAGAAAGCTGAGAGATAGTCTTTACAATTTCAAGCAAACAACTGAGTTTTAACTAAGTGATTCCACATGCTGGTTGAGAATGACTCTATATTTGCCCTTCAGTGCTCTAAACCTACAAATCATGTTGACCTTTTCTTTCTGTTTTTGACCTATCATTTTAAATTCAATGTATCTATTTTAGCTGCAATTTGAAACAAATTGTCCCAGTCTGATGAAGACTACTTGCTTTCAGTGCCAGAAAAGGGCATATGTCACAAGAAACAATCTGCACACATACTTCACTGTTGCTTATTTGACAGACGACCCTGATGTGGATCTCCACTGGGGGTTGAGGCTGCTTATGTCCATGTTTGGTTCAGGTTGTCTTGTTACTATTTCCTTCAACTAGGGCAAAGAGACAAAGTTCCTCTAATTTTTGTCTCAATGCTTCTCAGCATCTCCCAGAAAGAACAACTTTGTTTTTAAAGGGAGGAATCCGAGACCAGAACTTCCATTTGCTGTGCATTCATTTTTAGGGTTCAACAAACACCCAGTATCCGGATATCTCAGCCTGTACTAAAATGGAATGTGACTCATGAGGTGCAAGGAGACTAAGGAAGATACTGTATATTCCCATTACTAGAAAAAAAAAAAAAGGTTTGTATTAATATGCATACAATCTTTGGATCCCATGTGTTTCTCACTTCAAGGCATAATCATGAAATAATATTATAATAAATGATAATTATATAGTCCAGTACAGAGAAGTGAACCAATTCTTTAAGACACATGTTCCACTGTCCCTTCTGCTTTAGGGGTCGTGGGACATTGAGAGACTGAAAAATTGAGTTCAACAGAACCATGGAGGATGAGTGAGGATGGCTATGTTGCTACGAGGTCACAAATTATGGCTGTGGACAAAGAAGAATATAATTCAGTTTTCACTATAAAGCCACTGAACATACTTCTTATAAAAGGTTCTATGTATTCTCCTTCCTTTCTCCTGTCCCTCTCTGCTCCCTGCCTACAGACTGTCAACACTCATGAGTAAGTAAAACAATACTTCTGAGTACTTTGATGCAAATTAATAACACTATGACTTAAATTTCAATTTACTCACTTAAGAGCTAAGACATTTTTATTTTGAAGGCATGAGCAATGCAAATAATAGAGAAACACATCTCTCAATTAATTGTTTCATGTCACAAATGTTTTATTTTTTTGCCAATGGCACCTATAAACTAAAGACGTACATACATATACATATATATATTCATATATGTGTATCTCACCTATGAGCAGGGCAGCCTGGTTAATGATGCTATTTTATCCCAATCATACTGAGTTCAAGTCTTATGAGGGAAAAATATCCTTTCCGTATGCTAAGATGGTTTAAAACAAAACTTTCCCAGTTGCTAGATGTTCAAGAATCTTGAGTTACATGGTATTTTTGTTCATTTTTAAGTAAACCCACATTTCCCACAATATTTTAGGATGCTTTTTCTATGATACTGTGTGTATGGTATTTCATACTGGGATGACAACATTAGGAACACATTCAGTGGCTGCTTAAAATTTTATCCAGGCAACAGCTCAAAATTATGCATTTCACACTTTTGAAAAGGAGTTACAAAGTCAGAGTGGGCTTCTTAGAGACCCACTGAGTGGACTAAAATACCTTTTGACCCTTAAAGCAAGAATATGTGGCTCTTTCTTAATGCTTTGTATATATTGTTGCTAAGTTTTTATTATAGAAGTAGAAAACAATATTATTTTCTTTGCTTATTAGTGTTTACTCTGTTTCCATTTTGTTGCATACTTGTGCCATGATTCAACCCCTAGAAATAGACATATTCTTCTGGGCTTCTAATGTTCTAACATCTTGGCTCTCACAGCAAACAAATTTCTTTAGTACCAAGTTGCTCTACCTACAAAAATAATTTCTGAAGGTTTTGTGATTTGGAGTTGCATTAATCTGAATGATAGGCTCTCCTCAGCCTGCTTAGCATTATACCTCATTCAATAGACAGTTTAATGGATGATCCACAGCAGTACATTACATTTTTGAGCTCTGGGAATTACTCCGCACAGCTCAAGATTTGGGACTGGATTTGGTGGCTGAAATCCAAAAGCTTTTTCCTTTTTTTAAGTACCAAACATTGCCTCTTGCCAAGTGGGATCATTTTCCCATCTGTTGAAGGGTTTTCAGCCCTTGGTAACAATATTCAGTTTTTCTGGCTCCTTTATGCTCACACTAGTATAAAATAGAAGTAACAGAATTTAGCAGTAATGTCAGTAAGCTGAAGTTAAAGGCATCAGGGAATCAGACCTATAGGTGTGAAGGACCAAAAGAAGGCCTGTCTGCATCTGGAGGGGCTTAATATAACCTCCATCATTTCCACCTACTTTTAATAGATGATATCCCATTTAAAAATGGTTGAGAACTCTTCTCCTGTGATGCTGTCTTTACTAACATACCAGCTGCCTTTGGAAAGCTGAGGGAAGCATAAGCTGTGACAGAAGCCCTTGAGAGCAGAGTTTATGTCCCATCCCTGAGGACTCCCGAGTGTAAACCCCTAGTTTTCAGAGTGGAGTGTGCCAGGGACACAGCACGGTATCCCCCTTCAATATTGCCCAAGTACTGCAGCTTGATAGGCCCTGACCTTCACAGAGTGACAGTGTGAGTGAAAGGAGAGCAGGCTGTGATGGGATGGGCTGGTGACAGCCGAGCTCAGCCAGGCACAGCTGGCTGCCCCAGAGCTGCATTGGCCTAGGGGGACACCAGGTGCACCAAGCTGACCTGCTGGGACTTGCTCAGCTGCTGAACTGAGTACTGGATTTGCCACAACGCAGTCCTGAGAAGACTGTTTGATCTTGGATCCTTAGTGTTTAAATCTCCACTGTGGTAGAATAAGTATTAAAATGTGTATAAATATGGATACGCCAAATATAATAGATGTGTGTTAGTACATTAAATGTACAGGCTTCCAAAGAAATTACTCCAGCTGTTATTCCCTGATAACTGGAAAACATATTTTAAAAAATCATTTTGTGTGGCTATTTTTGTCACAACACATTTCAGAACAGCTGTCATAACACTTGGAATTTACTTCCACAAATATATTCCAAAAAGTCCCCTTTATGTGGCAGCAAAAGACTCAAAAGCAGAGACTACAGTGCACAGAGCAATATTCCAAATGCACAGGATTAAAAAAAAAAAAAAAAGTCTGGTTATTATTTGGTTAATCAGAAGTGTTCTGGAAAGTACCAAAAATTGCATGTAGCTGTTTCAAAAAACACGGGGCTATTTTGAACATTTCCACTGGGTCAAAGCAAAAATAACTATACATCCTTTTTAGGTGATTATATTCAGAAGACTGGTCTTGCTAGAGTGACTTAACACATCCATTACTGCAATTATGATTTAGTGATAATTACTCTGTAGAATTCCAATGTTCTATTACCACAAGAAAGGGCCCATGGAGAAAAACAGCACCCAGCATCTCCAGGGCCTTTGAATGACTGCTTGTGATTTTATAATTTCCAGACTCATTACACTTAGTTTGGGAGAGTTTATACATGCTTTGTGTAGGTTAAGAGCCCTCTCTTTGCTGATTTAAATGAAGCATTGTCATTGACTTATCAGATCCAATATGTCTAATTAACAGGGAAAACAAATTTGACCCTACACTGGTTAAGACAGGTGACTTCCTTACACAAGTTCTAAACACTTATAGGCATTAACGCAAAGCTTAAAAGTAATTTGTGCTTTATGAAAATCTATTTAAGATTCCCTTCAAATAGAATAAATCAAAACAACCTCTATGCAATTAATGACTTCAGAGTCAGCATATCAACTCTCTGTGATTGGTATGTGACCAAATCCATACTTTGAGGATGTAGCCATCAATGCTCCAGAGACCACAACCAGTACAGTACTTGAAAGAGGCCTGTTTTAGGACTGAGAAGGCACAAATATCAGTTATCAAAACCTTCCTTCTTTTCATGTTTTGATTTCTCTGTGTGATCGTCAAGGCATGACAAACATTACATTTTTCCTTACACACAGCTAAAGACATTAATATTGTAGGGATATGTTACTTCTCTAAGATGTCTTCTGGCAGTGACATTAGCCAGCTTTTGAACAAAGCAAAGGCACAAAATGGATCACATAAATATCTGTAATTGCTTTCACAAGTCCACAAATCAGCCAAGTACTTGATTTTTCACTTTCTTTGTTTTTCCACAATGAGCTAGGACCTAGCTGAATACCTTCACTTTCCATCCTGTGGCTCGGGAAAGGAGTTGTGGGGAGGAGGACACACATGTCAGTCTAGCTGACCTAACCTGTGGTCTGGTTTTGCCTACACTTTAAATGACAAGGACTGGAAGTAACAGCTATTTCCCAGCTCTTGCAGGCACAGATACTAGTTCACAAGGCAAGAACTACACAGGATGAAGAGGAAGGACTCCTTCTAACGTGACAGATGGGGTAGATGTATGCCCCAACATTAAAAAAGGAGAAGGGTTGAAAGAGAAACAGAGCTACTGCTTTCAGTGATAGTCACCGAAAATCTGAGTGTTTTCATCATGCCCTCATTTTCACCTCAAGGGAGGATCTGTTTTGCTATCTTTATAAATTTGGCCACCCCAAGGGGGGATGTTGATGTTCTCATTGTGTTAAAAGTCAGCCTTGTCTGCACTGATAGAGAGATCTATGACAGCTCTGCAATAGACCTTGATTTCCAAAAAAATATTGAGCTACAACACTTAAAGGGCCCTCAGGTTATCCAAAAATAACTAATAATTTTTTTTTCAGATGTTGATGTGCCTTTGTTCACTGACAGATTTCTGGAGGCAAATGTTACAGAGTAAACTAATGAGCCATTTCTTGCAACACTTTCAGTTTGGGTTCAAACCGGAAAGTACAGATCCAAGTTCTACTGCCTTGGGGATATTTTTCAATGTGAGGTTTGGATCTAGCCCACTATAAAGAGCCACTATACATGCAAAATTTTGAGATTGCTGTAGGTTTGGACTCTATCCACTGCTAAAGTTCAAAAGGTTTTGTCTGAGTATTTTGACGTGGGCCTATCTCCATTTTAGTTTTGGAAACAAAAAAGCCCCAAATATACATACGAAAGAAAATCCCCTTGCAAATATGCAGCTTGCTTATCATATGCAGAAACAATTTCAGGACTCTCAGTCCTCCAGGTAGTTACTTATGCACTGACACCCATTGTTTTCAGTGGACTCCATGGGTAAATAATTATGCACCTGGGAACAGCCATGTGCAGGATCAGGCTGTTGTAAAATAATATGCTGATGAAAACTTAAAAGGTAGCTGTAACCCTTGATTGGATTGGTGCAGACTGTTAGCAGAGGCTGTCTGGATGCAGGCTAGTGTCACTCTCATTTTAGGAAGCAATGTAAAAAAATTTACATTTCTTCACCCTTGATTGCCAGGGCATCTCCTGCTCCCCTTTCTAGGAGGAGACAGTTTGCAAGTGCATGTTAGCAAATTCAAATGCTACAAATGAATTTTACAGTCCTCAGTGCTGGTTATTCTCACCTCATGAATCCAGAAGTGTCTATGAATTTGAAGGATTGTTTTGGGGGGATGATCTCATCTCCCAGCTTTACATATTCTCTAGTTTCGTTTTCCTCTGCAAGTCATTCCATGCAGTCAGCTAGCAAGCCAGACTTTCCAGAAAAGGACAAATTGCTATTGCTTTTCTTCCTGTTCCTTTAGATTTGATGCTTGTGTTCATCATCTTGCCGTGAGGCAACAGTTTTTGTCCAGGGGTAGTAGTTATTTCTTATGTTTTTAATATATAATGCACTTTTCTTGTTCTCAAAGAAGAGAACTATTCTATGGATCAAATAAATTTCAACTTTTGGAAATGATACAATGAAAGTTTCAGCTTCAGAAGCACAACTGTAAATGAAGCTTTAATTGCAGCTTTAGATAAAGGGCTGAAAATGTTTAACTAGTAAAAATGCAGTAAATTTGAGAGGTCAGAGCAATAGAGAGCATGTCCATCTTCCACAGGTTATAACACATAAGAGACTGTATGTGATGTGTGACCAAACATGTTCCTATTTTTATTGTAGAGATAATGAAAAGTGATCAGTACTCTTCCCTTTCTTATTAAATCCTTTCTAGCTCAGTGCAAATCTTTAGGGTTTTTTTGGTTTTGCTTTTTTTTTTTGTTTTTTTTTTTTTTTATGAAAGGAGAGATTTTTTTTAATAGTGTGAGTTCTTTCAAACATTTTCTGTGTGAAGCTCAAGAAAAATTTGCAAATGTCAGGAACTAGTTCTGGAAGTTCACAACAATTGATGGATCAATTGTAAAAGACCATAATGAGTGTTACAAAAAAAACTCCTCAGAACTTCCCTATAGCCCAAATTTCATATTCCTGTTCCAAAGCATGAATTTCAGAAAGCTTCTCAACACGTTCATCAGGCCTTATTTCACAGGAACAAAACAACATTTTTCTTCCCAAGAGCTTTTCTTGGAAAGAAACACAGTATTTGTTAGTTTGAAAAAAACCCCAGAAGTGGGTCATAGGACAACAGAAAAAAACCATGGAAAATTACAGCCCCAAATGGTTAAAGATTTACAAGTGTATAGGCAGCTGGCAAGAGGTAGTTTGCCTGGAGTAAGTTAATGCAGTTTCAATAATAGGTGGTATTATTAGCTCAGCCTGTAACTGTAACATCCGTATTCTTACGGGATGTCAAATATGGGATGTTACGGAAATATTTCATTATATAATAAATGGGCTTCTCTGAACTAAATCTCTCAACCTTTTGCCACTGACTCATCAGTTGTTTCTGAAACACTGTGTCTTTGACATCGCTACAGAGACTGCCAAAAGCTGGATCAACCAGCGCCAGCTGGTATTTGTGATACAAATGTATTCCCAAAAGGCATTTGCTTTATTTTAGTTTTCACTATACCCCAGTTATGCACTCGTTCAGGTTGTCTCTTTTGTGCACTTAAGGGCAATGCAGTTCAGAAGGATTTTGAAAAGAAGTGTCTCAAAAGTCAAGATAAATGGTTACATTAAGAAAACATTATCTGGAAATTTTGCTGTGGCTTTTTACCTACATTTAATAGTGATCCAAAAAACCCCCCCAAAAACCAAAAATGCAACCAATCCCAAATAACGTAATAATAATTTTGTCTAATTATAACACACCAAAGATGCACAAACTGTTTTAATGCTGATTTTACAAAAAATAGAGCATACAATTTTATTCTGTGTACTATCATATTATAAAAAGCCTGTCTGATAGTGCTTTCACTCAGTTTAGAACAGTTTGGAAAAGGATAGAAGAAGCAGAAATCATGAGACCTGTAATATTTCCTAGCATCCTAATAACAACTGTCAACATGTAACTGGAACTATCTTAGAGGCCAAATGACTCAGGCACAGAGCTTTAATGACTGCCAGCCAAAAAAGGCAGAATAAATGACACAACATTATGACTGTGCTGGATCAGTAAAGAAGTAACACTTAATTTTACAATCAGTCTTTGGGATTTATTGTCACAGAATGCCAACATTTTACACAGGTTAAAAACCAAAGTAGTTCATTCAGGAAAGAAAAGTCCAGCAAGAGCTACGAAATATGAGAGTAAAAACTCCACCTCAAGAACTCCTTAATGTTATAATGTAAGGAGAACGTTGTGTGAGCTTCTCCTGCTAGCATGCTTCTCCTGCTCTCATACAGGGACAGGAGAGGGGAGGGTGCTGACCTTCCCAGCACTACTGGTTCAAGGTGGTGTATAGCTGTTCCTATGAGCCAAAGAGGCTCAATAGATCATAATTGTGTTAGTGCAAAGAGAAGAGAGAAGGAAATCATTGCATGATTTGTTTCAATAGTGAAATCCTTGGTGTGTTTCTGCTTCTTCTATCCCATTTTCCTAGATTAGATATACCAAGGTCTCTTGACCTTTCTGTGGAGCCAGTCCAAACACTCTAGTGATGGAAAACACTCCATTTACTTCCTTTCAGTTTGTACCTGTATCATCCTATTGCAGTTCCTGGTTCTACTTCTGCTGGTATTTTATTGCTAGCTAGGCTCCTGCAACAGGAGATATATACAGACCACATCAAAGAAGAACAAAATGTTACTTGCAAGTGGGAATGACTACTTTAACAGTAGCAATGACTTTTCTAACATCTGTTGTTTTTCAAAGCATGCTGTGCATTTTTTTACCCTACCTATCTATGAACACAGACTGATTTTTCCTGAAAATTCCTGCGCCACGGCAAAGCCAGCAATGTGCAAAATAACCTCACAGAGGAAAAATAATAGGAGATTCATAAATGGGTCTGCGCTGGTGTTTTTCAGAGGCTGCTCTGAAATGTTGTGCAGCTCATCACCAGGGCTCCTTTTTACCCATTTCTTCCTCATGCTGTTTGCCTGGCTCCCATGCCCACACAGGCCCAATGTACACACTCAGATAAAAGTCGAGGGCACAGCACTGATGAACAACTGCTATTTTCTTTTGCCATTTGATCACAGTTTAGCTACTACTGTATACTGTTTTCTGCCAGTCCTGAACAAAGAAATCCAATCAACAACATTCATTCTGCACATTGCCTAGTTGGCCACGTCTTTGATGAAATAGCTGACCCTGTATTTCTGAGAGAAGTTATTTTCAGTAATAAATATCCCATTTTTCTGGTAGCTTGGGAATTGGAATTGACATGATTTATTTCTTTGGAAACAAGTAATGATTAATAAACAAAGATTTGAAGTTATTATTTAAAATTTCAAATCCACTTTTGCTTCAGTTTTTTCCAAATCTTGGTGACTATTAAGATCTTGGTGTTCAAATGTATTTTACATAGTTTCCTCACACTCCCCAAGTTGTTCTGTTGCATTTTTGTGACTGAGTGTTGCCATTCATTGCTTGAAGTAGGTAACAAGAATTGTGAATTCCTTGAAATAGAAGAACATCCCCAAAGGCTTACTTCAAGTTCTGCTTTGAATTTAAAGCCAAAGTTTAAAATCTGATTATTGCATCTTCTTTTTAAACGTGCTTTTAAGTCTGTTCACATGTGGAAAATATTTTCAGTTAGAAAAACATAGTTAATATATTTATTCCTACAAACTGAATATGTGACACGTGGTACAAGAAACGCTCATACGTATGAAAGCTATCCATATGAGTTTTATTGCTCCTGCTGTTTCTTATGTGAGTCTGCTGCTGATGTGGCTAAACAAAATTTGGCCCATCCATCGGTTAGCAAAAGACAAGGATTTATGAATGCATATAGCTTCCCATAGGCTCATAGAAGACCCTTCCTCTAACCACTGATATTCACTTACAGACCACACTTTACTTTTTTTTTTTTCTATTGTTGTTTTGTTTTGTTGGTTTTTTTCCCCTTTCTGTGTCTTTAATGTCAGTTTGTTGAAGTGTCTGTTACAGTACATGATATTAACTGAAGTCTTATTCCATTTTAGAAACTGCAAACTTCGTTTAATTCCTTGGGGTTATATGGAGCTGTTTCAAATTTATGGCAGTAAAAGGAAGATGAGAATTCTGCCTTCAATGCTCATCCGTTCTGTATAAACTCCCTGAACTTGCAGAAAAGGTCTTAAATGAACACTCAGGTAACTGAATGCTATTGACCCTGTTAAGAAAGATTGTTATCGTTACTTCTGTTATTGTTGTTACTGTCTCATTATTATTTGAGTAAATTGAATGAAACTGAGGAGGACACGTTTGCATGCTCTTTAGGCTACTGACTTCAGAAAACCTGGTAAGAGGATTAAGGCAGAGTAAGCAAGTGGAGCGCTAGGACTAGCGCTAGGGAGAGTTCAAGGTCAGGTCTCTTTTGATGAGTTCATCTTGGTTCCTTCAGTCATCCTCACTGTGGGTGGTAACTGTCTGTGTTCCCCAAACTGTTTACAGTTGAAGTCATCTTAAGACAGGTGGATTTACTTTGAGTCCTGCCAAATTCATATTTATTTTCCTGGAATTCCACCATAGTCCAAATTATCCTGCTGTTACCTTATGAAGAGTGATAATTGCCAGAAACCTCCCCTTCTAGTATCTCTGTTGGAGATTTCCTACATTTAAAAGGTGTTACATATTGACTCATGGATTATTGACTTAAAAAACCCAAAACCTACAACCACAAACCGAAAACAAACAAGCTCAAAAAAAACCCCCAAAAAACTACAAATCTCTGGCAAACGCCAAAAGTTTTGACTTTTCTGTATAGGGTAGTTCTCCTGTGGGGAATCAAATCTCAAACAAGATGATCAGTTGTTATCCAGTAATGACTGTAATCTGCCTCGCAGTGACAGCTCTAGCTGTATTAGGTGAGACTTCCCAAACTGGGAAGAATGTGTCTCTACAGGACACTTAAAGCATGCCCACGATTTTTTGGTACTGATGAACTACCTGCTAAAGATCTCTTA
Source organism: Phainopepla nitens (assembly GCA_013400175.1). NCBI lineage: Eukaryota > Metazoa > Chordata > Aves > Passeriformes > Bombycillidae > Phainopepla > Phainopepla nitens. The sequence continues at coordinate 1,224,936 of VXBQ01007921.1, read as the reverse complement.
ATTGTTTTAATTACATACAGAAGATATGATCATTTCTTCAACTGCAGTTTCTACCATCTCTCCAGCCTGTCCGTGGTGTCCTGTCAGCCCGCTGTTCTTACCTCTGTGGGAGAAGCCCTGGGCCCGGGCAATTACTGCCAAAGTGCACTGGGAGAGCACACAGGCACAAACTTCATACCCAACTATACCACATCTATAACCACAGGGTAAACTTGAATTCAATCCTTCTGTCACATTTATAACTTGAATTTCAAAGCCCTTGCCACATTAGAAAGAAAGTGCTTATTACAGGATTTCTGGTAGTTTTTTAGGGCTGCATTATGGCTTCTCTGATGGGTTTTATGTAGACAAAAGAAATGATGAGCAGCTCTGCAAGGGACTGTTTTGATACAGTTGGGAATTTTAGCTTTGTATTAAAATTTGGAGATGGCTCCTACACATTCTTCTCACTGCCTAGAAGTTAGGCAAGGAAGACAAAGGCAGTTAAGCTTTAGAGAAGAATAAAGACAATAAAGAAACCCAGGCAGAGATTAGAAAATAACAGAAACACCATTTGAGAGAAAATGAAAACAGTTGGTACATGACTTGAAGGCATTTCAGCTTTTCAACTGGTTGCACATGTAGACAGCTTTGACACAAATATTTGCTTGCTTAGATTTATAACAAAATGTACCCAAAAGGGTGACAGGCATTACTGTAGACTCGGGGACTGAGGTAACCCAGCCAAAATAGCAGAAATATAAGGCATTCTGGGAGCACATGAGGAACACATGTGCACTGCTGTGCTTACCCACTCTCCCATCTACACAGAAACACACTCACACATAATTCAAGTGTATGTGCCCTGGTATCTTTCCCAAGAACCTCACACTTTAAATGACGTATATACACCTAAATGTATGTATGAATATGCATGTAGGTAGTTATGTATTTACTGTACTGTATGTTCACAAGTTCTTTGTCTGGCATTGGTATATGTCCCATAATGTATCCCTCTTGGACTTGGAACGCTTCTTGTTGTGTGGCAGGGACAGCAGTGGCCACCAGCATTCAGCCACAGCTGCATGTGGTGTTCCTCTTTCACCAAAGGGTACCCAAGGGAGAGCAACGCTGCCATGCTTTTCTGTCTTCAAGCATGAAAAATCCTCCCACTTTCTGCTAGGGCTGGTGCCAGCCACCTGCCATCATCTGGGAAATTGAGAATGGCATATATAATTCAATGAAATTTAAAATAATTCAAACCCCTAAACCCCGCAGGATGGAAAGTGACTTTATACGCGGGATGTGTGCGTGCTCTACGGCTGGCACCCTTCAAGTGCCGGGGTGTCTGCAGGACGAGGAGCGCTCGGAAGAGCTGGCGCTGGGTTGGAGCAGGGCCAGGCACCCAGAGCCACTGCCGCGGCGTGGGGGAGTGTTTGTGTCTGGGGCTTGGCACGGCCCCACGGCGAGGGCTGTGCCAGACACAAAGCACAGCTCCAGGTTCAGCTTCCCCAACCACCGAGCTTGCTAAATCTGGAGTTTTGTTTCAGGGCTGCCTCTCGTAATGACGGGAAGATTATCTACTGTGGCTTATGCATGTTTTTCTATGACACAAACCAGGATTTTTGTAATTCTGTAGATTGTTTCTGTTTCTCTTCTTCTTCTGGTCTTTTGGCTTCCCTTGTTTGTTTGTTTTTCTTTAGTTTTTTTTTTGTGTGTGTGTATCACTCCCTTTTTCCTTTTGTGCTTTTTCATTTTCTCTTTTCTTCCTTTGCCTTGCTACTGTAAGGGTTGAAATGAGTGAGACTCCTAATACTTACACCCTAAATTTGAGGTCACTTAGTAAAATATTTACTGGGCCTCAGGTTCTGGTGTGTTAAAAAACTTCCCTATCATGAGAAGGACTTAAAGCACAAATGTCAGTATGATGTTTATTAAACTTCCTTTTGAAAAATTTAAGATCAATGTAAACATTAGTCACTTACAGCCTTAAGTTTGGCTGGCAATTATTTCATGAAAAGTTACCTCAAAAAAAAGTTGGCTTGATTTCATCTCACCTTGCTTAAACCATCTACTGTGGAGATGTTTACCCCAAGCTTGTCTCCACAGCCTCCTTTTATGGCTAATGCAGTGAAATAAGCACATTCTTCTTGAGATTTATTAGGCTGATTTCAGACTAAGATATTGCACCCTAGAAGATCTTGACTATTGCATGACTCGCTTCAAGATGATTTTTGCTCCCAAATATTATAGCTGCACCAAACAGAAACTGAAGGACATCAGTAGTTCAAAACCCAGCCCTTAAAAATGGACTATTCTATTTTATGGATAATTCTATACTTAAAATAGAATTCAAAAATCTGCATTGATCTGATTATCCTCAGGTAGTTTGATTATTTAATGCTTGCTGACAATAAATTCTAAATTGTCTCTTTGGGTTCCAACACCAGCTACAGAAAGATATCATCTTTCTCTTAACTCTTTCTTGCACTAAAGAAATATATTTGGGTTCATTATGCTCACTGGAAAAAACTCCAACCAATCAAGCATTAGTTTCCTGTCATTTAGATTCACTTTATTATTAGAAATCTTATTTGAATAATTGTTTGCAGTAATTTATATTTGTAGATGTTTGTCTAGTTAACTTTTAAGTCTTAGTAGAACAAACTCCGAAAATCTCTCACTGAAAACAAAGTAGGTTATATCAGGAGGTGTGATCATCAATAGCAGTTTCTAACCAACAGATGTCAGGAACCATTCATTTTCTTTTTTGCTTGACATTCTTACTGCTGTTTTCCAAAAATTTTTTGAATGACATTTTTGTATAAATAAAATCCGTACTTTTTTGTCAAGTTTATGAATCCACCTCCTAAGGAAGACATGAAAATCAGCTAAATAACTCCCTAAAGAAAATGAGATTTAAACTCAAATGGTCCAACATATATAAATATGCACAAGAAAACCTCAGCTCAGGATTGGAGCTGAGAACCTTTTGGCTCCTATGATAGACTAAAACCTTTAAACTTTCTTCAAACCTTAAAAAAATTCTGACTTTTCCCAAGCACGTCACAAATGGTCTCTGCTGTGGTCCTGTGTTTGGCCACAGAGAACTCGTGGTGCCTGCTGTTGGGCAGTGTCAGTCAAGCTCCAACAGCGGGGTGAGAACGTGCTGTCACGCGGCGGTCACTCCAGCGTCACTCCGGAATGAGAAAGCGCTGTCACTCTGGGGGGAGCCCCCAGCCCGCTGTGGCTGACAGCTCTGGTGATGGCCATGGCTGCGGGGTGGGATGCAGGCAAGGAGAGCTTTTGACTCGTGGTCTCTGAGATGGAAATTTAATGTCCTTCAGTGGCACCCCTATGTGAGATGCTAAAGATGCCCTGATTATTAGAGCTGGTTGAAAATTTTCCAGTGGAACGCTTCTCTGTTGGAAAATGCTGATTTTACAGAATTGAAACATTTCACAGGAACATGTTGATTCCATTGAAAGTTTCAATGGAAAGCAGGCAGGCAGGCTGTCCAGGAAGCCTGTGCTTCTGGTTGCATGCCAGCTTAGGCTTCCCTGGCTCCCTGCTCCCCAGGCAGCTGCTCCTTCAGCTTCCTGACACCCTGACCAGGCCTCTGCCTCAGCAGCGGGATGGCTGGGAGGAGGGAAACGTAAAGTGGGGGGCACTGGTCCCCTCACAATCACTTCTTTCCACAAATGGGAAAGTCTGTTCTCTAGACTGATCCACCGGTAAGGTGATCCTGACAGCATTTGCTTTCTTTTTGCTTGCACATCACATACTTACAAATATGGTCATAGGTAGAAAGAATTCACTGTGTTCACTCTGAAGTAATGACGCAGCTGTTAGTGCCTGAAGCATTTATTCCCTATGATAAGCACCAAAAAAAGGACATATTCACTGTGCAGACTGTCATGATGGTGAAAACAATTCACGTTTTATCTCAGGACATACACAGAGTTGTCCCAGTAGAAACCCACCAAACAAAAGAGGTATCTGTCAAAATGTGTATATATGTGTGTGTGTGTGTGTGTGTGTGTGTGTGCATATGTGTATATATATGTGTATGTGCATATATATATATTCACACACTTTACTTATTTATTTATTTATTATATATTTATTTTCAGATTTGCTCAGGTGAGCATAACGAAGCTCATTTTTTCTCATCCAGCGTAGAAACCAGATTTAGGGGGAAAAGAAGAAGTGTTTGATTAGAAATGTCTTTTATACATTTTAATAGACATCGTAGGAATTTCTAAGCCCAGCTAAAAGAATCTTCCATACATTTTGGTTAATATGCCTGCTGACTTGAGCTTTGTCTTAATGGTCAGACCTTGAGCTTAGAATTCTGGCTTGGGCCATGTGTGGTATGACAGGCACCTGTAGGAATCAGTTGTCTCATCACTGCTCTCATAGACAGTGTATGAACATTGGCATGTGCAAGCTAATTGTCTCATCACTTTAGTTAGTTAGTAAAACTACTAACATGGAACTAATTGTTTCTGAAGTATTTTGGGTCATTTGGATTAAACAAACAAACAAATATATCCCAAATGTATGTTCTGCATGTTGCCACCTGTGGAGAAATATAGAAGCTATGAGTTTTCACGTCCACATGCCTACAAGTTCTGACTTGTATTGAGGTGTCACACTGCTGATAATTTCTGTGCTATTTCCTCAAATTTGGTAGGTGGCACATTTACAGTACATCCAATCAGTGAATCAATAAATAATGAAGCCTGTATATTAAGAAAAGTTTAACAAATAAGTGCTCATAATGAAAGTCAGTGTTGTGGGCTTTTTCTCCATAGTTTCGCTGGCAGTCATGCTTTTGATCTGGGAGCTGTTAGGAGCTGTTGCACCACAGATGAAAGGAGTTAGAAAATTCCATATCATAATGCAGTTAGATCAGTAATTCATGGAGCAGGTAATTCACAATGACTTGCTGGTCCTTTGATTGCACACGGTTTATGACTATTAGCAGTTTCCCCTTTCAAATTTGTATGCTTCCATACTTCCTTTCTGACCTCTTTTTCATCATTTATAGTCCAATTTGGTAGTGAAAAAACATAACTGGTGCTCAAGTGCATGGCTGTCATTCAAACCTCAATGCGTTAGTGAGCAGTTTGACATTTGTGACTATGAAAAAAAACATTAAGCAGGTGTACAAAACACTAACCAGGTCCCTGGAACAATGCTTTATGGGATTCACAACTTGCCTCTAGGCTATAAACCTGATTCAGCCTTAGTTTTCAAGGTAGATTTAATCTTGATATTTACACTCCAAATGTATCCTACATTAGAACATGATTGCAACACGAACAATAGAAACACATTTCAAATGGAAGGTCTCAGGAAGAGACGTGTTACTGCAGGAGATTTGCAATGATGTGCTCTTTGGGGTTTGTCAATTATCTGTCCTCAGTTTGTAAAATCAAGGCCTGCATCTTCAGCCTCAGTAAACTGGTTTGCTCAGAAGGGTCCTGGCTCTAACAATTTCTTGCTACTCTTCCAAGGGAGTAAGGTTCAAATTAAAACAAACACAAAAAAATGCTATTTAATCACCTTTAACATAGTCATCTGCTGTACAGGTGTGCACATATCACATTTTATTTCAGTTGTACTTACCAGGTTTCTGGGAACTGCTGTTGTGGCTTTACAAAGTAGAGAGATTTCTCCAAGTTGGATGAATAACATCAGGTAAACACGTTAAAAGAAGTTACTGTTTTGTCTCTAAAGGACTAATGTAATGTTGAAGTTGCTAAAAAAGGGCCCCAGAAAGAACATTGTAAACATTAGAGTAGTCAAGTAGGAATAAGAACTGTGAGTCTGAGAACTAAACAGTTCTTTAGGATGCTAAATTAAAATAATATTTTAATATACATGAATACAAAGATTATGCCAAAGTTCTTTCATGGAATCCCTCCTAGCTTCCAGTAGGCAGTAGGTTAGGGACTTTCTTCACCAGAGGGCATCCAGATTACAGTGCTTAATAGCCATTGACAGACATATCCTTCATGAATTAGTCTAATCTCCCTTTGAACCCTGTTATACTTTCAGCTTCAGCAGCATCCTCTGGGTAAGGAGTTTCATGATTTAGTTGTACATTGTAATAAAAAGTGCTTCCTCTTGTTTGCCTGAAAATTGCTGCTCAAAGTTGTGAGGGGGAGCACTTGCCTACTGTATCTGCTCTCTTTTGTTTAGAAGACAAAGCTGGTTAGTCTGTTCAAAGTCTTATCCTTTTGTTTCTTATAAAAAATCTATAGCTAACAGAAAGTAGAGAATGACATTTTGAGACTGCTTCAGTATAAGTGTATATATACCAAATAGCACAATATAGAGGTAACTCAATTGCAAACACTTTATCTTGATATTGTTCCTGGGGTTGGTATGACACTTGTGAATTTTGAAAGCAGGAGTAACATAGGAAAGCTCTGATAAATGTTTTCAACACCTGCACACACATATGGTTGTACATTATCTGACTGTTTCTAAAGTGATGTGTGCTCATGCCCTTTGTGTCGCATATTTTTTTTCAGAAATGTAGAAAGATTCTGTGGGCAAAATGTGGCAAATTCATGGAGAGTGTGGAAAAGACCACACAGAAGAACTGTTTGAAAAGTCAGCACTGGCAGCAGCTTGTGAGCAATAACAGCAAAAAGAAAGTGGACATTTGCCTCCTTCTCACCTTCTCTTTTGCTTTGGACTGGGTTGCCAGGTGGTGCCCATGCCCTGTTTGAAATGGCTGACACAAGGACAGTCCCACACCAGCAACTGGAAATGTAGGATGGCTTACATATTTTGCTGCTTGTGTCATGCTATGAATTTAGTTTTGCCTTTTTTGCTTCTTGGAAAAGATGACAAAAGTTTTGTTCAACTTTGTGAGGGAAAAAAGTATGTTATTTTAGGACTATGGTATATTTTTTAGTTCCAGAGGAAGGCTTCCCTGGGTTTGCCGTTCTCTCCCTCTATGAATAAAAAAAATGCCAACAACCTAAGAAGAAAGAAAAAGAAATATACAAGAAAATATATTAAAATTAAAATTGAAAAAATTAAAAAAAATAAATATTTAAATATTTAAATAGAATAAGTTTAAAATTAAACATGAGGCTTTGCTGAAACATGGCATTTTGATATTTTCTTGGATAAATTATACACAGAGTAGATTATTTTCCTAACACACTTTTTTGAAATGTAAATTATTTAGTCAGAATAATTTTAATAAATAATTTTCTCCTTCTCAATCTGTGTATTTTTTCCTGCTCCCTTTTGTAGTTTATTCATTCCTTTTTCTCTAAGTACCACTCATTTTTGCCCACAGGTCTACAAAAAAACTCAAACTTGACTCTCAGTCTTTCCATGTCAAAGCCTTGTTGAACAAGCTGGATGAAGATCAGTAGGTGCAAACAAGCAAGCCCAAACCAAGCCCAACTTTTTTTTTAACGTGAGAGGAAAATAAACCCCACATGTGATTTATTCTTTTTTCTTTTTTTTTTTTTTTTGGTCTCCTTACTTGATTTCCTGTTTTAGAGGGCATAAGCCCACTGACTGTTATTGCTAGAAGACCTTCAAAGCAAACAGTATGTAAATACATTTCCTAGCATAGCAAGGCCCTAGTCCTTACTAACCTTTGAGGCAATTCTGCAGAAAAGGATGAATAATTTTAGAGAGACCTTGGTGCTTTAGGCCTTGCTCTACATTAAATCAATTTTGGGGCCTGAGGATGGTGGGCCATAACTGAAATAAGTGAGCAATGAGCTGCACAAATGGTTTGGGGATCCTGTTCTGTCCAAACGAACACTTCTAGGCAGTGAAATGTCAGATAAATTCCAACTATCCAAAGGGTCATAGGTTCCTGAAAAAGTGCGGTTAAAATTTGTCTCTGGGTAAGAGAGGGGTCATCTTCAGGATGTAAATGAGTGACATTCTATTGAGCCTACTTACTGTTTATGTTATTATATTGGATATTTTCTTGGTTGTCTTCTAATAGAAAGTAAAGTTGAGGTTTTCAATGAACTATAATTCAATGAATTAAAATCAAATTATTATAGCCTCACTGACAGAAAAAGAAGTAAAAAAATGAAGCAAAAACTTAAATATTCTTATTTTTTCCTGCTAGTTTATACTCCAGCTTTAGATGGTTTTGCCTATTTGATGATGACTGTATTGACAAATGTCTTCTAATCTGAATCTACCATTTTAGATGTGAGAAAGAACAGAGTCTTCTCAAAAAAACCTCCAAAAAACTTAAACATGCGAGCTGATGCTATTAGGCGTTTATCTTACAAAGCTTTTGAGGCATTTTTAAGATTTCAGCTTAAAAACAACCCATAGTGCTTCAGAAAAATAGCTGATTTGAGGTTGTAGGATGGAGACTACTAAGACTGTTATAAAATGGGAGTTGAAACAAAAGGTAAACAGTGTCTTTTTTCCTAGGTACAGGAAAGATTTCCTTGGTTTACCAAAGCTGCTCTTGGAAACTGTTGAAAAAAAATGCCATGCACCTCAGCAAGCCTAAAGAAAACAATTTCATAAACATAGATTTATTTTTTTGTTGTTGTTGCTTTGCAGGCTAAAAATCCCCAGAAGAATTAATCTTCTGTTCAGAATATTTGGCTGTTTCTTGCAGGTGTTTGGCTTTGAAAATGTTTGGGCAGAACACCAATAATTTGGTTTATAGATTACAGTGTTGCCCAGTTTCCTGCATGTTATTGCGATGTGGAACAATACCATTAAACCACCCCACATCTGCTATGAACCTTTTCTGGGTTTTTTGGGGGGTTTTTGCCTTTTTAGACTGTGTGTCTCTTCACAAAACATTTAAATGTGTCTTGGTCAGTTACCTCAGCTGTTTACCCAAGTTGTTACAGGACATCTCTTTCAAGATAGCTTACAGGCACATCACATTTCACCTTCCTGAAGGGGAAGAGGGCAGGAAACTTAACTTCAAAGGTCAGCATTGCCAAGGTGTTCTGGTTTCCATAAAGATGCCAGACAGTGACTTCATATCTACTCTGTGTTCCTATGCTTTATGGTTAGAACTTCATTGCATGATGGAAATGTTGCAGGAGAATGACTGATCTTGACTTTCACAAGTGCTGTACTGGGCAAAAGTAACAAATGGTGTCATTGCTGAAGCCTGTGAAACAATATTTGTAGTCATGGTTGTAGCTGGAGCCAATGACAGAGGCACTGAACCAGAACCTACATAGAACCCAAACCTTGCCAAGGTCACGTGTTATTTTATTTATTTGTTTTAACTTGACTAAGTAGGGTTTTGATCATTTAACCACGGCCCCTGCTCATAAGAGCCCTATGGGCTTGTGAGAAAACAACTCTTTGGTGTTTTTAAATATGATTTCAATTAAATATTGTTATTCAGAACAAATGTTTTCACCTACCACATCATGCAACTGCAATCTGTGCTTTTGCTTTCAAGTCTGTTATAGCGAACACAGGTTAAATGACCGCATAAAATAATTACCCATGGCCTTGTGTAAAAAACAAATACATTCAGAAATAAGACTGAAAAATCCTAGTCTCTAGTGCACTTGACCAAAACAACATTCTGTTGGCCAAATTCTAAAATACTGGCTTTTGAACCATGTCTGTAATAAGCTTCCATAGAATTGAATGCAGGCCACTTGCTGCAGGGATACGTTCTCAGCTGAAGGGTGCATGTTGGAAGTGATTATTAGTGGTTTTAATTATATCACAGCAAGTACTGTAACAAGTAGATACATTACTTTTTTTAGTTCCATTTCTCAGCCATTCATTCTGTATAAAGATGTGGCTGTGTTCTGTTCAACACCTGACAGACAAGCTTCTCAAAAATGGCTCAATTTCAAATGTGAGTGAAGTGATCCCTGCACAGAAGGCCTAATGTACAAAATTATTGAACCCTCATGTTTCTGATGGAAGTCAGGGTGGGTTGTTGCTTAAAAACCCTTTCTGGACATTGCCACCAGTGGCAATTGTTTGGGTAAAAAAAGGCTATATGTTATATATATGTTATCACATTTTTATTCTTTATGCTAAATCAGAGTGAAATTCCTAATGAAAAAAAAAAAACAAAAAACAAGAAACAAGGAATAGTGCAACTTGCAAAATAAAGCTTTTGCTAAGTACTCTAAGTCTTCCCAGCTTTACTAGAAAAACTGCCATGAGCCATCTTTTAAAGAACTTTAGGAAATATAACATTACAAAGTTACAAACATTTATAAAGGCCCTCTAAATGTTATGTGAAAGTTAAGGGTCTGACCTTTTTAACCTCAAAACTACAGACGTTTTAACCAACCCGCATTCATAAAAGAAATATTGATAGACCCTTAACTCTTGTGAATCCAGTGATTACTGGCATAAAGAAAAGAAATAACACATTGTGCAGTATGTTACAATAAATCTGTATACAACACAGTTTACAGATTTGTAAGTTTTAGATTGTCACAATAGTTTTCTACGTTTATCAACAACATTAAAAAAAGCCCCCCAAAACAGTAAGCAAACCTGGAATACCACAAACCAATCAATAAAGTTTAAAAGTTCCAGTGAAGCTAACCTATAACAGGTCCTTGTTTGGAGAACATGCTCAAGAAACACATGTGCCTTTAAGAGGTCTTGAAAGAATTTACACCCATGGACCATTACCATTTCCAAACACCCTGCAGCTTTACCAGCCCAACATGTGCTGACTGTATATCACCATGACCCTTTCACTAAAGCTCTTTTGACTGGAGTGCTTTTAATACCCACTTTCTCAGCTGAGCTCAGGAGTGATTTGTTTTACATGCCACATTAATCCTTTCCACATTTTCTGGATGAGGCAACCACAATTCCACTTGTGAGGTGTTTCTAAAACACAGTTATAGGAATAAAGCAGCAGGGTCCCAGACTTGACAACTTCCCTTCGGGCGGCTGACAAAGTGGGCTATCGTGGCTGGTGTGGGAGCTCGCACTTGTGCCCGGCAGCGAGGGTGGCCTGCTCTCCGTGGTTATTCCGAGGCCCAATTATTGTTGGCAATTCAGCCACAATTAAAACCCTGTAGGGATCTACATAGACTTAATGTCCAACGAATGCTGATGCAGATCAATAAAATGCAGCTCGTCTTTTATAAGCTTAAGATGAAATGCAACAGAGAGAAACAGAACTGAAAGTATAAATCGCAGCTCCGTAAAACCCAAGAAGTTTATGCCTCACACCTACGTGATTGGAGGAAAAGAGAGTTTTATAAATGGGCAATTAGTGTTCAGTGTACTGGCTTTTATTACGTGGTAATTTTACAGTTTTCACTTTAAAGACATTCAAAAAAAAAAATCAAAGGCCAAATGAATTTCTGTTGTATGCATTTATGAGCTTTCTGCATTTATAATGTTAGCTCAATCTTAGTAATGTAGGGGTATGAAAATTTAGTGTTGTCAACAAGGCTAACAGAGTGGACCAACCAATTATAAAACTGTTTTTACATGTCAGCGCTGTGCACATTTTATTAGCAAGTTAGTATTATACTCCATTTTTTATGCGTTAAATCGAACTGTACAAGTAACTGCAGGACAAAAATTATGTTTCTACGCAATTTAATTTATTGCTCTTCCCCCATAAATTTTACTTACAAGTTCAATGGCCTGAGTTGAACTATAAATTAGAGTGAGGTGAGTCTTATATATAAGTTGATTTGCTCTGGTAATTTCTGAAGGAAGTATCTGAATCCACATGCCTGTCTACCATTGTCTTTACAGCAAGATGAAGCAACAGTATAAAAAAAGCAGTGGCTGATCAAGAGTTTTCTGTTAAAGGCTTTTCTGCTCACACAGAAGGCTGTTCAACAAAACTTCAAATGAAAAAAGTAGCTTCGTGAGCCATTCATGCTGTGTGGCAGGTGTCACCAGATGGTGCCATTTCAGTCTTCCAGACTTTTTTTTCCCTTTTTTTTTTTTTTATTTAAGTATGTAAATAAATATTCACTCCTGGAATGATACACTATTTTAAAAATTTGTGTTACTGGAGTTGTATGTGAAGGGAGCTGTGTTATTGGAAGGGGAGATTGCTATTTGCTTTGATTTCGTACTAAAATCTTCAGGTGTAATTGTTGTCTGTAATCCCAATTTTACCGAAGAGCTGAGACTCTTTAACAAGGGAATTACTTGCTGTTTGATTCTCTCTGTTTCAGTACTTATTTACATATGTAAATAAACCAAGCTATACTTAGAATATAACCAGAGGTCACATATCTGATTTCCTTGGTCTGTGAAGACATCTGCAATTTCTCTGCAGGGGGACAACAAAGATGTGTGCACAAATTATCTTTATTTTATTTGCAATGAGATATCTGTTGATCTTTTAAGATATGCTAATTTTAAGATATGCTAATTACCTACAACTGGATGCTGGGGGCACCCAGCATTTTTACGGGTCTCCTGGGCATCAAGTAGAACCTCTCTGCCAGCTTTGCCAGCTGTACATTAAGATCTTGTTGACTACACCTTTTTTGGGTTTTCCCCCTTTCTCAATTATATGCTGGTGGAGAGCTCAGAAGCACAGAAACCTCAGCACGTCTTCTTCACATTTTCTTTTGAGAAAGTATTACAGGTGTAGAAGCTCTGACCCTGAACTCGCTCTTCCCACCTTCATCTGACTGGCTATTTCAAATAAAGCTCTTGGGCAGGAAGTATGACTGAGCCACTGTTTGTTGTTAGTAGGATACAGAGGGTAGTATGAAGTATTCAAGAAATAAATTTTGCTACCATTGAGGAGGTGTTGGATCTAGTGAAGAAGTGAGAACACACCATTTGTGACACAATGCTCATCATTTCCCCAGCATGTGGACCATGTTCCATTATCACCTGTGACCTGAGTGTGGACATTCCCTCCAGCAGGGCAAAGCTGATATGTTGTACCAAAAGCCCAGGAGCACTCTGAGTCATTCTAACTTGTGTCTGAAGCTCCTTCTAATGCTCTGCATTTGCAGGAGACTGCACGGGTAGCAGCAGTCTGCACTCCAAAAGGAAAAGGACCACCTTTCATGGAATAACCAGTCAGATAATTATTGGCAGTCATACAGCAACCCCATTTCACAGAATTAAGGAATCATGGAGTCATAGTTTGGGTTGGAAGGTACTTTAAAGATCATTTCACTGGACCAGGTGTCTCAGAGCCCCATCCAACCTGGCCTTGAACACTTCAGGTGTTTGGAGCATCCCTAACTTCTCTGAGCAACCTGCTCCAGGGCCTCACCACCCTCAAAGTACATAATTTCTTCTAAGTATCAAATCTAAACCTACTCTCTTTCAGTTTGAAGCCATTCCCTCTTCTCCTGTCACTACATACTCTTGTAAATAGTCTTGCTCCAGCTTTCCTGCAGGCTCCCTTCAGGTGTTGGAAGGCAATTAGGTCATCCAAAAACCGTCTCCTTTCCAGGCCGAATGAAACCTATTTTTCCCAGCCTTTACTCACAGGAGAGGTGCTCCATCCCTCTAATTAACTTGGTGTCCATAAGTGTCCTGAAGGGCAACCTCTGTGGTACCCTCTAAAGACTCAGCTCTTCCCAAACAGAAAAGCAGTGGAGTTCTGGCAATGATTCCTGTGGGAACTGAACAGACTGCATGGCCCTTGGATCACCGTGGTCCTTTATGGCTGTACATGTGCTGCCCTGGACCCCCTCTGGCAGGCTCCAGGCAGACTGGCACAGATCTGCAGCACATCAGCACTGTGCACTGATATTCTGCCCAAGCCAGTGAGGCTCTGGTCAGAGGGCACCGTGCCCACACTGAGCAGCCTTGCCCACTTGAGCTGACACAGCCTCAGTCTGTTTGCTCTTGGAGCTGGCTGGTTCAACAGGAGCTTGGCTCCTCCTGCCAGAGCACAGGCACTGCCCTCTGCCCTAAAGGTTCAGTGTGCACTGGTTTGACCACTCTACCTTTCCCCATATCTGTACCTTTGGCTCTTGAGGAATAATTTCATTTCCTGAATTTTCACTGAGTTTTCTTTCTTTTTATGAAAGAGTCTCCCTTCCATGAAAAAGCGATTTTATACACACTGAGGGGAACAGCCCCCCACACAATAGGTCTAACCCATTAAAATTATTTTTAGCCACCTATACATAGTATATCACAGAAATTAGTCACAGAAAATTCTGGGCTGTATATACTATCCAGACAAATAGCTTTTCAAGATGATAGTCTAGATTGAACAGAAGAAAACTTTTGATTACCTTAGCAAAACAACTTCCTGAAGTTTTGAGAGTATGTGGGTTTTTTTAATATCTACCCAAAACAGGAATATTTTATCAAACAACTCCTTTTGCAGAGCAAACTGAAATATATCTTAATCTGCTTATCTTTGGAAATTATTACTTGTAGGCTTGGATTGCTTTTCTTTTTATTGTTTTCAGTAGCCATTTAATAAGAGCTTTCTGATTACTTGCACCTCAGGATACAGATTGTGACTGTAAAAAAGACAACATGAAAATAGCAATCACTGAGCTTTTTAAAAACCTCAGATAGCTTTTGATCATTTTCAAGATCACATACTTGCAAAATTCTTTTATATGCCAGTTCAAAAATCAACTCAGCTTTATTTTGTGTTGGTATATAATCTGAGCCACAAAAATTGCCTACTTCTCTTTTGCCTTTGGGCAATTTTTCAATCTCAGCTAAACCAAGTACATAATGTATGCCTGCTGGCCAACATTCCAGGTAAATGAATAGCTTTTAAGGAAAAATTATGCTGTTTTTCAAAAGCTTGACATTTTTAAAATACAAGTCCAGAATTGAAAACCTTCAATAATTTTTCCATGCCTATATGTTGCAAACAGAAAAATGTTGCACAAATGAATACATCTGGGATTATTTTCAAGCTGTTATTTCCCACTAGGGAAAATATTTAGAAATAAGGCTCAATTTTTTTTTTCTATGCTGAAACTACAAAGAGGCCAGCCATCTTGATGCTTTTCCAGATTTTTTTAATGGTTTTACTGATATTGTATAGTGACTTTACTGCCCTGTTTTGTATGCCCTTACATTCACCAATAGTAAGCATTTATGTTGGGTTTATTCCAGTTTTTAAATCTGTTTTGTGGCATTTATGACCTAAAGCTAATAAGGACATTCAGTATTTTCTTGTAAAATATTGAAAATACCTTTTACCATGAAAATAAGAGGGAAATGTTTTTAAAATTAAGAAAAAAAGAAAAAGAAAAAGAAAAAAAAGAAAAAAGAAGGGGTTTAACCAAAGGCAGGAATGGAACAGCCCTTATTTTAAAACTCAGGCTTTGCCATAGCAGTAAAGTGGTGTTTTCTAGGCATCAAGGAACTGGCAGAAGCTCATCAAGCCCAAAAGGAGCCCAGCAGAGTTTTGGCAATACCCAGGTACAAAGCTGTGTTACTGGACCAGGCTAGGTGAAAAACTTTTAATGAAATGAATCTTTAAAAAATGTGAGTTGGTTGAAAATGAAACTTTTCCACAGAAGAGGGTTTGGATTCGTTTTTGGGCATTAAAAATCTGGAAGAATTTTTCATTGATCAAAACTGTCCATTTTTATTCTCTTTGTAAAATTGTGTCCCGCTTCTCTGGCTAGAAATTACTTTGCCCTTTTGGAAACCAAACCAGCTGAAACATAAAACATGTAAACAGTCTCACACAAGAAATCTTTTAGGATGTAATAAAGCACAATGCTCCTTAGGAGAAGACTTTAACTTAAAGAAATACCTCATAATTTCAAGTTGGGTTTTTTCCATGGTCTTTTCTTTTCCCCTCAGAAATGTGAATATTGTTATGGAGCAAAAATCTGGTTCCTTCCTAGTGTGTGTTCGGTGATTTCATATCCCTCAAGTGTCTTTTCTGGGGCTTATGTAAGGGCATGATCCTTATGCCCATTTTTCAGACTGGAAGCCAAGGTGTACAGCTGCCTGGCTAACCAGCTTGGTGGCAGAACTATTGTCCTTGAACCCCATTTTTAAAGGCAAATATTGGCAAAGTGCTTCCCAGGTGATGTGCACGACCTGTCCTTCTCTCTGCTTTATGAATGCACTGTCAGTTACTCAAGCGGCAATGCTGCATCCCAGCTTATGTTTTCTCTGTATAATAGACGGTTAATTTAAATAAATGCCTTACTTTACATTCAAAACTGTAAAAAATTGCCTACCAAGACCCTAGGTGCCCCAGCGTGCCACTTGGTGAAATCACAGCAACATTGAAATCATTATTCTGCCAGGAACCCAGCCAGCCAGACGCCTACAGAAGCGCTTTTCCTCTCCTTCGCTCCGGGAAGCACGGCCCGCAGGCCTCTCCAGAAAGCTCTCCAGCTCCATTCATTTATTTATTTGCTGCATCGCCAGGTCACTAAATTCTGGTTTCTGCGGCCCGGGGCGGGGGGAGCGATGAGCTGGGGCGGCGGGGAGGCCCTGCCAGCTGCCCCCTCCCGCGGAGCCAGCGGCGGCGGGGAGCAGCTGCAGCTGGAGCGGAGCCTCTCTCCGGGGAAAGGGGGGGCCATCGCCACACGTCCAACACCACCGGGGCTTCCTGGCCAGCCACCTCGTCCCAGCGTTTACAAGGAACTGCGTGCATTTTAGGGGAAAATGGGACAGCGCTGGCCTGGCTCTGCATGGGTCTGCTCCTGCTGCTTCATGTGTGATGGGTAGGATTTGGGAAGAATTTGGGCTTTTTTTAAATTTTTAATTAAGAGCGTCACGGCATTGCGAAATAGGAAAAGAAAGAAGAAAAATGTGTCTATGATGAACATTATTCTGAAAGTCAAATTATCTACAAGGCATTTCTAGCCAGTAGCTAATTATTACCCAGCTCTCCTCCCACCCTGCTTATTAAGAAAGTTTAGATATAAGTTCCCATTTGCTGTTCAGAATAGCACAGATGGAAGGAAATGAACATGCCATTTGCTTTTTGTGACCTCAGGGGAGCGGAGCAAAATATGGATGTGAAAACATTGCCAGAACCCTGAAAGTTATATTCTTTCATTCATTAATTTTCCTGCTTCTCTATTCCATATGCTCTCCTTTCCTTCAGCTCCGTGGAAAAGTATTGACGAGCCAAACGAGCAATACAATTAGAGCTTATATATGACCTGAATGGTGTATGTGGCTTGAGCGGCCCATTAGTCAGGGCGGCTGCTGTATGGCCAGAACCACTGAGAGCAGCACAGACTGTGGGCATGAAAGTCACAACTCTTATCCTCCAGAACATCTTCTGACGTATTATTTGTGGATTAGTGCATATGAATGGTTCAATACTGCAAGAAGTCACAATGAATAAACAGAAAGGACCAGATTCTTCATAAGGATGTACACATGGTTCTCATTTTAAGGCCTGAACCAATCCACTTAAGTTAACGTAAATCCTTCTCCAGACTTCAATGGGAATCTAGCCTTTCTGGCTAGCTCTAGTAAAGGACTTAGGCACCTAAGGCAGGATGTAGGTGGAACAGCATCCAAAAGCACTCTCCAGAAACCCGTGCTTGGCTGCTGCCTAATCCTGGAGGCGCCTAGTCTTGCAAGGCACTTCCCTTTTTGATTTTAAAGTTTTGTAGGTGACAATAGTCATCCAGATCTTGTCCAGATCAGCCTGGTCTGAGCAGCTCATCAGCCAGTTCTTTCCTTGGACTGGTCTAAAGCCAGGAACTAAGCAGAAGACGCCTAAGACTCTTGAGGGCCACATCTGGTAGGCATTTTCGAAGCATCCTGGCATACAGTGATAGATCAAATGCTCTTCATATCATTCTGCTTTAATATTGGAATGTCAAAAGGCATTTCTTCCCACCCAAACCTGAGAAGAGCAGAAGAGTACTTTTTTTGTCTTTTTGTGAAGGTAAAAAGAGTAATAAAGAATATGTTTAATTATTCAAGTTATCTTCATATCCTTTTTTTTCCCCTCTTCTGTGTTTAAAGGATCATTTTAACTCCACTTTTACTGCAGTGAAGATTTAAACAGTCTCATGCCTAGCAGTGCCCACATTCCTTTAATCAAAGTGAATGAAATAAATGTCAAATGATTACATATGGATAATTTTCTTCCACACCTAAGTTTGGAAATAAAACCTTCAGTCTGCATTAAGATTGCAATTCACTAACAAAAAGGAACACTATTTGCAGAAGTCAACTGCTTTTTGCACAGGTAAAGCATGTTGCTTTTGAAGCGTGGAGGAATCTTGTGTATTACATGAAGACTCCAAGGTCGAAGTGTTAATTCTGTGTCAGATATTTGGCAAAAGAGAAATATAGCCACAGAAATAGAACATTTTCAACATATTCTGCTTTGCAAATCAAATGTCTTGGCTTCTAAATGGTATTTTTTCATTAAAATAGAGGTTTTGCTGTGGTATTTATGTGTCAGGAGGAGCCCATTAGTCTATGATGATATTCTTTTTCCATTGACATTATCTTTTAATTATATCATTCTGAGCCACATCACTAGTGGAGGATCAATTTTTACAGCCCAGTTTACATATCACTTCAGCATCTAATTCAGAGGAGGTGTTACAAACTTTGAGGTTTTTGCTTCCCTTTTTTAAAATAATTTGGAACTCATGACTGCTTAAAAAGGCATCAACAAAGGTGCCTGTCTTTCCTTTGAAGTCATTTTTTGCGGAAATCACAGTCACTGACCAAAAGGTTTCAAAAGATTAAATTGTGCTTATTTTACGACATTTTAAAACAGCAGGGTTAAATGCTGGGCCAGCTGCCAGGCAGTCAGCAGCACCCATACTTTCATGTTCAGCAGCCAGACACATCTACAGCAGTTATTTCTGAGTAGTTATTCCTGAAATATGTCACTCAGAAGAGCAGAGAGGTTTTAGTATTTGTGCGCTTTGATGATGGGCTAATGAAAATGTACTATATATATATATACACATGCCATGAGTGTGATGACTTAGGAAAAAAAAAAAAGAGTTTTAAGAAAAAAAAAATAAGGTAGTGAGCAAAATAGACATTTTTAATTCTCTTTGTCAACACTGGCTTCTCCCTGTAATTGGAATGAACTTGGAGAGCCACAAAATCATGGCTATTGGACAGCCACAAAATCACGGCTATTGGACACTCGTGTCCCATAGTGCATTATCCACATGTGGCAAAACACTTTACTGTTTGCTGCTTTATGTGGAGGCTGTAATAGATTGAGGCTAGTTTAAACTCACAGAACTATTCAGAAAGGGATACATAAATCTTGACATCATCTTTGATGAGAAACCTGAGGAGAGGAAGGACACTGAGACACTTCTGTCCTGAGCAGCAGTGCTGTGGGCTCAGTGGATCTTTTTTGAAGCTCAGCTCTGTTGTAGTCAGGAAGTGATTTACTGCATTTTACAAATTTTCATTCTGGTCTTTTCTTTCTAATCCTCATGCGATGCCTGGTTTCCCTTGCCTTGGTGTGTTTTTTTTCATCTGCCTTTTTCCATTTTGAGGACTCACGGGCCAGACTCTCTGCGCTGGTTTCCGCCACTTTGTATTGTGCAGGTGTTCCAGAGCACTGCCTTAACTGGCCCCCAGGGGATGTTCCCTATGTAAGGAACCATGCAGCCAGTGCAAGGTGGTATAAACAGCTCCTGTGCCAATTCTTCTCCCTGTGCTGGCACATGGAGTGACTGAGAGACTCACAGAAGCAGAATAAAGTGCCCTTGATTTTTAACGGGTACATCTCAGGGACTAAAACACGAGCTTATCGAAGTTCTGCTGTGGCTCAGGCTGACACAGGAGCAGCTGTAGAGCTGTGTGACCATAACCAGCTCCCCATCTCCTGCTCTGAGTGGATCTTGGCACAAGGAAGAATATGGACCTTTTATTCTTGTCCTGCTAGCTGGATGAAACCCCACTGTCTACACATCAAAGGGGTTTGATGGACTGCCAAAAATAGTAACCTATACGTAAAACATGTGCTCCATTTATAGCGATCATTTGGAAAGTTTCCTGCTACTGCAGAAATTCAGATTACATTGATTTACTGTTCAGTACTGCAATATACTGAGAGGCTTTTCAATGAGTCCTATTGTATGCATTTGCAGAAAGGCTGGGGAGATTTCTTTCTTCCTTCCTTCCTTTTCCTTTGGTATATAATACATAATCATGTGAAGTACATCTTTCTGAGGTTTTGCATAGTTCTAGTGAAGTGGGTTAATATCTACTCTACACTTTGAAAGACATTGTCACCTGTGCTGATGTTTTAGCCTTTGAAAAATGAAGTGCTGTTTCTTTTGATGTAAAGAGCATCTCTCTGGTATTTATGGAATAATTTTATTTTACCTCTCAGTTTATAGGCTGTTAGCTATGGAATATGTCCTGAATGTTTCTTACAGGCACTTCAATGTCTTTTGTGAGAACAGGGGTTAACATAGCAATTAAACAGGAAGGTACACATGAGAACAGACACCCTGTGTCTGAGCACAGGTCTGAATCAGCACTTGAGCCTATCTGTGCTGTGGTCAGCACACCCTTTTCAAGCTCCATCTATAATGTGCTTTTACAGTCCTTCCTAGAGGAGTCTTAATACCACTGAACAGCTTGCATTTATAGATAGCCCAAGCTTAGGTTTTTACAACACGAAAACATGATCTATTGGGAACTGATACATATTAACGACACAGATGAACTGATGTGGACACTTAGAACTAAATCAGGGAGCATAAAAGTGCTACATCCTATGCTGAGCAAACTCTCACAGATCCAGTCTCTGTGTTAACCAAATAGGACTTGATATTTAGTTAATAACCAAATAGAACTTGATATTTAGCTAATAACCAAGGCTGAAAAGAAAGGAGAGCATCTGTAGCTCTTATGAGAAGGGCCATTAATCCATGTATTCATACACGTATTGTGAAAAGCTTGCTAATATAAGAAGATAATAAAAATCCAAGAAACAAGCAGTGACAGTGACTGCTGGTCTATAGGGTTTAATCCTATTTGCAAACAGTGGCCCTCTTTGGTTGATGATAAAGAAGATAAACTTGGCCTTCATTTCATGACTCACATTAGGGAAGGATGTAATACTATTCTCTCAAATATGCAGAAATGGCCCTTTTCCCCTCCTGGTTTTATTTTCATAAAGCCTTTTCCTTCAGACCCTAACTGCTGCTAAGCACTATAAGAGTTAATTATTCTATCTCTGGATACTATTAAATTCACCCCAATTCACTCCTCTGCTTCCTGTCTGTTAACGTCCCACGGATCAAAGCTCAATATAACTATTTTAGGCCAAGAGTTCAAAATGCTACCATTCATATTATAAGTTAACAGGAAAGCATGAGTTACTTTTCCTTCAATTAATTAATGCCTTTCTGAATAATGGTGTTTCTTTCTTCTTCTTCTTCTTCTTCTTCTTCTTCTTCTTCTTCTTCTTCTTCTGCTGCTGCTGCTGCTGCTGCTGCTGCTGCTGCTGCTGCTGCTTCTTTTTATCTGAACAATTAATTCAGGTTTTCCCATTTTATAATCCGAATCCCAAAGTTTACATCGATCTGCTTTCATGCATCATTATGTCACAATCGTTTGAAGGAGAAAGAAGTAATTCAATTAAACACACCAAACAAGAAAAAGGTCTAACATTTCGGAAAGAAACATGAATTTAGGACGGCAGCAAGAAAAACGAAAGCCTTTTGTCTGCTACTTGTCCTTTACTTGTGAATTACAAAGCCATTTCTCTTCGAGAATTCCTAGCTGTGTTTGCGACCCGAGGGCTTTGCACAGAGGGGGCTGTTTTAACCAGCGTCCAAACGGGACACGCCCGGCCCGAGCTTTCCCCCAGTTTCTGCCTAGGTAGGAAGGTGCCGGCCGAGCGCAGGACTTCCCCGTGCCATCATTCCACGTCCCTGGCCGCCAGGGCTCCCTCCACGCCGCCGCTCCCCAGCGCTTCCCGAGCGCTTCCCGGATTTCCCCGGCCCGCGCTCCGGCTCCCCCTGGCGGCTGCACC